>CM053789.1:203492225-203877225 GCA_028749045.1 Cupressus sempervirens
GAGGTAAGTCACATAGCACGGGTTGAATGAGTTTTTATTTATTTATATTTAGATTCTGAAATATGTATGTAGCTGGCTCAATTTTTCTATTGTGTTAAGATGTAGTAAGCATCTTAAAAAGGATATCTAAATATGCATGTTTAGAAGGAGATATAGAGAGATACCTATTTATAAGGAAAATAAACCAACATTTAAATACCCTTGAATAAAATCATAGAGCTAGGGAATGACAATGAAATTATAGAGTAAGGGCACAACACGATAATCAAATCACAAAGCAAGGGCATGAGATGGAAAAAAAATTATAGAGAAAGGGAACAACACCAAAACCATAGAGCAAGGGCACAAAATACAAACAAAATCATAGACCAAGTGCACTACATTTAAATAGTAGAGCAAGGGTAGGGTAACAAAACATAGAGATGACAAGGGCACAACAACAAAACTACAAAGCAAAAGAATGTCAATTAAATGCAAATATATCCACAACAACAAAATTGTAGAGAAAATGTATGACAAAAAAATGAAGAGAGATCTATCACAGGAATGAAATAAACCAAGCACAATGGCACAATAATGTTCATACCTCTCCACTCTCTTTTGAAGCTCTCCACCTTCTTTTGTTTGTAGCTCTTAACACAATCAAAACAATTGGGAAATGATTTATGTCTTTTTTTTTTGGTTTATACTCATGCAAGCATTGCAATTACAATGCCTACATTGGTATTGCGATGAAATCGGGGAAAATTGAAAAAATAAATATGAAACTCAACACAAATTACACTACCATCATAAATTGTCATCACAATTTGACCCCAAATGTTGTAGTGTCTATAGTTGGCATACAAAGCAAGAAGGCTTAAGGTGATGAAGGATTGAAGGGTGAAAAAGCTATTATAGATGAAGAGGATGAATGCCAAGAAGAATGGAGGACTCAATGTGAGATTTGTAATCTCCAAGTGAATTGTTATTGTTATTAGATCAAGTCCTACTATTACTCTCTAACAATTTTATCAGTCTAGATAAATATTTTGGATTAAGGTTGACCTAACAATCATTACTAAACCCTTTAACATGGTCACATTCTAATAGAATATTCTAAAGTCCTCTAATAAATCTCAGCCCTAACATGGTTATTTAAATCCTTTAACTAGGTCACATTTAAGAGTGTGCATCATAACATTTAACAAGGTTAGCTCCTTAGAGAGGTCACTTCAAAAGAGTGAAAATTGGTAGCATGTTACTAGTGGTTTTTCCCAAATTGGATTTGTATATAAAATCCTTATATCAAAATGTGTGATTGATTTTGTGGTATTGCATGTTTGCATTTTTGCAAGGTTGTTTTGACATAGGATAACAATATGCATATATTTAAGATATTTAATGATCAATGCATGCTTAAGAATAAGTTATAGTACAAAGTTTTATTTGTACATTTGGACCTTGGATAACTGATTCACCCCCCCAGTTATTCTAAAGTATTTCAAAAATCTTGATCTTCAACTTAGGTCTTTAAAACCTTTTCTGCTGAGAGGGGAGGGGTGAATCATTTACTACAAAAAAAATTCCAAATCCCTTAGATGTCAATACAATTTTCTTACTATGCCAATACCCTTGCATTGTAGGGTTAGAACTAGATATAAACTATATCTTGGTTAACAAAGCAATATTGAGATATTAATCTATATTAAACTTAAGTAACTTAGTTGCAAAAAAATAAAGCATTAAAAAAAAACATGAAAACATGAGAGGCCAATATTTAACATGGAAACCCAATTTGGAAAAACCACCAATATAATTAGTTACAACTTTTCACTCTTTTAAAGTGAGTACTATTAGGAGACAACCTTGTTAAAGGTTACAAAACACACGGTTAAGTGTGACCTTGTTTAAGGATTTAAATCACCCTATTAGGAGTGGCCTTGTTAGAGGTCTTAAGACACTTCAATCTAGAAATTTCACCTTGTTAGAGGATTTACAAAATGACTATTAAGTCAACTCTGTTAAGAGATTTCTTCATTGCTACAATTGTTAGAGAGTAAAAATGATTGACCTGATTGATGAAGCAACTAATTTATAGATTCAGATCACTATTCTAGTTTATCCTCTAGATCCTCCCTAATCAAAATATATTTTGCAACTCCTTGGATGTTCTGCCTTTAATCAGATATCCTTATTAATATGCATCTTATCATCTTATACTTGCTTCATATTTCAATCCACAACTTGACCTTTCATATATATGAAACCCAATGTCAAGTTAGCTTGAATACCCATTCAAGAAAACATTTTACATCCACTAGGTTATCTTACATTAATTACTTAACTAACAAAAACATTCTTTTGTCACTCAACTGACACTAAAAATGAATCACTCGGTTAACACTAATTTCCTTTGGTAACCAACCTGACCCAGTTTGCACTAAACTCCTTTGGAAATTGACCTAATTGTGCTTACATTGAAATCCTTCATTGACTGACCAAACTTGGTTCCTTCTAAAGTTTTCTTAGCTCATTCTAGAGTCTTCTTCAGTGCCCAACTGAGCTTGATTATTACTAGCTATGCTTGGTTAGAATGTGACATTTGTGTAACATCAACGGAAATATACAATTGAATAATTTTTTCAACATTGCATTCATAAACATAAAAATATAAAAAACATCTAGTTTTTTTAAGCTTCCATTTCATTTTTTCCTAAAGTAAAAATACAATCTTTTTTGTGTTTCATTTCATTTTGAATAGTTATTTTTTTTTTTTACTTTCAAGACGTATGATTTCTTTCATTATTACTTTGATGATGCATTCATTTGAAGAACCTCATAAGCTATTTAGTAGTGAAGGGTCGGATGAAACAAATAAGATTTTAATTGAATTCATTCCTCTAACATCTTCATCTACATCTTTATGAACTAACCTTTACAATAGGTTTTTATTATTATCATGGATTCCTTTGACTCAAACAATTTGTAACGTTGAATTTAATAGACTAGTCAAATATTCTAAGCCTCTTATAACTCTCAAGGGAAGTTCTCCTCAACAACCTTTTATTTTTCTTAAGGGTTGTCCTCAGAATGACACACCTTTAGTACTTCTTAAGGGAAATTCCAATTACACTTTAATTTGTCATAGTTATCAAACATAGAATAGTCCTCAACCTACTATTCTAGTTATTTCTACATCATTATCTCCTTCTCAACCCATGCTTCCTAAAGCACCCCATTTTCCTAGTTCTTAGGAAATGAGTATGATCTAGTTGAGAAGTTACATGCTACTCCTGATAAGATCTCCTTATGGAAACTCCTTCAAATATCTCCTTCTTATTATGATGCTTTACAAAAAGCTCTATCCACTCTTCCTATGCCACCACCTAATCAAGACAATGCTAATTCATTCCTAAAATGTATACATGTGTTGCGCCTACTTTACCTTGATTATTTTCCTTAAAGATGATTTCCTCCTAAGGAGATTTATAATCAATATGATAACCTTTTGGTTGTTTTTCTATTAATAGAAATATTTTTGTAGAAGTTTGTTTGACAATGAATCTAGATTGAATGTGTGTATCTTAGACATTTTGAAAGCTATCAATGTTGATATGTCCACCCTTAAGAATGATAACATCCCTGCTTATGGATTTAATAATATTACTAAGAAGACTTTGGGAGTCGCATATTACCTATAAAAGTTGGTCCAATTAACTTAGATACTCTTATCCATATGATGCTTGGACCTCTCAATTACAACCTTCTATTGGGAATACCATGGTTACATAACATGCACACTATTCCATCTACTCTCCATTACAAGGTAAAATCAATTTTCAACAATGTGATGTAAAATCTTCATGGAGATGATAAACTTAACAAATTTTTAAATAATTTTATCCACCAAGGAATTAAAATCTAAAAAGGAAAAAGAAGAGACTAAAGAAAAAAATGAGAACCAAACAAGTGAATTTGATGGAATACAAACACCATTGAGAGGTGGGGTGAATTAGTGGTTTAAAATACTTTCAAAAACTTGAAAGAATTACAAGTTATAAAAATTTAACACATGAGCAAGATAGTTAATGAATAACCAAGTGACACAATATTTTAACATGGAAAACCCCTTAGGGTAAAAAACCACTTTGAATCTGAAACTTTATTGGCCTCTTGAGCAAATCTTTTAGAGCTATAGCTTTGGGAAGCACCAACGCCCTATTTTAGAAACACCAATTTCAAGGAACATCAATCCCTTACACCTAAAGCACCAACTTCATGAATACAAGAAGAACCAACTTTCAAAATGAAAAAATGAGATATAAAATCAAAGGATCATCTTTGTTACAACACAAATCATGAATCACTAGTTTCAACTTCTTGTTGAAAACACAATGTAGGATATACTTCTATTCTCCTGTAAACATCAAATATCCAAATATATTTTCATTTTCTATTAAAATATCTGATCAAATATTGATATGAATGAATGAAGCAACAATATATAACCCTTCTTCTACCTCTGATAAACTTCTTCAATAAAAATCAAACCACAAATATGAGAATAGAAACATAAGGCATTACCCTCTTCTTTGCTGTTAAAAATGTATCCTCTACTTATAAACCAAGAAACTTGAAATTTTGGAGGTAGTTACATACCCCAAACTTCAATTAGACTAAAACCGCTCAAAACTGCCAAAACTGTCATAAAAATTTGGTACCCATTTCTAATAAATAGATTGTTTCTCCTTCTGTACATGTGTTATGCAAAAACTAATGAAGACCCATTTTAGATAACTCTGAGACCTTTCCAAAAAGGTATGCTATTTGTGGTCTATTTGATAAAAAATCTTGTCAAATTTCTAATAGACCAAAACTATTTTTTTATATCCATTTTCAAAAAAATGTGAACTTTAAGTGTTAATTGTATAACACTTAAGTATTTGTCTTGAATACATTTTGAACAATATTGAAGGACATCAAATAAGATAATTACATAATGTTAGCCATACCATATGCTCATTATTGACATCAATGACAACAATCAAAGACCAAATACCAAGGGTTCAATAGAAGGGCCTTCTTCTTCTCCTTCTCTATTTGAGGATGATTAGGTAACCTTAGAATTCAATCCAACATTAATTGGAGAATATTTGGGTTTTGAAATTTCTTTCATGGAATTGAAAGAGGAATCTAGAGTTAAAAAATTTTGTTTGACTCCTCTTTCACGAGAGTTATGTAATAACTTTATCGTTTCTTCATCTAATGAAACCATTAAAATGAAAAAAATCCTATTTTTTATGACATAGTGACTTACAAGGCTCTTTTACCTTTTTTTGATATGGCTTCTTATGGGTCCTAGATATTATTTACTCACTAAGCATAGGTTTAATGGTCAAGAATGTGGAAAATTCAACCAAAGAATAAAAGTTCCATTAATGAATGATGGTTGTAAGCACACCTATGGTCTATGGTTCAATCCTTATAAAGAACCTTCTTTCTTTCCAAATATGAATCATATTTTTAGTGGTCCTTTGAAATTAATGAATCTATATCTTATCACATTTGGTCAAGAGTTTTCTTTATATCCATGCTTTCCTCAAATGATATTTTAGAATAATTCTTGGGGGCATATGATGAATCATCTTTCATTCATCATAATAAGAGAAAACCATATTGTTTGGATACTGATAGATATTTTGGGGATAAAACCAATCTCTACCATATCTCAGTCTTCTCCCTCCTATGGAGGATCCAAATAAAATTAATTTCCTAATTACTGATACAACATATATACAAGTTGATCCTAATGACCGTAATGATATTGAAAGGGTTATCAAAGTTGAAAACTGTCTAGATGAGGATGAGTATAAGAAAATCAATAAGCTTCTTGAATTCTTTGATATTTTCTCTTGGATGTATTCACATATGCATGAAATTGATTATAAGATTGTCACTCACAAAATAGTTCATGCACTAAATGTTAAGCTTGTTAAAAAAAGATTCATAAAATGAATCCTAGCATGGATCTTCTTGTCAAGGAAGAAATAGAGAAACTCTTGGATGAAAATTTTATACATTCTATAGATTATTCCCCTTTGATATATGACATTGTGGATGTCTCTTAAGAAGAAAATATGATAAGAATGTGCACTAATCTTCATGATTTTAATAAGGCTTCCTTAAAGAGAAATTTTTCCTTGCCTAACATCAATATGATAGCATATTCCACAAAAGGGCATGCCTTCTTATCTTTCATGGATGGAGTTCTGGGATATAATTAGATTTTTATTCCTCCTTATGGTCAATACAAGACCGCCTTCATTATTCTATGGGGAACCTTTTGTTAGGTGGTTATTCCTTTTGTGTTAAGAAATTTAGGTGCTAATTATCAATAAGCTATGATATTTATATTTCACAATTACATCCATAAGATATTTGAAGACTACATTGATGATATTCTAGCTAAATCTGTGAGCATGTTCCTACACTTAAACATATCTTTGAAAGGATACTCTAAATTTAATATGCATTTGAATCCACAAAAGTGTGCCTTTGGGGTTGAAAATGGAAAAATCCTAGGGTTAATCACCTCTAATATAGGAATTGAGGTAGATATTGAGAATATTGTTGCTATTGTAAATATGCCTCCTCCTTGAAATATCTTGCAACTTCATATCTTACAAGGGAATATACAAGATATATATAGATTTTCTTCTCATCTCAAAGATCATACTATCCATTTCACTTCCTTACTTAAGATAGATGATACTTTCTCTTGGAATGAAGACTATAAGATCTCATTTGAACATTTTAAGGCTTATCTCACTAATCCTCTTATTTTACAAATTATTTGAAACCTAATAATCTATTCTTCCTCTACACCTTTTCTTCCTATAATGAGTTGAGTGCTATTTTAGTTTAGCATGAGCAAGAAGGTAGAGAGACACATTTATATTACATAAGTCATACACTAATTAATTATGCTGCTCATTACATCACAATTGAAAAAAACCATCTTTCCTTAGTTTTTACTTTTCAAAAATTTAGACATTTTAACCTTAATACAAAGGTTAATGTTTATATGAAATTAAATCCTTTAAAATATTTCTTTTAAACAATAGACTTATCAGGATTCCTTGCAAAGTGGGTCACACTCACAAAATTATAACTTAAAGTTTATTTCTTATAAATCCATTAAAGGGAAATCTTTAACTGATCATCTAGCTAAAGCTTGTTCTTCTCTCTCTACATCAGAATTAATAAAATTCCTTGATGAGTTTGTCTTTCTCATTGAGGTAGATGACACATGAGAATTATATTTAGATGGGTCTAGATGTCAGACTGGGTTTGGTGTGGATGTTATATTAATACCCTAATCTAGGGAGCCTATCCCTCAATCATATAAGTTTAATTTTTCTTGTACCAATAACATAACTACATATGAAGCCCTAATGATGAGATTGAAGGAAACTTTATCTCTTTACAGAAAACATATTAAGATATTTGGTGACATAGAATTGACCATGCAATAAATCAGTACTACATATTAGTCAAAGAAAGATAAATTAACCAAATATAGGGAACTTACCTTAAGTTTTCTTCTTTCTCCATTAAAATCTTACCTTGAAAAGATAATTGACATGCTAATTTTATGAATAGTGTGACATCCCTTATTTATTTAGATGAAGGTGTGTTAAATTTTCAATTTACTATTTAGACTCCATCATATCCAACAATATTTTGGGATACATTATTGGAAGTCATCTATCTCAATATGCATCTTGGTGAGTTGAATTTTTAGATTTATCATTATTTAAAGAATGGTTTATATCGTTGGCTTCTAGGAATTAAAATCCAAAAGCTCATAGTTCATTATATCATCCTTCTAGACATTCTTTACAAATGTTCTTATTATGGTCTTTTTCTTAGATGCATCACTAAAAATGAAATTCATGTATCTTTGTAAGAAGCTCTTATAGGATCATAAGGGGGAATTTTGGAAAAAAATCATTAGTCAACAAAACCCTTCTCATGGGGTACTATTGGAAAACTATGGAACAAGATTAATTGTATTTTGTCAAAAAGTACACATAGTGTCAACATCATAATAACCTCATTATGCTCTTGCTTATGCATTGTGTTCACAAGTTCCACCATGTCCTTTCAACATATGGGTTCTTGATCTTATTGGTAAAATTTCTTCCCCTTCTTCATAAGGAAACACTTACATCCATACAACTAATTATCACTTTACTAGGTGGGTTTAAGTTGTCTCTCTTCACTTGACCACTATGACTGTTATTTGTAATTTCCTTCTTCACAAAACTATCACACAATTAGGTATTCCCATGGAAATCATTTATGATATTGAAACTCAATTTAAAAGATTTTCTCAAAAAATATTGTATTGATCAATATTTCTCTACTCCTTACTTTCGTCAATCTAATGGTCAAGATGAAGCTTCTAACAAGGTTATTGAGAAACTGCATTGGAAGACAATTGATAAAAATGCTAAGGATTGACATACACAATTAACCTATGCTTTATGGAAGTATAGAACTGGTGTCCAAATAGAAACTGGAACATTACCTTTTAATTTGGTTTATGGAATAAAAGTAGTTATGCCTTTAGAATTGGCAATTCTTTCTTTAAGAGTTTCTTTCAAGGGTATAACTAATAAGGATAATTTTAAAGAATAAGGATTACAATATTTGAAATGTTGGATGAAAAATGAATTAATGTTCCAGAACATATTAGGGCATATCACAAAATTATCAATAAAAGGTACAATTGTAAAGTAGTTGAATGTTCCTTTTAGGTAGGTGATTTAGTTCTTTATGAAAAATAGAGGAATATAAATTCCCTACCCAAGGAAAAGGGAAAATTTAGTCCTAATTGGTAAGGTCCTTATATAGTTACAAAATCATATAGATTTGGTACATGTGAGATTGTTGATATGAATGGCATGCCCCAAAAGGAACCTATTAATATTATGAATTTATACCATTACTATGTTTAAATAATTTCTTCATCATCTATTTATGTGCTTGTATTTTTCCATTTTGAGTATTATTTATGTTATCTCAAATATTATGTAAAAATGCTAGGGAATATTCTTTTCTTATAATATAAATTTTAGTTTCTTCCTTTTTGATGCCATTAATTATGTAGTGAAATTATTCATAGAAAGAGATAGTACACATGTAGTGTCTATTATATACATAGAGCATCATGAAACTATTTTAGTATACATAGTAGGCACTATAAAAAATGTACCTGATAGAAAAATAGTACATCATGCATCATCCATTGGATAGTGGGAGCTAGATCTCTCAAATATGTGGTGGGATGATGCAGACTCTCTCAGGGTAGTCAATCTATATAAGTATGACTCCTAGAGGTAATTCTCTTTGATCAGCTATGAAATTTTCATTGATGCTCTTGTACGTCATGATCCTATTGTTGTAGCCTCTTTTTCATAAACTTTATCTCCTCTTCCATGGGCATGAAGATATCCTTCAATGTCTCCTAGGATCTCATACCCTCTCATAGAGGACCTAGGAAGTGAAGTTAATACTTTTTAGTATTACAATATCTATAAGGACATCCTTTACAAAGGATCTCCATTCCTTTGTGCTAGCTACATGTATTAGTTATAATACATATAATACATTATATATTCATAACTTTTGAATTAATCAACTTTAACTCAAGTATTCTAATACATGGATCTCCCTTGTGAAACCTGAGATTTGAATCTTAGGGGTGTACTATGGATAGTGGGAAGCTAGAGTCTCCTTGCTTTGTTAGTTTGGTTTGGTGTAGGGACATCTTAGTTTACAATTGCACTAAATGTGATTGTAGTGGCGTAGTTTCTGTAGAAGATCATGGTGCCTCATCCTCTCTCCCACTCATTGTTAGTATATCCTCCTAGCCCTTAGCCTCCATCAAATCTCCACTTGGTGGTAGTTCCTCTTCCTCCTCAACCATCTCTGCATCTCTTTGTTGTTCTCTATAGTATAGACCTAGACCTCTAGTTAGATAGTCATTTGAAAATATCAGTCTCATGCCCTATGCACTACCACAACATAAGTAGCCCCTCAATTTTCTTGCACCCTCAATTATAAGAGGGACCTCTGTATCATTTTGGGCTCTTTATATATGTCAACTCTATATCCTCTACAATAAGAAAGAGTTTGGTTTTGGGAATCTCTACATATCTCTTCCCAAGTGTACACAAGGGTACATTTGTTAGGAGACTCTATTGAAGACCCAACTACCACATCACTCTATCATAAAAGTGGGGTATCACTATATAGTCATGTCTTTCCTTTATTGGCCTCTATCTCTGCATCTATCACATCTAAATTTTTAAGTTGGGACATGTTATCATATCATTGTAGGACCTCCTTATCAAATCTATACATAATTGGTATATGATCAAACCTGACTATCTAGTATAGAACATCACCAAATTACTACATATAGCCTAGTATGTATGAAAATACTCTTAGTGACTTAGGTATAATATCTATATAAAACCCTATAGTTCTCTTAAATGTAAAGTTCTTAAAGGCACAAACCTATGAAAGTGTACACATGGTTAATCTTGTTAGCATGAACATTGATGATACTACATTATGTGAGTATCTTGAGCATTGGAGAGTATTGATATATTGCATTCATGACTGTTTTTCATTGGTGTCAACATAGCATTGTTTCTATAACGATTGACAGAGTAGAAGATAGAGATCTTGATGGTACAGATAATGGTTTGATTGTTTGGAGATGTGTAATTATGTATATATTCTTCACAGTGTCCTAATGATTTGGTTAAGTGCACAGAGTCTAACTCGAAGATGTATGGAAGTTGTACTTGATATACTAAGAGTAATTGAGAGATAGAGTATTAGGAAAGTAGTTCCAAATATTTATTGGCTATATTTTATTTGAGATGTAATGAAGGGATGCACAATTAGGTAGGAAAAGGGATAGTTATATGATGATTTCAGTGAGTGCACAAGCCTTAGTATTGCATGTGTGAAGTTTTGTATAGATTGTGAGCCAACAATGCTATTGTAGTTATAATTAATGAATTATCTTATTATTATTAATTGGGAAAGCCTCAAGGCTAACTCAAGGAATTATTTTGAAGATATGATATAAAGGAAATATATTTTCCTTGTTTGTAAAGTGTTGTGATCATTATGCAAAGTGCAAAAAGGATCAAAGTGCTTATTGAATGTATGTAACTAATCCAAGGGATTATTAGATGTGAGATTTGACATCTGGTTACAATATTTAAAGGAGTAGAAGTCTAGTTGAAAGTACAGAGACAAAGGAAGGAAGTATAATTTAGTTCTATTATTCTGCAAAGAATAATATATAGATCATTTGGATGGAGGGTTCATTCATCTTTCCCTTGAAGCTATTTGGGTAGTCGGTCTAGTTGTCTTCTACAACAAATAACAGGGTTGGCACAACTCCTAACATTGTTGGAATCTCCTAACAAGGATTTAAAGTCTCATAACAGGGACCCATATATACTGAATATTGTAACAAGACTCCTAATAGGGTTTATCCTCTAACAAGAAATATTCATATTATTACATCATCTTGTGGGTACCATCCCCATTGGGGTTTTTCCCTCTGATCAAGGGTTTCCCTAGTTAACATATCTAGTGTTATTGTGTATGAGTATCTTGTTGTGGTTTTAGCTTATATTACTCATATGGTTAAAATTCTTTATGTTAATTGTGATATAAGTTGAATAACTAATTTACCCCTCCATCTTAGTTATATCAATGGAATATATATTCTAATAATTGGTATCAAAGCATTAGGTCCATGAAGGATAAGCTTAACAACTTTGGAATACTAATGGTGAATCTTTTTAGAAAGTATAGGCCTAGATTTAATGGGCCAACTATGATAGTTGGAAGGAGAAGATGAAGACTCATTTTTTGTGCATGGGTTTGGGTTATTGGATCTTGACAAAGAATGGGATGGTAGTTGTGAAAGAACAACAACTTGAATAATGTGCTAAAGTAGAGATAGATTTGTTCATGTGTAACATGAGAGCTATAGAAGCTCTACTATCAATTCTTCAAGAGAATCAATACAGTTAGGTAATGTCATTTGCAACATCTCATGAAATTTGAAAAGCATTAGAATCTACTTTTATAGGTGATGATCATGCAAAGAGAATGAGATTATAGAATTGGATATGTGAATTTCAAGATGCTATAATTATGGAAGATGAATCTGTAAGAATTTATATTGGGAAAATATCAAAAATAGTTGCAAGAATTTGGTCTCATGGTGGAACCAAGGAAGATGATGAAGTCATATGGAAGATCTT
Source organism: Cupressus sempervirens (assembly GCA_028749045.1). Classification (NCBI taxonomy): domain Eukaryota; kingdom Viridiplantae; phylum Streptophyta; class Pinopsida; order Cupressales; family Cupressaceae; genus Cupressus; species Cupressus sempervirens. The sequence continues at coordinate 203,504,573 of CM053789.1, forward strand.
GAAAAGTTTGACACCACCATTTAAGCTAATAACTCAGATGATTCAACAAGTAATACCTTGCACTAAGGATTTCACAAAGGAAACATTACTTGGACAATCAAAATCAACAAAAGAAGATCTGAGATAGTTTGGAGAACTTGCAAGAGTAAAAAAAGCTTTCATTTCCCTAAACATTTAACCTAAATTGATAAGGAGTGAAAGCACCCATGGAGATTTTTTTGGTAGTAATAGAGTTGATAATGACAAGAAGATTGAGGAAGGAATAGCTCTTTTGGTGAGAAGAGAAAAAGATGGTAAGAAAATCTTTAAATGTTGGACTTGTAATGAATTTGGTCATTATGCATCTAAATGTTCTAAAAGAGAGAAAAAGTATAAGGGAAGGTTTAACCCTAGAAGAGAGAGAGAGAGAGAGAGAGAGAGAGAGAGAGAGAGAGAGAGAGAGAGAGAGAGAGAGATAAAAATTGTTTGGATGCAAACAAAGATGAAGAATGTGATGAGAAAGGTCAAAGTGAAAGTGATGATGAATTAGGATTTGTAGCTATCAAGGAAGATGATCTTGATAGGGAAATTAGAGAAGAAAGAGATCTACTTACCCAAGTATAAAAAGAAGTCTAATTAGATTATTGATAGTAGTTGTTCACATCACATGACTAGTGATGTGAATAAGTTTGTTAAGTTCAAGAATCATGATGGAGGAATTGTTAAAGTTAGTAACAATACAACCTGTCATATAATAGGAATTAGATTCATTACTCTTCATGGTAAAAATAACATTGATGATGTCTATTTTGTTAATGGATTGAAGCATAATTTTTTGAGTGTTGGACAATTGGTGGACAAGGATTATCAATTGTAGTTTATTGAGAAGACCTGTACTATCAAAGATATAGATGGTAAGACGATTGGAACTAGAACTAGATCTAGAGGTAATATATTTCAGTTGAATCCTACTGAGATGACATATTTGGTAGCTAAAGTGGAAAATAGTTGGTTGTGGCATAGATAAAATTTGATAGTATTGTGAATTTTAGTAGAACTTTTGTAGTCAGAGACTTGCCTAAGATTGTTAAGCCTACTAATGTTATGTGTAAGGAATATATTTTGGCTAAGTAGAAGAAAGTATCATTCCATAGTAAGAAGTTCACTACCACTAAGAAGTTGGATATCATTCACATAGATCTAAGTGGTCCTTCTAGAACAAGAGGATTCTATGGTGAAAAGTATTTTATGACTTTTGTAAATGATTTCACTAGAATGATGTGGGTAGCATTTCTTAAAGAGAAATCTGAAGCTTTTGAGGAGTTTAAGCTATTAAGGAATAGAGTTGAAATTGAATTTGGTGTTAAGACTAATAGAGGAGGAGAATTCACCTCTAGAGAATTTAACATATTTTAGGAAGAAAATGGAATCAAAAGACAACTATCTACACCTAGAACACCTAAGAAAAATGGGTTTGCTAAGAGAAGAAATAAGTCTATAGTAGAAGCAACTAGAGTGATGTTATTTGAGAATCATGTTTCTAAGACATCTTGGAGAGAGGTAGTTATTACAATAGTATATACTCTAAAAAAAGTACAGATAAGAAAATGTATGGAAAAGACACCTTATGAACTATGGTTTGGGTAGTCACCATCAGTCAAGTATTTCAGAGTATTTGGGATAAAATTTTATATTAAGAGAGATGATGATATTGTTAAGTTTGATCCAAGAAGTGATAAAGGCACATTTCATAGCTATTCATTGAAAAGTAAGTCTTATAGATGATTTAAATATAGAACTAAGATAATAGTTGAATGCAAAAATGTAAGGATCGATGAGAATAAGGAACCAAAAAAAGATGGTGTATTATAATTCAGATGAAGAAGAGGATAACTTTAGAATTGTTAGATAGAACATTGAAGTTTTGTTTAAGACTAACAATGACTTGTAGGATGATGTGCTAACTTTTGAGCATAGAGGAGAACAAGGTTCTAAACCTAGAGAAGAGATAAGAATTGAGATGTGAACTCCTACCCTTAATAGGAATTTGACAAAGAATCACCCTCCTGAGTAGATAATTGGAAGTAAAGATAAAGGCATAATGACAAGGAACAAAGTAAATGAGGAGATATGTTTGATATCTAAAGTTGAACCCAAATGCATAGATGAATAAGTAAAAAATAATCATTGGATCTAAGAAATTAAGGAAGAATTGGATTAGATAGTAAAGAATGACACATGGGAGTTAGTGATAGGAACAAAATGGGTTTTCAGGAATAAGATGAATGAACAAGGAAAAGTTGTGAGAAATAAGACCAAACTTGTTTGTAAAGGTTATTCACAATAAGAAGGCATTGATAATGAGGAAACATATGCAATAGTAGCAAGAATGGAAGTAATAAGGATGTTCCTAGCTTATGTAGTAAACAAGAAATTCAAGGTTTATTAGATGGATGTTAAATTGACCTTTTTGAATGGAGAACTATAAGAAGAGGTTTATATTGAGCAATCTAAAGGTTTTTCTTTATTTGAAGATAAAGACATTGTATGCAGATTAAAGAAAGCTATTTATGTTCTGAGGCAAGCACCTAAAAAAAAGTATGCGAGGTTAGATAGTTACTTTGAAAAGCTTGGATTTTCTAAAGGTATAATAGACGATAACTTGTATCTTAAAAAAATTGAAGATGGATTGTTGATTATTGTAATATTTGTTGATGAAATCATTTTTGTAGGTAGTGATGAAACTAGTGATAAATTGTCTTAGGAGATGAAGAATGAATTTGAAATGTGCATGATAGGAGAAATGAAGTTTTGCCTAGGTTTGCAGATTGTGTAGAATAATGATGGTATATTTATTTCACAATCTATGTACCTAAAATATTTGTTGAAAAGGTTTGTTTTGGAAAGTTGTAAAACCTATTGATACACCCATGATAATTGGTCATAAGTTATCTAGCAAAGATGAGAACTTATAGTAGAAAAGAAGAAGTATAGATCAATGATTGGAGGTTTACAATATCTAACTCATACTATACTAGATATAGAAAATGAAGTTGGGATTGTGACTAGATTTCAAGGTGATCCTAAAGAATATCATTTCACAATAGTAAAGATAATATTTAGATATCTGAAAGAGACATTTGATTATGGAATTTGTTATGACAGATCAAATGATTTCACACTTTGTGCATATATTGATGCTAATTGGGCAGTTAGTATAGATGCCAGAAGGAGAAATAGTGGTGGAGAATTCTTTCTTGGGGGCATATTGGTTTCTTAATTAAGTAAGAAGCAAGATTTCATTTCATAGAGCACTACTAAGGTAGAGTATGTTACAACAATAAACAACTATAATCAAGTTATGTGGATGAAGAAAATGTTGAAGGATATCAGAATTAAGATTGAAGAACCTATTATCATTTACTTTGATAATAAAGGTAGATTACTGAGTATGTCTAAGAATCTTGTATTGTATTCTAAGACTAAGCATATACCTATTAAGTATCATGTATTGAGAGAAAAAATTAGAGAAGGAGATTAGATAGTACTAAGGGTTAGATTGCAAATATCTTTACAAAGCCTTTTCCTAAAGATACATTTGAGTACTTAAGAGGTATGCTTTGAGTTATGCCCCTACCTTTTTTGGAGTATATGATGCAGAGAGTGCATTAGTCCAGTGGTATAGAGCACTATTATTTGACTCGATTGGATGATGATGCTTCCTGTATGGGGGAGTATTTGGTATGTACTAAGTCATTGAGGATTCTTGGTATTTAGTATTAAATAGTGTCTTTGGACACTCAAGCTGGTTGATGACTTGGAGAAGTTGATTAACAATTGGTATGTAACAATTGATATTGAGATTGAAACCTTTGACATTGATGTCAATCGGGGAGAATGTGCATGAAAAACATCTCCTAAGGCATGGGAATGTATGCATGGGAAAAAAATATTAAGTAATAGGGGGGTGATATTTATTTAAAGAGATTTAGAAAGATTCATGTATGGAAGCAAGAATGTGCATTTGATGTATTGTGAATTATTTAGCATTCAAAGTAAATAATTGATGTCTAAGAAAGAACACTGATGCTAGTTAGAAACAACAATATAACACTATTTGGTATTCTTGTAACTTGGATTGTTTTCATCTATCTTGCCATCAATGATAAAGGGGGAGATTTTTAGCATGCATACTAATGATACTATATTATGGGACTATCCTAGGCATTGGAGAGTATTGATATATTGTATTCATGACTATTTTTATCATTTATGTCAACATAATATTGTTTCTATAAATATTGACAAAGTAGCAAACAAAGATCTTAATAGTACAAACAAGGGTTTGATTGTTTGGATATGTATAGATATGGAAATTTCTGACATGGTATATTGATGATGTAGTTAAGTGCATAGAGTCTAAATTGAAGATGTATAGAAGTTGTACCTAATTTACTGAGAGCAATTCAGAGACAGAGTATTGGGAAAGTAGTTCCTAATGTTTGTTGGCTATCTTTCTTCTAAGATGTAATGAGGAGATGCACATTTAGGTAGTAATAGAGGATAGTCAAATGATGACATTAGTGAGTGTGCAAGCCTTATTATCTCATGTGTAAAGTTTTATATAGACAATGAGTCAAAATTGCTATTGTAATTATAAATAATTAATTATCTTATTATAATTAATTAGGAAAGCCTCAAGGCTGACTCAAGGAATTATTTTAAAGATATGGCATAGAGGAAATATTTTTTCCTTATTTGTAAAGTGCTGTAATCATTGTGTGAACTATGAAAAGGAGAAGAGTGCGTATTGTATGCATTTAAGCAATCCAAGGGATTATTCTATGCAAATTTGAGATCTAGTTACAAGATTCAAAGGAGAAGAAGTCTAGTTGATAGGATAGAGATAGAGGAAGTATGTACAATTGAGTTCTATTATTCTACAAAGAATAATACATAGATCATGTGGACAATGGGTCCATTGGGCTTTCTCTTAAAGTTATTTGGGTAGTGGGTCCAGCTATCTTCCACAGCTCATAATAGGGTTGGAATCTCCTAATAGGGATTCAAAATCTCCTAATAGTGACTCATATATATTGAATGTTGTAACAAGAGTCCTAACAGGGTCTATCCTCTAACAAGGAATATTTATATTACTACATCATCTTGTGGGTACCATCCACACCATGGTTTTCCCTCTAATCAAGGGTTTCCCTAGTTAACATATCTAGTGTTATTATGTATGAGTATCTTGTTTTGATTTCATTTTATATTACTCATATGGTTAAAATTATTTAAAGTTGTTATTTGTGATATTAGTTGGATAACTAATTCACCCTCCCTCTCAGTTATATTAGTGGACTATATATTCTAACAAAGCTATATCACTATTAAATCACAAACTTCTTGATCTCATAATACATGTCTACAAGCATGCAAGCATGCTTTATCGCCACACATAGGCCCTTGAATATCTCTCCATATGCAAAATAATATGTGTAAGAGGGGTAGCAAAAAAATACCCTTTGTATCAGGCATCATGAGCATGGAAATAACACAAAGCATGATCCTCCTAAGAGTGAAGTATGTCCTTGTAAGATGTCCTTCAGGATAACCTTCTTTAAAGTCTTAAATGAACTTCCTCTCAAAGTTCTAACTAACTATTAGAATTAAAAAATTCAAAATTTTAACTCATATTTCAAGGATTTATTTGATTTAAAACTTAGTCAAAAGGATAACAATTTTAACTGAGGACCTATTTATCCTATCTAAGAGCCTTTCATTCAACTAGACCCCATTTGGGCACTATTTCCCCCCTTTACAAATGGTTTGGTCCTAAGGTCCTTATCTATTAGAACCCTTAGGACTTAGAATCCCCATATCAAATTGCTTATTAGAAATGAACATCATTGGCCTTAGAACCTCACATTTGACCTTAATTTATACCTTAAGGTCCCTTTCCATGTCTTGTGCTTCCAAATGGCCTTGGATTCTTCTAGGCGATCCTATACAAAATGTAGGGTTATATAAGTCATTACCTATGCTAGAGAAGCTTTGGGAGGATATTAGCATGGATTTGGTTCTTGGTTTACCAAGGAATTAGCAAGGACATCATTCAATTTTTTTAGTGGTTGATATGTTTTTAAAGATGGCACATTTCATTCCCTGTAAGAACACTAGTTATTATATTCATGTAGAAGAATTATTTTTCACAAAAATAGTGAGACTATATGGTCTACCAAAGAGCATAGTTTTAGATTGAAATATCAAGTTTATTGGATAATTTTGGCATGCATTATGAAAGAACTTGAAGACCAATTTGAAGTTTAGCTCATCACATCATCCATAAACTAATAGAAAGAAAGAGGTTGTGAATTAGAGTTTGGGAAATTCATTGAGATGTTTGGTTGGAGACAAGATAAAAAAGATCAAATATGATTTTATGATAAGAATATTTTTTATATAATAATTCTATCAACATGAGTACTCATAAATCACAATTCTATATTGTAAATGAGACTAGTCCTAAAAATGCTTCTAAATTGAGAAAGTAAGATAAGGGAGAGATAAGTAGTGCTGAAGCTAAGGATTTTTTAGAATAGTTGAAGAACATCCATGAGGACCTATGAGGAAGAAATTACCAAGATGAATACATATTATAAGGACAAAGTAGATGAGAAAAGGAGGTATGTGGAAATTTATTGTGGAGATGAAGTCATGACTCATTTGAGGAAGGAGAGATTTCCAATTGGTACATACAAAAAGTTGAAAATGAAGAAATTTGGACCATGTAAGATATTTAACAAGCATGATTTAGGAAATAACTATGAAGTGGAGTTACCCACTGAATTGAATATTTCACCAATATTTAGCATTTCAAATTTTTTAGAGTATCATGAAGGCAGTGTTGAAGATGAGGTCACATGAGCACAATTGAGTATTTCAATAAATACTTTAGCTACAAAAGAGATTGAGGAGATACTTGATTGTCATGTTGGAAAAATCACAAAGAATATAACACATAAAGAATATCTAGTCAAATGGAAAGGAATATCTATAGAGGATTCATTACGGATAACAAGGGAGGAGGTTACCCATATGGGTTTTTCTCTACACATATTTGGGACATGATAGGGTAACTTCTAAAATTACCTTGAGTGTCTAATGCATGAACATCCTAGGTGTAAGAGAAATCTTCCATCACCCAAAAATATTTTTTATTGTCCTTTTAATAAGGATTGTTTATGTCTAGAGTTGCTATTTTTGTTAGCTTATAATTTTTAGTAAGTTTGTTATGTGAGCCAAAAATGGTATAATGTCACATGTGGAGGTTAATCTTAGATATATCTGTTAACCTCATAATGGTTTTTGACACTTGAGTGCCAATAAACTTAACCACTTTGTATATTGGAGCCGAGTACACCATGTATGCTAAGCCATAACATGAGCCGAGTCAGGAAAGACTTCAGGTGCCGAGTGAAGACCAGGTGTTGAGTGAAGTTCAAGTACTGAATGACTTTAGGTGCCAAGCATGATACAAGTGCCGAGTGATATTTAAGTGCCGAAGCACAGATGATGCTGAGAAATACAAAAATGCAATAGGAGCCTAGTAAGCTAGTTTGATATTAGTGCCGAGCATCTGGAATCAGCAAGTGTCGAGTAACACAGAATGTACATGAGTTTGTAACTTCATTGATTCATATGTAAACCATTTTCATGTGACCAACATATGATTAATCCCAAAGGATTAAAGGATAAGATCGAATATTTGGTATTTCTTATGCAATCTACATGCAGCCAATAAGAAAAATGGAGAAGGCATGCAACCAATAAGAAAAGTACAAGGAATGAGTAGGAAGCAAAGATTCAATATGGATCATAGATCCATACATAACCCTAAGTTTTCAAATGACTTTATAAGGAAGACGAACTCTCATTAGAAAGAGAAGTGGATATACAAGGGTGTGGAAGGAACACTATTTCAGAGTAAAGAGTATCAGATATTAGAGGATCAAGATTAAAGAAAGTAGATCAAGTGCCTGTATTCAACAAATGAAGGATTGTAAGCTATCAGGTTTATTGTATCTAATACTCTCTAGAAATTGTATTAGAATGAAAACTCTATGGTGATAGGTTAGCTTAACAACTATTTTGTAGATCCTTTAAATAGGTGATTAAATCCTTTAACAGGGTGAAACTTTATGTAAAGTGTTTGTAAATCCTTTAAGCAAGTCACTATTGATACAATGTAAAGCCTTTAACATGGCAGACCATCCGAAGTGGTTAAATATTATTACTGCAGTGATTTTGTGGGTATCATCCCCACCCCAGTTTTACCTTCTTATTTTTGGAGGGTTTCTAGGTTACCAAAATCTCAAGTGTTATGTGGTGATGCTTATGTGTTTCTCATAATTGTTTGATATGTTCATATGCATGCAATCTAATTTTAGTTAAAAAGTCTTAATGTTCAAAATACAATACTTTTGATTCACCCCCCCTCTCAGAAGCATTCTTCCTATTTGAATATTCCAACAATTGGTATCAGAGCCTAGTTCTCACAAGAAGAATTCTAACAACTTGAAAAAAAAGATCTAAAGATGGAAGTCTTCAAACTTGGGAAGATTATTGACAATCAAGTGATTGATGTGCAACTGGCTCTACACAAAGTAGAAGAAGCAAGGGAAGAATTGAGAAAATCCTTGAAGAAAAGGAAGGATATAGCCATAGCTGAAAATGATATAAACTATAAGGAGATTGATACCACAAAACTATGTGCCAATGGAGATAGCAAAGAGTTTGATGCAACAATAGCAGAACTGATGGAGAAAAACAAAGTTCAAGTAGAAGAGATAAGATCTCTCAAGATGGAACATGAATCATAGGCTATAATGTTATGTGAAATCATTGAACAAAATAAAAGATTAGTTGGGGAAAAAGTCATGATGGAAAATGACAAAAAAAATCTTGTAAATAGGCTTGAAGAAAAATGTACTGAATTAACGAGGATCTCAAACATGCAGATGGATACACTTGCCTAAATGATGAAACTTCATCATGAACTCAATATGAAAGATATTGAGATCTCTACTTTGAAGATAATGAATGAAAAATAGAAGAATGAATTAAACAGAGAAAAATAGGTAGCAGAGAATCTCAACAAGTCAAGTGAAGCCATCAAGTATTTTGAACAGTTGCTGAAATCCCCAAAATCCACCCATGATACATTAGGACTTGGATACAACAGCACTGAAGTTGGAGAATCATCAAAAATTGTTGAGAAGTGACAAAGGTAAGGATTCTAAACCCACTTGTCATTATTGTAATAAAAAGGGACATACTGCTAATATTCGTAGGAGTAGGAGATTCAATCAGCCAAATACACCCAAGAGCAAGAGTTACTGTCACAAGTGCAACATGCAAGGACATATAACACAAGATTTCAGATCCAATGTCACAAGGACTCAAAGGTTTGATGGACATTGTCATAATTGCAAGAAGTATGGACATAGATCATTTGAATGCAGATCAAAGCCTATGTGGACATCAAATCAACTAGCAAAATCAAAAGGAAATGAAAGTCACTATCATTGGGATTACAACACTAGGTATAGCTATCATTATTATTAGGAATATGGACATACACCCCAGAATTGCATAAGAACACATTTCAAGGGAAATTATAAAAGATGGTTGAGCCAAACTACATGTTTCAGTTGTCTAAAAACTGGGCATACCAGCAAAAACTGTCCTACAAGGTCAAAGGAACCCAAGACTGAAGAAAATAAGGGCAAAGAAAAGATTGATGTCAAAAAGACAAGGGGGCAAATGAATAAGAATTTGAAAAAGAGAGATGAGTGGAACACATCAAGTGGAGGGATCACTTCACCCAATGGGTCAAGTGATCACACTTCATCAAATTAAGCATGAGAAGTATATGGGACTGATATACAAAGTTATATCACACATCAGTCCCAAGACAAAGAAGCAATGCAAAGTATAAATCTACATGAAACAAGATGTCAAGAAAAAATATAAATGATATTGCCGACCTGTCTTTGGATGTCGAGCTAAACGCCAACACATGCCAAGTTCCTAATAGTGATTGAGTTGATAATTGATGCTGAGTTGGTTAACTCCAATGCAACCAGAGTAAAGTGGAAGTGTAGTACAAGCCGAGTAATGTTAAAATCCATTAGAAGCTTAGTTGGTAGTTGAGCATTTAATGTAATGAAAATAGGGTATATTATCACGATTCCAATCAATTTTCCTCATCACGATCAAGAAGCAAAGAAGAAAAAGAGAGAAGTGCGACTTCATAGCAGAGAATCCAGCATTTCAAGCAGATTGCAACATCTCTCAACACATTTTCATCGATCTTGAGGTATTTTCATTTATGTCAAGCTACGCAGTTCCATATTTTGTAAAAAGGAAACCCTAGTTTGCATAAATAGCATCAAGTTCCAAGAAAATCAAGGAAAAAGAGTCATTTGAAGTTCAGTTAGTGTCCAATGAGGTCAAGAAACTTGAGTTTTGTCCCAACCTTAAAGTTGCATATAAAAATGACCCAGCCAGAGCTCTCTCCCAAATACCCCCAAAAGTTGTAATGGTTCAAGATGTGAGAAGATGCTACAATTGTAAGATAGGAGCCCTAGGAGATATGGAAACAAGGCAAGCCTATGAGAAATTGTGCATGGATGGAGTCTTAAAAGATGAATTCAAAATTGTTGAAAGAAAGGGTTTGACCTGAGTTTTGAGCTTTCCCACCGTATTCGAGATAGAATGGGTTAAACTTGTGTTAAGCAGAATTCATGGTGGAAGTCTTTGGTTGGAAGATATTCCCATCCAATTAACCAAAGGAATCATACATAGGGTAATTGGGTACCCTACCCTAGATCAGTTCAAAAACTTGAGAAGTGAATCGAAGGAGGTTATTGAAAAGAACACTGGTGCTCAGTGGAATAAAAGAGGAATGACAATTCACACAATTTAGGATCCTCTAGTTGAGTTTTTTGTTAGAGTCATTGCCCATAAGTTCTATCAATCCAGTAGACTCAACAGTGTGCCATGTATTGTAGTAGATGTAGGTTAAAAATTAGTGAAAAAGGATCATACTTATGATCTTACAGAACTACAACTACAACAGATTACTAAAAACCTAGCTGCCATAAGAAGGACAAAGGGTGCTCAATGCAAATTTGGAGCAATTCTAGTTTGTATATTCTTTTATGTTCAGAATGAGTTTCCCTCTTTTGACAAAGTTACATGGAGGAATGATAGAACTATCATTGCCCAAATCAATGAATATATAGAACAGATGGGAGAAAATTTTGATACACTGATGACAAGTTATTTTGAGGATTTCAAGAAATCCATGAAGCAAAGATCAATAATACCAGTTTCCTTAGTGGAAAAAAATACTAATGATTTGTGCTTCTTAGTTGACATTGATTTTACCTATATTCAAGCAGTAATTCCAAGGGTGAGATGGCTAAGGCCATTTGGATATGAAATCAATATAGATGAAGCTTCTGTAGCAATAACTACAATATTGGCAGAAGAAATAGATAAAAATGCTCCACACTTTAGAACTTATGATGTGGTAAGATAAAAAATAAATACGGAGTTAAAGATTGCCTCCACATTAAAGAAGAAAGACAAATTGTTGAAGAAGATTAAAAAGAAATTTGGTGAAGGAATTGAGGCTGAAGCAGAAGAAGATGAAGATGACAATGATGATGATGAAGATGAACAAGAACAAGGCCCAATGGAATTGACCCAAGGCCTAGGTGAAGACAAGGAGGAAGGTGCAGAGGAAGAAGAAGTGAACAAAGCACCAACTGAAGTTGAGTCAAAGAAAAGGAAGACAATAGAACAACCTCCAATTCAGCAAAAACCAAAGCAATCTGCTATGCCATCACCTCAAAAGCCAACAACCCAAGTTGCAACAAGGGCCTCCACTAAAAAGGCTAAAGAGGAAGCTACAAAGAAGAAACCAATCAAGGAAACATAGGATGAGCTGAGGAAAAGAAGAAGATATGTGGCTCAACTTGATATTGATGAAGAAGATCAATATAAAAAGGTAAGCCATTTTTCAGTTGATACTTTATGTAAAAAGATTGGAAATGGTGATTTAAGCAACTTAAATAAAGTTGATTTCAATAAATTTACTAAAGAAGAACAAAATAGGATAGAGGAAATAGTTTATGGAATGATGGCACAGTTCAAGTACACTCCTCTTGAACTAGATGGACAATTGCCAAAAGAACTGTCTAAAATTGTAGAAGACAGATGGCATTTTTGGTTGAAAATGGAGGAGATGAGGGAATCAACCCTAGCAAGTGTATTGCCTGATTTGACTAAGGAACAAATAAAGAAAGTAGTCAAAAGGCATAATACTAGGTTTACACCTAAGTACAGGGCATTCTTCATTCTCCAAAACAAGATGGAAGAAATTGTTCAAAGAACAATGAAATCATGGAAAAACTTGTACAAAAAGATTGAAGATTTTCTTGTAGAAGAATACAAGGAAGAAGCTACCGCTCCACCAGAAGAGAGAAGAAAAAGGAGAGAAGAGAAGACAGTAGTAGAGAAGGGAGAAGAATAAAAGAAAGAAGAAGAAAAGAAAGAAGAAGAAGAAGAGAAAGAAGAAGAAGAAAAGAAAGAGGAAGAAGAAGAGAAAGATGGAGAGGAGGAAGAAACACAAGAACAAGATGTAACAAAAATAGCTCAGAAAGAGCAGCAACTAGACCAAAGTGTGCAAGACACACAATTACCACGCTCTAGCCCTCCTCATGTACCCATCACACCTACAGAAACTATAATTATAAAAGATGTGCTTGACACTTCTGGTCAGAACATCAATCCATTAACTGCAGAAAACCTCAAAAGAATCCTTGACCAATGTAGGCAGCAAGAAAGATTGTGTATAGATCCAGTATTGGTTAGTATGGATGAATTACAAAAACTAGTAGAAAGAATAGTTAGAGAAAAGGTGAATCCACAAGAACCAACTTCCATTATCTCTACAACTACTAGTGGTCAACCTCAAATGCCCACAGTTATTTCATTAGGCATAGTTGACACCTCGATACAGAAGCTGAGTGCAACTATAGAAAAAGAAATAGAACAAATAGGACAGACTATTACATCTGATCCTACAGCACAAATAGAAGGTGCACTTCCTATGATTACCATAATTGATCAAGGTAGTAGATAGCAAGAGGAGAAAACAGAGGAAACCCCTAAAGAGCAAGAGGCAATACAAACATTGATAAATTTTCCTACCTCAGGAACTCCTTCACAACAGCCATTGCAAATATTTGCACTTGGATCTAGTAGTACAAAAGTTGCAAGGGTACTTTGCTATGGAGACCTTGAATTAGATGAGGAGATAGTCATACCAGAATATGACTCAAAAACAATAACCATTGATCAAATCAATGAGGTGCAGGAAGCACTGAATAAGAGAAAGAGACAAGAGATACTCAGGAAGGAGTACAAACAAAAGCAAACACTACATGAGATTAAGGACATCTTTATGGATGCCTTTAGTTTGTAGTCACCAGATGAGTCAAAGCATATCATAGAGAAATTATTAGATATTGTTGACCAAGTGATAAATGAAGACCAAGAGACAAATGCAAAACTTATAAAATTTTTTGAAAGAAAATTCCAAGGAAAAGTAAATGAGCAAGTATCAAGTCAAATTGCACTCTCCCAAGTTGAATTGGCAAAGCTAATAGACAAAATGAAAAAGGTACTTGAGAATATATTCTCATTGTACAAAAAGTTGTGTGACTTTTCATACTTCACACAGGAGACAAGCCAAAAGATATTGAGCTTGGAGAGAAATTTAAATATCTCAAGGATGCAGCTACCAAAAGATCTAGCTCAAAGTGAAAAGCATTTTTCTCAATCGCTTCACACTCAGAAAGAAATAGTTGTATTATCAGCAGATGCTCCAAGGTCAATATCAAGGAAAAACTGATACAACTCTAGTCCTCCATTACCTCACATTTTGAAATACTCCATAAGGAACAAGTCTATGCAGAAACTATTCTCAAGAAAGATCCCAATCTTTCTACTTCAGATGGACTTATTCATCTTGCTGCAAAGACTGCCATCTAGCACAAGTCACTGGAAATTTCTTTGAACAATTGGGATGCAGCTCTTAGGATGATTATGGAGGTAAAAAACACATTTTTGGCAAAATATGGTCTTAACCCTTAAAATCCTTTGACATAAGTGTCAAAAAGGGGGAGATATATATCTTATTAACAAAGGGGGAGATATTATAAGATGAATGAGAGAATGGGGGAAATAAAACCAAGGAAACCAAGGCGAGCATGATATACAGATAATGGAACAAACAACCAACTCAGGGGGAGTTACAATAATTTTGAGCTACAATAATTTTGAGGTATATATATTGTAAGTTACACAAATTTTGATTAAAGTTTTTTAAAAAAACCTCTATATATACCAAGTAGATTAGTTAATGTACTCATAAGATCAGTTAAGTGTTTTTGTCACTCATGTCAAAGGGGGAGATTGTTAACCTCGTAATGGTTTTTGACACTTGAGTGCCAATACACTTAACTAATTTCTATATTGGAGCTGAATACGCCATGTATGCCGAGCTACAACATGAGTCGAGTTAGGAAAGACTTCAGGTGCTGAGTAATCTTTAGGTGTCGAGTGAAGATTAGGTGCTGAGTGAAGTTCAAGTGCTGAATGACTTTAGGTGCCGAGCATGATACAAGTGCCGAGTGATATTTAAGTGCTGAGTCACAGATGATGCTGAGCAATATAGAAATGCAACAGGAGCCAAGTAAGCCAGTTTGATATTAGTGTCGAGCATCTAGAATCAGCAAGTGTCGAGTAACACAGAATGTACATATGAGTTTATAACTTCATTGATTTATATGTAAACCATTTTCATGGATGACATATGATGAATCCCGAAGGATTAAATGATAAGATCGAATATTTTGTATTTCCTATGCAATCTACATGCAACCAATAAGAAAAATGGAGAAGGCATGGAACCAATAAGAAAGGGGCAAGGAATGAGCGGGAAGCAAAGATTCAATATGGATCATAAATCCATACCTAACCCTATGTTTTAAAATGACTTTATAAGGAAGATGAACTCTCATTAGAAAGAGAAGTGGATGTACAAGGGTGTGGAAGGAACACTATTTCAGAGTAAAGAGTATCAGATCTCAAAGGATCAAGATTAAAGAAAGCAAATTAGGTGCCTGTATTTAGCAAACGAAAGATTGTAAGCTATCAGGTTTATTGTATCTAATACTCTCTAGCAACTGTATTAGAATAAAAATCCTATGGTGATAGGTTAGCTTAACAATTATTTTGTAGATCCTTTAAATAGGTGATTAAATCCTTTAATAGGGTGACACTTCATGTAAAGTATTTGTAAATCCTTTAACTAGGTCACTATTGATATAGTGTAAAGCCTTTAATAGGGTAGGGCTTTAATAGGGCAGACCATCAGAAGTGGTTAAATATTATTGCTGCAGTGATTTTGTGGGTATCGTCCCCACCCCAATTTTACCTTCTTATTTTTGGAGGGTTTCTGGGTTACCAAAATCTCAAGTGTTATGTGGTGATGCTTATGTGTTTCTCATAATTGTTTCATATGTTCATATGCATGCAATCTACATTCAGTTAAAAAGTCTTAATGGTCAAAATACAGTACTTCTAATTCAAATCCCCCCCCCCCCCCCCTTCCTAGAAGCATCTTCCTATTTGAATATTCCAACAATATCATCCTACTAGATGAGTTTCATTTTTATTATTTACCCTAAAGTAACTTGTCTATTAGTGAAAAATACTTTGTTATTTACTAGGAAATGTTTGAGGTTCATCACTACAAAAAAACCACTATACAGGTCCAACTATCAAGTAACAAAGTGTATAAGAAGTTAGTATGTGTTGAGGTAGTTATAGTTTCCAAGTGCACATAAGAGTGACTAAGTATTTTAATGATTTCTAAGTGATTCAAGAGGAAACATGCATTGAGAAATCTAGAGGGTAGAATCCATTATGGCCAAGTCAAGTTCATGTTGAGGGATAACATGAAAGAAGAAGAAGAGCTAAGTGTTAGAAGCTAAATGAGATGAGTAACACAATTTTTGTATTTATCTTTGGAATGGCACAAACTCATATGTGGACTATTTTTCCAAGTTAGAAGAATTTTTGTATGATTGAGGAGTTAATCATGGGGGTAATAATGCATGTAATTGTGAATCATTAATGCCTATGTTGTGTGATCAACCAATCAGAAGATTGGAAAGGTCAAGCAGTAAAAGAGTGAATCTTAATCAAGCAGTAAAAGAGTGAATCTTAATCGTTGACCAAGATCTAGAAACTTCATTATATGGTTATAAAAGAAGGGTTTAAGCCAATATTTTGTGCTTTTCTAGTTTTTAGAGAGAAGATTACACAATTGAAGGTAAAAAAGAGACCAAGCAGTTCAAAGAGGAGATAAAGTATATCTATCAAATTAAGGTGATTGAATATTGAAAAGAGAAGATATGTCATCAACAATCAAGTGAATCTAAAGGACCATGGTACTTATTACATTCTAACGATTGTATCACGCAAATATCTTAAGAGAATGGTCTTGACATGCCTATCATAAATCTCCTAACCAAGTTTTCACTTTATTGTGATGTAAAAATCCTTTAATCAAGATTGATTTAATAGTCTTGTAATATCTTAGAAGGGAAGAGCCCTAACAGTGTAGATCACTAGAAGTGATCAAAATTTGTATCCCTAATAGGCACACTTTATTACTGCACTAGTGAAGATTTTGTGGGTATCATTCCCACCACAATTTTACCTTCATATTGGAAGGTTTATTCATTACCACATATAGTGTTATGTGTTAATTACATGTTTATGTTTTATTCATGTTATTAGATGTTAAATTTAATTTAATAGTTGATATATGATGCATGGTTAAGGTTAAGGTTGAGATGTGTGGTGAATTAAGTATGCATGCAATTTATGTTTGAAGTGGTAAAATTTTTATAGATCCTAATTCAACCCCCTATCCCACTCTTAGAATCTTAATCCCCTATTAGATTTACAATAATAGTTCTAGAGCTAAGTTCTCTAAGAAATAATTCTAACCACTTGAGTGTCAAAGATCTTGGAGATGCAGGCCTATGAATTGGGAAATGTGATTGGGAATCAAAAGCTTGATATGCAGCTTGCATTTAAGAAAGCCAAGGCTGAAAAAGAGGAACTAAAGAAATATTTTAAGAGAAGGAAGGAGACGAAAATTCAAAAAAATAACACACAATACAAGGAAGAAAGAATTGAGGACTTATGTGATCAAGGTGGATCTAGTGAAACTAATACAACAATAGAAAATTTATTAGAGAAGAATAAAATCCTAAATGAAGAGGTAAAAGCACTGAAAATAGAACATGAAATACAATCAATGAGGCTATGTGAAGTGATTAAACAAAATAAAAAGGTTGTTCGAAGATAAGATAATGGATGATGAAGAAAAAAGGTAGATGGTTGCAAGTCTTTATGAGAAGATACATGGGGTACAAAGGCTAATTCACAACCAATTTGACATGGTAAATTAGTTATTAAGTTCTAATCATGAGATTTCTAGGAAGGTGGAAGAGATTACAAATATGGGATTCGAGAACAATCAATTGAAAGGTGAGTTAAGAGATGAAAAGGAAATTATTGATAGGATGGATAGATTAGGAGAGAGCATGATACAACTTTATGAATAACTAAAATAATAGAGAATATCTCATGACACTAATAGAATAGGTTACACAAAGTTTATGCCATCTACTAAGAAAGCAGAGTCATCAAAGCATGGAGCATAATGGAATGCAAAATCAAAGAACAAGAAGCCTACATGCTATCATTGTGGAAATCCATGCCATACAAAAAACATTTGTAGGAGAAAAAATGAAGAAGTCAAATCCTAAGCTTAAATTCAATGGTAATTATTTCAATTGAAAAAAGCATGGACATCAAGAACATGAATGTAGATCAAAGACTAGTAAGACACAACCCAAATATGGATTTGGAGTAGGGTATTTTTTAGTGGTGAATATTCATAGTTTTGTGAATTTTAGAATATTTTTACTAGTAATTTGGCTAATAATTTAAGATTTAGTGCAACCTAAATAGCCACATTTTTATTAAATTTATTTCTAAAATATTTAAATTCACTCAATAATTTATTTTATTAAAAAAATAAACTCAAAGATTCACCACAATATTCGATGCATGATTAGATTTGATTCACCTAAATATTATATATTATTGAAGAAATTAAAATTAATTCACCAATAATTATCATAAATATTAGTTACTTTAGGGATATATTACCAATATTTATTTTCACTATTGATTTAAAATATAATATAATTATCCTCATAATTTCCATGAGATAAAACATGTTCAATTTTAATTTGTAATATTCCATGATGATAAGCGAACTTCCAATTATTATTAAGATTTGCCAATATTTTCTACTCAAAAATTATGATTCTAAAATAATTGCCAATGTAAATAATATTTAAAATTATAAAATTGAAAGATACACTGATAAAAATAATTTCGTTTCTCAAAATAATGAAAGATTTGCCAATAATTTATATCTTTTTCTCAAGTGGGTTTTCTTAAAGTTTACCTTGATTTGGAGGTTATTATCACACATTTCAAAAGTATGGTCACAAGGCACACAATTGTAGATCTAATGCAAAGAGTAGTTGGAAACCTAAAGGTCGAGACAAAGAAACTAGGCAAGGAAATACTATAAATTGGGATTCAAATACTTGGGTCGGTTGTCGATATTTTGGAAAGTATGGACACATTGGAGAAAATTGTGCAACAATATATCTTAGAGGAAGATGAGGAAACTAGAGGAATTTTGATCTAGTATGTTTTAACTGTTAGAAGGTTGCTCACCTAAGGAGAGACTATATGAATTGAACATCAACATCTAATAATGAATAATACAATGCAAAAGTAAATGTTAATGTTGAAGAAGTGAAAAATTAGATGAATCAAACCTAGAAGAAGAGAACTAATGAATGCAATAGTTCAAATGGTGATTGTGATCACCCATTCCAATGGATTAGGTGATTCCCCAATTACAAACTAAATAAAGAGGTATGTATGGAACTATATTTTAAATTTCTAAATCATACATCAGTTCCTAATATTGAAAGTGCAAAAGTCCAAATGAGCATATGATTAGATGCATTAGAACAGATTTGAGGGTTGAATTGAGTAATGTATGGAAGCCAGGTTGTTAAGTTAATGATTATTGAGTATCAATATTGAGTTATGAAAGAGTTAAATAGGCCAAGTAAGACTACTAATATTGACCAAGCTAGTATATTGGCCAAGTTAAAAAGTGAAAGAAGTGTGACTTCCGAGTTTCATAGAGAAGGCTGAGACAACTTTAATATACCCACTATATGTGTGGAACATTTATGAGGCGCTAAAATTGAATTTTTTGACCCTTATAATAAAATTTTTCAATCATTTCAAAGTACTTATATTCATGATTTCAAGAGCTAGTTGAGTTTGAGCATTTCTAGAGAAAATTTAAGTGATTTGTGTAAAGATCTTATAGTGTACCATAGGCAATTAGGAGTGATATGAAGGCTATGTTAACACAAAGTAAAGAAGAGTTCAAATTATGCAAACCCTAAATCAATAAATGGCATCTAGTTTGACTATTGATAAGGGTGAAGAATCAAAGGTTAGTGATGTGCAATTAACTCATAATGAAGTTGTTAAACCCCCAAAGTTTAAGGCATATCCAAAAATTGCAATGAAAGGTAACTCGTCTAGTGCCTTGTCATCAATTCTGTCTACAATTATTATGATTCATTATGTTAGGTCATGCTATATGTGTAAAATAGATGAAGCACATGATTTTGTTTTAACAAATGAATATGAGAGATTATGTATTTCTTGAAAACTAAAGGACCACAAGAATATTTCCAAAGCCAAACTCATTCGTGCCCTTGATTTCCCAAAGGTTTTCAAGGTTGAGTGGATTAAGACTTTTCTAAGAAAAGTGTATGAAATGAAGTTATGGCTAGAGGAAGGACTAACAGAGATCACAAAACAAATTTTTCATTGAGTGATTAGTTACCTTATGACAAATAAGGTGAAGACTATTCGATGTCAAAGAAAAGATGTGATTGAAGCAACTACAATGATATTTTGGAATAAATATGGTATGATGATTTCTACAATTAAGAATTCCAAGACAAATTTTTCTGTGAGGATTATAGCTCATAATTTTTATCAATAAAGTTGGCCATACAATGTACCTTGTGTTGTAGTTGATGGTTCTTGGAAAATTGTGAAGAAAGGTCATTCCTATGACCTAACCAACCTACAATTACAAGAACTAGATGATAACTTGAGATGCATTAGGAAGGAAAAAATACATTGTGTAAGTCCAGTTCCTTGTTAGTTTGCATATTCTTTTATGTGAGAAATTAATTTCCTATCAAGGAAAATATCACATGGAGTAAGAAGAATCTTGTTACCCAAAAAATTAATGAGTTTATTGATCAATTTGAAGAATATTTTGAATAAGTTGTGGATGGTTATTCTAAAGAATTTAAATAGAAAATGAAAAGTAGGTCAACGATACCTAAGTCATTGGTCGATAAATACTATGAGAGAACTTTTTTATGGTAGATATATACATGACCTACATCTAGGCTACTATTCCTAGAATTGCATAGCTTAAGCCATTAGGTTATGAAGTGAATATTGATGAAGCAGTTGTAGCAATCACATCATTTCAAGCTGAAACCATAGAGAAGGATGCCAAGCCATTTGGTACATATGAAAAAAAGAGTTAAAATTATGATGGAGACTAAAGTCCCTAAGTCAGAAAGGAAAATATATGGGATGATAAAGAATATGGAGAGAAATATAGGTGAAAGTTCCAAGCAAGAAGCACTCCTACAAATTATAGAAGGAAAAGGTGAATATTTATTTAGTGATGATGAAGAAGAAGAGACAAATTAAGAAGAAATAAATGAAGAAGAAAGAAATAAAGAAGAAGAAGCTCATGGAGAAGAGGAAGCTAAATGCAAAGGGAATGAGATAGTTGTGGCTAAGCCACAAACTAGTAAAGGTAAAAAGGAGTCAAAACCTACCCCTGATACACAAAGAGTGACTAAAAAAAGAACCAAGGAAAATAATACTATAGTTTTCAAGCCATAGAGGAAAGGAGTAGTGAAAGTCAATAGACCAACACAAGGAAAATGTTTAGCAAAGAGGAAGTACTCTAGACAAGGCTAGGCAGAGAAAATTAGTGAAGAAACTAAGAAAAAGGCTTGTGGTTACAAAAGAAGATGGTGAAGAAAGAAATGAATTTAACAATACAAGCCAGTTCAAAGTTTCTATGCACAAGAAACCCTAGATAGTAGAAGAGGTAGTTGAAAACATCAAGGGAAGTGCAATATTGTCTAGATTCAAGTTGTTTGATAAACTCAGTAAGAATGATAAGAAAAAAGTAGAAGAATATTCAAATTCTTAGATACGTTCAAGAAATTTAAATACACACCATTAGAGTTAAGAAATATGATGCCCAATCAGCTCTATGATAGAGTAGATGGAAAATGGAAGTTTCCATTAAAACTACAAGGAAAATTAGAGAGGACACACTTACACAAGTGATGCCTGATTTGAAAAGGAAACACATCTCAAAAGCCATGAGAGAGTTCAATAATAAATTTGTTTCTAAGAGGGGGGTTTTCCTAATTTTGAAAAACAAAGTGGAAAATATTGTAGAGGAGAGAAAAGTGACTACATGGAAGAAAACATATGGATTAATTCCCAATGATGAACAAAAATATGAAGAAGACAAGGATGAGAAAGAATGGATAGAATTAGATAACAAACAAGATATTAGTAACGAAGCATATAATCTTGTTGATACACTTTGCACTATGGTACAATAGAGTGAAGGGAAAACTAAAAGAATTGTAATAGATAATGAACCTAAGAAAACTTACATATAACTGTGTTGAGTGAGGAAAATTTCAGATTCAAGCCAAAAAATCAAAGTAAAGGTCACATGTAGATCGAGTAAGTACAAATGCCAAATTGTGAAAATTGATGGACCCTAATCCTATGATTGAGAAAGTGAAAGACTATCCTAAGATTGGTGCACATGATTTTACACAATAGGTAGATCCTACACTTATTACCTCTACAATACCAGTTGTCACAATTAGTCAAGATTAAGGATAAAGAGATACAAGTGAGAGTCATGCTGAGAAACATAGTGTGCCAACCATTGAAGAGAAAAATACACAAGTTCCAAAAACAAAAAAATAATTGCAATGAGAGAAATGAAAATTTTAATAATGAAGAGGAGAAGAATGAAAATAGAAAGAATGATAAGTAGATCATTCCACTATAGGTGAGAGACCAAGTTCCTCAAGATCTCAGATTAAGAGAGAAAAAGAGGTTGTGCAACCGAGTTCTACAAGTGAACTCACTAGTAATATTGAAAAGGAAAACAAGAATGAATTTGAAAAACATGTGACTACTATTGAGGATCAAAAAATAATTGTCGAGCATACTTAGACAAAGGAGACACATAAACTAAGCATAAATGTACAAATTGGAGGTATATAGATGACAATACCAAGCTCCA
Source organism: Cupressus sempervirens (assembly GCA_028749045.1). Classification (NCBI taxonomy): domain Eukaryota; kingdom Viridiplantae; phylum Streptophyta; class Pinopsida; order Cupressales; family Cupressaceae; genus Cupressus; species Cupressus sempervirens. Next base: position 203,527,257 of record CM053789.1, read on the forward strand.
ACACCTTGGACTCAAAGGGGAAGAGGATAACGAAAAAGAAAAGAAAATCTCATATGGGAATTCAATGTAAGTTGATTACCTTAGATGAAATTATTTTTATCCCTAATTGGTAGACAAATAATTAACTTTTGATCAGTTAAAAATGTTGAGTGAGTTATTAACAAGGAAAACCAGGAAAGAAGAATTGAGAAGGGAACATAAAAATAAACATGTTGTTAATCTTAGATTGGTTTTGACTAGTGAGTGTCTATAACTTAAGTCATTTAATTAGTTCATGCCAAAAAAATAACAAATGCCAAGCACAATGGGTAAAAGTACAAACCTGTGTCACCCTTTTACAAAGGAAAAGGCTAACAAAAGTATAACTATTCAACATCAATGATATAAATCTTGTATTATTATTTAGAATTTGAAAATAAAGTAAACTAATAAAATGTGTAGAGATGGATGAAGTTTAGGATTATAATTTTTAATAAATATATGCAAAAAGAAATGATAGATTTTCCTATTTTTTAAAGATAAATTTTTAGTTCTAAAAAATGCTAGAAATTAGGGGTCTAGTTCCCACCACAAAACCACAAGGAAATAAAATTATTTCCTTTTGATCTTAGATTATGCTATAGATAATATATGTAGCTAGAATAATAAAAAACAAAAATTGACTTTAGACCTATATTTTCTCTTTTATAACGATTGAAATTTTAACTTATTCAAATCGATAGTTTTCATCTCCCACCACATTTTTGAAAATAAATCTATTGCAACCAAAAGAAAAATTATAGATTCTTGAAGAGGACTCTCTCCTCTAGAACTTCATATAATTTTAATTTTTTTTTATATGATTTACTATTTTTTTCTTTCTCATAATCAACATCTTCTTGAGTGTTAAAATGCGTACTTGTGGAATTTTTAAATTACAATACATTATATCTAATTAAAACACTATGAACTCTATATGAGAATATTCTTGAATTTGAGCTTTATAAAATGGTGTTTATATGTTATTAAAAAAATATCATAAAAATAGTAAAAGTTATTGAAAGATCAGTTTTCTGAAATAATTTAATTTCTTTGGTAATTTGATACTAACTACTACAAAACATGCATTTAAAAGACATTTCCAATTGGAAAAGTGTGACACCATATATAACTTAGCTAGAATAAATTTGACAAGATCATATGTTTGAAAAAAATTAATTTTTAGATAGAAATACTCAAATTTAGTCATTCTGATTAGTCAGCCTGAAAGGTGACACAACTTTGTACTTTCACCCCATGACATATAAGTTATAGCATTTTGAGTAAATAGTCATTGTCGAGTCACTTAAGTGTTGAGTAGATAATATGTGTTGAGTGATTCAGGAGCCAAGAAAGAAATGCATGCCAAGTCATTTAGATGCCAAGTTAATACATTGAAGTTATAGTATATGTTGAGCACTAGGGACTTCAGATGTCGAGTAACACAGTTTTGTCATAATTGTTTGTATTGGCACAAATTACTGTATAAACCATTTTTGGGCTGACTTAAGGATTAAATTAATATATTTTGTTGCTAAGGATGAATCTTAAGTGGAAATCCCTATGTATTACATGCACCCAATTAGATAAACGATAGGTTTAAGTAGTAATATGGATGAATCATAGCCGTTGATTCATACCTAACCCTAAGTCACCTAGGTCTTCTTAAGGAGGACAAACCCTAAACTTCTTATGACTATAGAGGGAATGAATGACTAATTAAGGAGAGTTTTACATGTGAAAACTAGGACATTCATGGTGACCAAGGCATTATGACCTGAATTGAATTACATAATCAGTTAAAAAAGAAAAGAGGAAGGACACAATGAACAACAGAAAGACCTTTGATCAAGAAGGATCAAGTACTCAACAAAATTAAGGTAATTTGTTATCAAGAATTAGAGTGATAATTGAACGATCATTGTTGAGACATTCTAATAGGTGAATTAGTTAAATCTCTTAATAGAGTAGTCCTAATAGGCTATATTGAAATTCTCTAACAAGGTGCTTACTTAATTGTGAGTTGAAGTCCTCTAACTAGACACACTTCTAATATGTGTGAATGCTTACTTGTTTACATACTTTAGATGTATATTCTTTACATGGTATTTTAGTTTACTTATTGAATATATGAGATGGATGTATGGTGAATATTTTATGGGTTAAAATTTAAAAGAATGATTCACCGTAATTCCAAGATTTGTATTGCATGAGATCAAGGAAATATTTCTTAAAACTATTGATGCTGAGAACTTGAATGAACATTCATCAATCATTAAAAAATTATTTCAAATTTTGGAGAAGTTAAATGAACTTGATATAGACACAAGAGAAAAGCTTATTCAGAGGTAAAAGAGGAAATTTGAGAATAAATTAATGGAGAAAGTTTGAATAGAAATTGCAGTTAAATAGGTTGAACTTTCTACCCTTGCAAATGATTTTAGGAAGTTAAATTTGAATGTAAATACATTATTTAATAATTTATTCCAAGTTTCCTCATTTAAAAATGAGATAAAAGAAAAAATGGACAAGATTGATTATGATTTACAACAAAGTGTGAACACACTAACCTTAGATGTAACTTCAATTTCAATAAATTTTTCAAAATTGAGAGTTTTGCAAGGAAGAAAATTAGAGTTGATGGAGGAGTGTAAAGTAAGGGTAAAGATAACAAAGATACAAGCTTTGTTGACACCTCAATTGGAGGTCATGCAAAGACATTTGTAAACTATCAAGGATTTGATTTAGAGTAATCAAAACTTATCCATTGCAGATAATATGGTAGAGTTAGCTACCAAATTAGAGATTAAACATCATGTTATTGAGACACTAAATACTAATTGGGATACTATAATGTAATTAATATTGCAATGGAACAAACCATTTTTAACTAAGTATGATTTAATCCCTGATCCGCAACTTAATATTAGTCAACAACCATGACAAAAAACAAGGGGGAAGTAATATTGTACAAAGATCAAAGATCATTTTTTTTACTGATGAAAAAATTAATGTATATAGTTACCGAGCCAAGGTATAAAGCACACTCAAAGAGGGCCTTCTAGATGTTAGGATTAACCTCAGATAGAAATAATAGTTACATGCAAATATAACCAATATCAAAAAATAATAGATCACACATAAGAGAACAAAAGACACCAAGATCTAATGTGGTTCACCTGATCCCTGGGCTACGTCCACCAACAAGTCTAGGGTAAAAGCACAAACTTGTGTCACCCTTTTGTAAAGGAAAAGGCTAACAAAAGTATAATTGTTCACCTTCAATGAGATAAAACTGGTGTTATTATTTAGAATTTGAAAATGAATTAAACTAATAAAATGCGTAGAAATGGATGAAGTTTAAGATTATCATTTTTAATAATTATTTGGAATAAGAATTGATATATTTTCCTAATTTTTATAGATAATTTTTTGTTGCTAAAAAACATTAAAAATTAGGGTTTTAGTTCCCACCACAAAACTATATGGGAATAATCTTATTTCCATTTAAACTTAGACTATGTTATAGATAACATATATAGCTAGAAGAATCAAAAATAAAAATTGACTTTAGACCTATATTTTCTCTTTTAGAATGATTTAAATTTTAACTCACCTGAAATTGATAGCTTTCACCTCCCACCACAAATTTCAAAACAAATCTATTCTAACCCAAATAAAAATTATATATTCTAGAAGAGGACTCTCTCCTCTAGAACACCATATAATTTTAATATTTTTTTGATATGATTTAATATTTTTTCTTTCTCAAAATTGACATCTTTTTGAGTGTTAAAATATGTGCTTGTAGAATTTTTTAATTACAATATACTATATCTAATTAAAAAATTATAAATTCTATATGAGAATATTCTTAACTTTGAGCTCTATAAAATGGTGTTTATATGTTAACTAAAAAATATCATTAAAAATAGCAAGAGTTATTCGAACATCAATTTTTTGAAATAATTTTATTTCTTTAGTAATTGGATACAAACTAATATAAAACATGTATTTAATAGACATTTCCAATTGGAAAAGTGTGAGACCATATATAACTTAGCTATAATGAATTTATCTAGATCATATTTTTGAAGAAAAATGATTTTTTGATATAAATACTCAAATTAAGTCATTCTGATAAGTTAGCCTGAAAGGTGACACAACTTTGTACTTTTTCCCTCCAATATTATTATTATCTAGTGATTACAATTTGTTTACAATTTGTAATCCCTTACATCTCAATACCACCATAAGAACCAATTTTCACATCACAAATTATGAAAATCCCTAACCCTAAGCCCTTTTTATGCAAGTTTTTTGCCACTTACTAAATTAGGGATAGAATAATAGAAAAATAGTAGCCCTCATTTGAGGTTTGAACTCATTTTAGTTCTCTTTTGTTTGATTTTTTCTCTATAGAATGAAGCAAATCAGAAGTAAAGGTCTATGAAAAAATTAGTAGCTAGTTTGGGGATGGAAGATTTAAGATACCAAGAAATTTCCCTAGCTATGAAATAGATTTCCAAGGGAGACTAAGGAGATAAACCTTGGAAGATCTTGGTAAGAAATAACATAGCTAAAGAAGTTCCTTCCAAAGGATCCTTATAGAAGAGGTTGCATTTGAATGACTTATTGTCTAGTAATTTCTCCACTAAGGTTACATGCTTTATTGTGTTCAAAACTATTTGTATGGGCTGTGAATCAGTTAGAGAAATAATATCTAATAACAAGATCATTAGTATTGACAAGATTGTTTCTATGGAGATATCCATTTTGTGAAACTTAAAATATGGAAATAAAAACTTGACACTTCTTCAAGGATTCTCTACTAAGAGTTAGAGAATTAATGTCATAAGATATTTCTCAGACATTATTAAAGATAAGAAGTTAATAAGCTAAGTTTAACTAGAAAAAAAGTTGAATACTCCTCAAGGGTAAAACCACAAACCTGTGTCACCCTTTTATAAAGGAAAAGGCTAACAAAAGTATAATTGTTCATCTTCAATGACATAAAAATGGTAGTATTATTTAGAATTTGATAATGAAGTAAACTAATGAAATGTGTAGAAATGGATGAATTTTAGGATTATAATATTTAATAATTATTTGGAATAAGAATTGATATATTTTCCTAATTTTATAAGACAATTTTTTACTAGTTGAAAAATGCTGAAAATTAGGGGTCTATTTCCCACCACAAAATAATGCGAAAATAAACTTATTTTACTTCGATCTTAGATTATGTTATAGATAACATATATTGCTAGAGAAATCAAAAATAAAAATTGGCTTTAGACCTATATGATGATTCAAAATTAACTCATCTGAAATTTATAGGTTTCATCTTGCACCACATTTTTCAAAATAAATCTTTTCTAACCAAAAGAAACATTATACATTCTTGAAGAGGACTCTCTCCTCTAGAACGTCATGTAATTTTTAAATATTTTTTATATGATTTAATATTTTTCCATTCTCTAACTTGATATCTTCTCGAGTCTATAAATATGTACTTGTAGAATTTTTTAATTACAATATACTATGGGTAAGTGCACCAAGTTGTGGTGCCAAAAGGGGGGTATAAGTGGACACCTTTTTCTTGAAATCAGCAATTTCTGGACTTCAACAAGAATTTGAAGATGGTTACACTCAAAATTTTAAGATATGACAAAAATAAAAGTCATAGTCCTCTGAATCTAGTTTCTAAACTACTAATTTTTTTTCAAAATGGTTTAGTTTTAGGTCCTCAAAAAAGGGGGCCACAAAAAGTGGTACTATTTATTCCAAAAAAACATAACATAGTACAAAGTGTGGCCCCCCTAAAATTTTAACCTTTTTTTTGAAAATCTTTAATCACTCCGGTCAAAAGTTACCTAACACTATGTAGTTTATCCCAAATTTTTTGCGTAATTTTATAATGTATATATTTTTTTTAATGAATTTTTTAATCAGACATATCCCAAAAACAAGAAATATCTGTGTGCTCCCCCTATAAATGATTGAAAACTAATCTAAAATCAAAACTTATTTTTCTTCAAAGTGTGTAGAATGGAATCTAGTTTCTAAAAAACTAAGTTGTTGCAAAATTTGATGAACGAGCTAAAATCTACAGCCCAATTAGTACATGTTGGTTTTTGACAAAAAATGGACATACATTCAAAAGAAATTATAGATGAAAGGCTTGAAATAGTTCAAATAAAAAATAAATTATATGGTTGTGTACCTAACATAGAGACCTACAATGTCATGTAACCTGATTTTATCGATGCTCAACCACGAGGAAACTGGAAGGAGAGCACACAAGAAAAATCAATCAATTTTTGTATGTTTGCAGAAAAACATGTCTCAGACCAGTTTATAGACTCCAAAGCTTTGGGTTGGATCACCAAGGAAAAGCCAAACATTAGGCTTGGTAGAATGTAAAGATTTAAATAGTGCGTGCGCACTATAGCGTGCACGCACTATTTAAAGCCTTTTAAATTTACTTTTAAATAGTGCATACAGGCTTTGTAATTTTATTTTTTTGAAAAGTGCACATGCACTTTAATACGTACACACTATAGTGCATATGCACTATGGCTTGGCACACCCAAGCCATAGTGTGTGCACACTATAGTGCGTACGCACTATAACACGTGCGTGCTTTGCAAAACTAGAATGAGAAAAAGAGGTGTCATCTTTTTGGCACCACAACTTGGTGCACTTACCCCTATATCTAATTAGAACACTATAAACTCTATATGAGAATATTCTTGACTTTGAACTCTATAAAATGGTGTTTATATGTTATTAAAAAAAATCATAAAAAATAGTAAGAGTTGTTGAAACGTCATTTTTTTGAAATATTTTTTATTTCTTTAGTAATTAGATACAAACTAGTATAAAACATGCATTTAATAGACATTTCCAATTGGAAAAGTGTGAGACCATATATAACTTAGCTAGAGTGAATTTGTTTAGATCATATGTTTGAATAAAATTGATTTTTAGATAGAAATATTCACATTCAGTCGTTCTGATAACTCAGCCTGAAAGGTGACACATCTTTGTACTTTTACCCTCAAACATAATGAAAAACTTACCTAGTCTCTAGAGAATCTTGTTCCTCTCTTTTCTTCCCTAGAAACTATAGTTGTTATATCTCTCAAATGACCTGCTATAAGTGGCCAAATGATACACTTATCCCTAACACCAATACTAAATACATCTCCAATATCCTATTCAATACTCAAGACATCCTCCTAATGTCCAATCCTATTGGAATGTAGATATTGAAAACCCTAATTGGAAAAATATATTTACTTACCTTTGGACTATTCTAATTAAACCTAAGACTAAATGCTTCAAATGAAAGTTTCTCCTACATAAGTTCCTACCTTATCATTTACAATGATGAAACAAACTCATGTTCCTTCTATAGACTACTTGAATCTATTAATTATTTAAAAAAAAAAAATATTTTCCAAAGATTTTTGGGTGTTTTTTGGATTTGTTACTATTTTTTTTTTGATTATATTGTCTAGTTTCTAAGATTCTATGGTGCATTTGGAAATCTTGTAGTGACAACATATTCAATAAAAGAAGAAGGTTCCTTGTTGTGTCTCTATGAAGACTCATGGTTTAAAATATTGTTGTGTAGGTTTCAATGGCTATGAGCATCAAAGAGATGAAGTTTTTGGACCTATTACATAATGGAAAAGTGAGGCTTTTTAGAGGGGAAGTCTCCCATGACTATACATAGATTTGTTTCTCCTCTAATCATGCACTCCATTTGAGATAGCCATATAGAATTTCATGGAAGAAATTAATTAACGACATAATTATGAAGAGAAAGAATAAACATAACCTATTGCTATTTTGATACTAAATACTGTACCCATTGATGATCCAGTAGCTGAGGAAACATACCATCCTTATAGGGTAAGTGCAAGAACTTGGGTGCTAATTCTATGAAAGTCTTATGGAATTAGAAAATGTCACTAGAAATGGGTTCTCATTTAAAAAAATTGTGCATCTATTTTAAAGGTTTGGATTCCCACTCCATAATTAAAAAAATGGGTTCCTTTTTTCATTTAAAAAAAAAAAAGTTTTGATAAAAATGCATTTTTAAATGCTGACTTTTTAATTTAGGCAATATGAGCCTAGTTTTTGAATTTTAAATGATAGGTGTCTATTTCATAAAACACATAGTGGGATTTTTTCCCTCTACCTCAGTTTTTTGTTAGGCATAGGATTAGTGGTGTTAGATAACTGAGGGGAGGGGGTGGGGTGAATTAGTTATAACCAATTATCCGATAGGCCTTAAAAACACTTTTCACTAACTCAATCACTTTAATGTTTCCAATCATAAGCTTGGTAGCTAGATCTAACATCAAAACATAATCTGATATAAACTTTCCATTAAGCTATCAACTTAATATTTTGAGTATAAGTTAACTTCCATCTTATATTGAGTTGATCTAATAAAAATTAAACATGAAATACAATTTCAACACAATAATAATCAACACAAATTTGACACAAGTATTTAATTCAAAAAACTTACAAAGAGAAAAACCAACTGGGAACTATAAACCCAAAATATTTTCCATCTTATAAAGTGATCTTTGTTAGGAGCCAACCTTGTTAAATATTACATACACATTTTTAATGTGACCTGGTTAGAGGATTTACACCAAAAACCATTTAGACTTTATTCACTCCTTGAAACTTCTAAAGAGTGGGCTACTCTAATGGACTTACAAAACATTCAACATGATGTCACCATATAGTATTTTAATAAGACTCTTAGGTCCACTTAGTTAAGATATTTTTCTATTGTAAAATGATTAACTAGTTTATAATTAAATGATCAATTAGAATTTAACACACATTACTTGTTCAGATGTTTGAGTTGCTCAATCTCTTTCCTCTTTCAACTTCTAGTCCCTTCTTGATAATTCACTCACTCCACACATAAAATTAGCACTTATTTTTCTTGATCTTCACAATGTAGTTCTTTTTGGTTATCCTTATTTTTATCACTTCTTCAACTCCTTTAGCATCAAAAAGAATGAACAACAATTAGCAACAATGAACATTGTATTCATCCTTTAAATATAAAACTTTTGTCGCTCCTCTAGAATCTTTTAAGTTTTTCTTCTTAATCACAATCATCAGATCTTCATCAAGTTTAGATTCATTGAATCTAGAAACTTGGAAAATATACCCCTACCTTGAACTTTGTGCTGCTTTTTTGATTATTAAATCTCCTCCATCAGATCTTCTTTGAATTTCTCCAACTATTGATCTCATAGCTAACTTTGCACTTATCTCAAAACTTCTTGAATAATTTTTTATTTTCATCAAATATTGACCTCAAATTAAATATTTTCTAAACTATTTTTCCTTTTCATGCTCAGTTAACATTACACATTTTCTTAGTTAACACTAGACTTAGTTTAAATTGAAATTTCTTAGATGACACAATAAATTCTTCACTTCTTCATCAGGTTCTTGGTGACAACTATAATAGCTTAGTTAATACTATAGTTCTTTATTTTCTAAAAAAATTGTATTGCTTATAGACAATCTCAACACTACTTAATCAAATCATGTAAATTAATCAAACTAACATTATACTATTAGAGTCTAACTCATTCAAGTTCCCATTAAATACCATATAATTATCAACATATACATTATCATCATCATCACACTTTCTTCAAATCCTCTTCATTAATCAAATGATCATATGGTACTCTCCTAAATTAGCACAATGTCTAATTAACTAAGGCTTGACATAAATGAAGACATAACAGCTGATATGACTCTTTTACATACATTAACAACATTATCAATTGAAGCTAAAAATATCACCCTTTAGCATTGATGGAAATACATAGGATATTACATTACATTATGAAATAATAAACATCAATTTCCAACATATTTTCAATTCTCTGACTTCATATAGTTTCTCTACAATCTTCATGATCTTTGCATCAGGTGCTTTGCTTGAATCTATAACATCATATGTTCTAATTTGACAATATCTCCCTTTGGGTGTACTCCTTTGTTCATCAACATTAACTCCATATTAACAACTTGTATAAATCCCCCTTTGACTATACTCATATGTCAACTTTATTTTTTTTCTGCATCTCCCTTGATTGTTTTATACTTTCTTTAGTCTTCTCCTTTCATGTTTCACTCCTTACAGATTCTTTCCCTAACTCTACTTCTCTCCCATACAAGTTCTCTCCCTCTTAGAAAATAATTCCAAAGGTAACTATAAGTTTAAATGAAATCTATTGGAAATGGTCCCTAAAGAGTGAAAGCTTGCATCAATTACAAAAAGATATTCTAGTAATCAATTGAATCTTGGGTAGGGAAAGGACCCCTAACTTACCTATCACATACTCAAAAGCATCCTTAGGATATATCTTTTTGAATATATCTACAAATTTCTCCTTAGACTTCACATACTCTAATTTTACTTGTTTCTCTTGTACTTGCTCCCTTGGGTAGTGATAATTGATAGATATGTGCTTCGTCTTTTGCATGCATCACATAATTCTTTGATATGTTAATAGCACTTATGTTAATAGAAACATGCATCCATACAATATTTTAATAGTTAATAGAAACAATAATATACTTAGCTTCAACATTATACTATGATAAACAATTGTGTTTCTTTCTCAACTATGTAACTAATCTTTCTCATAAAAAAATCTCCATTACTAGTGCTCTCTCTATCATCAATATTTTAAAACCAATTAGCATTATTATAATCTCTAAGCTCAAAATCACCTTTTTTCTTGTACCATAGTACAAATTCTTCTATTCTTTCAAATATCTAAATATTCTCTTAATTGTAGTCATATGTATCTCCTCAGGATTAAATAAAAACCTTGCAACTATTCCAACTACATGTGCAATATCAGGTTTGTTATGTACAACATATTGCAACTTTCTAATCATAGATTTGTATTGTGTCTCATTCCCTTTTGCAATGTTATTTTTCTTAGATAATTTGCATCTAGTGACAATAGGGGTTCATATTATTCTTGACTCTTCCAAACCAAAATCCTTTAGTATCTCCTTTATGTACTTAGACTAAATCATATATACACCACCTTTTGTTTGATGGAATTCTAAAGAAATGAAAAACTTAATCTCACCAAACATAGACATCCCAAACTCTTTTCTCATCTAATCAACAAATGATTTGCACAAAAAATAATTATTGCCATATATTATATCATCAACAAATATTTGAACTATTAGGACTTCATTTTCAAATTCACTTTCCAAGTATAAGTTACTATTATCACTTGTTCTAACAAATCCAATCTGGATCATATATGAATGCAACCTTTCATACCATGTTCTCAGTGCTTGCTCCAACCCATATAGTGTTTTATTAAGTTTACACATGAGGTGCTTCTGATTTGGCTCCACAAATCATTGAAGTTGTTCAATGTAGACCTCTTCTACTAGTATTCTACTAATGAGAACATAACAACTAATATGATTCTTTCACATACATTAACAATATTATTAGTTGGGGCTAACAGGTGGGACCAAGCCTATGCTCTAACCTCCAAAAGCTTGGCTAAGGCACTAGAATGCTAGATTTTAACATTTCCATAATTTTTGAAGGCCTTCTTGTTCAATAAATTTCATGAAACGAAAATGCATTAGAGTTATCACTATCTTGATATCAAAAATTTAAATCTCATAGTGATATGATTATTTTTACTATATTTTATTATTATAGAGTGGTACATAAATATAAAATAATGAGGTTCACCAAAACTTTAATATTTTTTTTTGTTTTTAATTTTTAAAAATAAATAAATTATATGACATCAATCTACATGCAATTCTCTTGAAGATAATTTTTTTACTTGAAAAATTGATAATATTATCAATTTATGGTGGTGTACACTAAAGGTTTTATAAATACACTTTTTAGTTAATTAAAAATTAATTAAAACTAATATTCAACAAAAATTAGGAAAAATATTCTCATGAATCTTTGGTGTCTTAGGTATGTTCCCTAAGGAATCACAAAAAATCATTTATTTATGTCACAATATGGTGGCCATACACAAGCATTGTATGATCTTGTAAAACACATTTTGAAAAAGTGAATTTTTGAATATGTCTACTAAAAAATAGTTTGAAAAATGCATGTATTTAAATAAATTACATATTGAGAAAGTAGATTTTGAGCACTAAATTTCCTATTACTATTTTTTTGGGGATTCAATCTTTAAATGCCTCAAACTTTAACATCATTTAACAAGAAATTTTAAAAATAGGGAAAACACTTCCACTTTTTTTTTCTGAAAAGTGGGACTTTACTTCTTCCAGCCACCCTATAATTAAGATTTTTGAAATGATAAGCGGTGTAGGAGCACGCCTAGACTATGTCCTATGTTTGAGATATTTTTGGCTTGTACTTGATTCTAGCCAAGTAAAGAGCATAGATTAGTTTTCTTTTAGACCTTAGAAGGTCATTTTCCTTGTTGGCTAATTGAGTTAGTCATTAAGACTAAGGTCACACATATAGCCATTGTTATTATTTCATTTACTTAGTGTTTAGAGATAATAGTGAGTTGGAGTCTAAAAATGTGTCCTAACACATAGAATAGGTGGAAAATATGCTTTAAGGTCATTTATGTGGTTTATGTACTGACCTAGAGGGGTTAGAGGTCCTAGAAACAAGGATCATGGCATAAGTGCAAAGATGCCAAATGTTGTCAAAAAGTTGTCATGCAACTTGGTTACCTTGGATTCCCTAAGTACGAGGAGTGGCTAATCCATTAAGATGGCCAAAAAAATAGGGAAACAACGTCTACTACTTATTGAAGGCTCAATCTTGAGTTGGGAGGTTGGATTGTAAGAAGTTCTCATGAATGCAACAGTGATTGTGACTGTGACTAGTCCACAGACTGAGCATTTTCATTTTTTATGGTGTCTAATAGACTGAAAGAATCAATCTAATGATTTTATAGTGTTCCTAGGTTAATGTAGAGACATTTTCATTTAGTAAGCAAGTTGATTTGAGTTAATCTTGTAGCTAGGGGAAAATTAGTTTAGTGTTGATAGTGTGCTAGTTCTTAGAAATTAGTTTTTACTTTCATGGCTCCCACTTAAGATTCAACCCTTGAAACTTTGAAAATATGGATGAATCTTAGAGTGGAGCCATTTTAAATGATGTATATAAAGGTAGGAGTCTAGGGAAGTCATGTTACTATTTTAAAACTCAAGCCCTAGGTGAGATAGGAAGGTCTGGTTAGTGGTTTGACAATGCTGAAACTAATGGTTAAGTACAGGGGATAGAGGTGTTGTACAGAACATGTATATTTCCAAGAAGGGTTTAGTTATATCTTGATATTTCCTAATCATTGAGGTCACATGAATCCCTTTGATTGAGTATCCAAGAAAGTTTATGGTCTTGTCCTAGGAAATAGGCCTTTTAGCCATATTAGACCTACATAATAGGAATCACCTGTATGAATAACTTAGGAGTCTAAGACCTACAAAATCCTTTAGGAAGTCCCAAAGGGTGCTTAAAATTGGAAATTTTTTACTAGGTTGTTTGGAGAGTTTTTGCAAGAAAGAGGAATTAGTTAGTTTCAAGGGCTAATTGGTATTAGGCCTAATCAGGCTTCCTAGAGACAAAACCTTGAAATTGATAAGGAAGAAGTCTAAAGATATTTTAGAATGGACTCAATTGCAAGAAAATGGAGTGATCTCATGTTGATGGATTACCCTACAAAGAAGAATGAAGTTTGTGATTAAGTTGCACTTAGAGCTCTCTAAGTGAGTGTGGAGAAGATTACTAAAATTAGAGTGTTAGTCTTCTAAGGATAAGCACAAAGGATCAAACTCATGGAGAGGAGTTTGGGTCTATTATTAGTTAATCACCTAAACCAACTAGGGACCTAGGAGGACTAGATTCCTAGAAGAGACAAGCTAAGTCTCTTGGTAAGCAGTGCAAGCACCCCCTGGAACACTCACAACATATTAGTATCAGAGCAAGGGTTTTGATTAGGCTTGTGGTGGATGTTGGAGTCTACTAAATTAGTGGGAGAAAATAAACCAAGTGGTGAATTAGAAGATACAACCATGGTGACTAACATTGAGTTAGCCAAGAAGGTTGAAGAATAAGAAGAATAAAACAAATCATTAAGAGGAAGACTAGCTCAAATGGAGCAACTATTGGGTGAAGTCCAAGAAAAAAATGGATGGGTTCAAAGAGAAAATTGACCTAAAGGAAGAAAAAGAAGAAAGCTAGAAGGAACTAGAGTTGGAAAAAGAAGAACCAACACGTAAACTTGTTCTTCCTCATGAACCATTCCTTAAGGAATTAAAAGCATTGAGTGGAAAAACTTTAGGAGTGCCACTATTTAGTGGAAAAATTGATCCAAATTTAGTTGTGGATTGGATTGACAACATTGAGAACCATTCTGAATGTGATGGTATCACTGAAGCACAAAAATTTATGGTGGCCAAGTCTAGATTAAGAGGTTCATCTCTTACTTGGTGGAATTTTGTGCAAATTCAAAGAGAAAAGGATGGAAAAGGTCCTATTATTACATGGAAGGGTATGGTAAACAAAGTAAAGTAGATTTATCTTCCTAATGACTATGAAGTTAAACTTAATTGGAGAAGAAAAAATATTAGACAAAGAGATTTGGATCTCCAAGCTTATACTGAGGAATTTCAAAAATTGTGTTTTAGGTCCAAGGTAGTTGAAGATGAAAGCATCAAACTGGAAAGATACTTGAATGGACTTAAATGGTCTATTCAAGAAGAGATGAGGCTAGTAAATTTTAAAGCCATTGGATAATGTTACCATGAAGATTGAAGAGAAAAGAAAGAGGAAGCAAGAAACCTTTAAAGGTAAAGCTAAGAGAAAAGTTAATAGAGGTCAAAGAGGTGGCTATGGTGGAAAAAGTTTAGATTCAAGGGCTCAAGGTGAGGTAAAATTTAGTGAACAGAAAGAAGGTAACTCAAATAGAGGTGGTAGATGTTGAAAATATAATTCTATAGGAAGGAGTGGTGGATAAGGAGGAAGATGAAACTACTTTGCTAATATAAAGTGCTACCATTGTAATAAAATAGGGCACCATACTTATAGATGCCCAGAGAAAGTTGAATCATCACAAGGAGGTGAAAAGAGGACAAACTTAGTTCATTATGAGTCCAATACATTAGATAAACATGTTGAAGTACCACTAAATTTAGAAGAAGGATATAACCTCATGATGAGGAGAACCTTGATCAAAGAGCCAAAGAAGGAGGAGTCAATAAGATCTTTACTTAGGATAAAGCATAAAATGATGGGTAAGGTGTGTAGAGTCATCATTGAATCATAGTCTATTGACAGCATTGTGTCAGAGGAAGCAGTCAGAAAGCTAAAACTGACAAGAATACCCTACACTAATCCTTATAAGGTCACATGACTAAATAGTAAATAAGCATGCATGCATGGAGATCTCAATTGGAAGGTACAAGGATAAAGTTTTATGTGATGTGTTACCTATGGATGCATACCATTTTCTCCTAAGTAGTCTATGGCAATTTGATCACCAAGATATCCATGATGAAGGGATGAAATCCTATATTTTTAAGAAGGACAATGTGAATTTAAAGATACAATCATTGTTAGAAGAGGCTGAAGCAAAGACAACTAGTCCAAATGTACTTATGGTGAGTGAAAAGGAGTTCCTAAAAACCATGGAAGAAAGTGAAGGTGCAGGTTTTGTATTGGTGTTGAGACCAAATGAGGGAAATAAAGGCAAGGAGACTAAGAGGGAAAAGTTACCTAAGGAGATTCAAGGGATGTTGCAAGCTTACCAAGGTATTGTCAGTGATGGACAACAATCAACCTTACCCCCTAAAAGAGCCATAAGCCATAGGATAGATCTTATTTTAGGAGCTACCATACCAAATAAAGAAGCCTACAAGATTACCCCTCAACAAAATGAGGAAATAGCAAGAAAAATACAAAAACTCTTGAACCAAGGCCTAATTAGGAAGAGTATAGTCCATGTGACATACCTATTGTACTTGCACCAAAGAAAGGAGGAACTTGTAGGCTTTGTATGGATTCAAGAGCCATAAATAGGATAACCATTAGGTATAGGTTCCCTATCTCTAGGATTGAAGACCTAATGGATTGTCTAAGTGAAGCCAAGTAGTATAGAAAGATAGACCTGAAGAGTGGTTATCACCAAATAAGGATACATGAAGGAGATGAGTAGAAACCCACCTTCAAGATCAATGAAGGACTGTATGAATGGTTTTTCATGCCATTTGGATTATCTAATGCCCCCTCCACATTCATGAGACTCATGAATGAAGTTCTCAAGGACTACATAGGCAAGTTTGTGGTTGTATATCTAGATGATATACTAATCTATAGCAAGACAAGGAGTGAGCATCTAGAACAGCTTGACATTTTTTTCAAAAAGCTACATGAGGAGAAGTTGATGATCAACTTGGAGAAGTGTGAGTACATAAAAATAGAGCTCATGTACATTGGGGTTGTTCTAGCACATGGCCAACTGAAAATGGATGCAAGAAAAGTGGAAGCTATCATGAATTGGCCTACTCCAAGGTCAGAAAAAGAGGTAAGAAGTTTTCATGGTCTTGCATAGTACTATAAAAAAATTCATAAGACAATTTAGTGCAATTTGTGCTCCTATGTTAGATACTATCAAGGGAGGAATGAAAACTAAGTTTATATGGAATGAGTATGCTAAAGCTTTGAGTTATTGAAGGAGAATATAGCTAATCAACCTATTTTAGTGTTTCCAAGCTTTGAAAAGATCTTTAGTATTGAGTGTGATGCTAGTAATGTAGTAATTGGGGTTGTTCTAAGCCAAGAAGGAAAACCAGTAGCTTTTCATTCTAAAAATTTGAGTGAAGCTAAGAGGAAATAAACCTCCTATGATCTAGAAATGTACATATTGGTCTAAGCTCTAAGAAAGTGGAGGCACTATTTTCTCCCCAAGTAATTCATTGTGTATTCAAACAGCCAAGCACTTAGCTTCTTGAATTCACAAGAAAAGTTAAGTCACAAGAACATGAAGTGGGTTGAGTACCTACAAGCATATACTTTCAATATCAAGCAAAAGAAGGGTGTTCTAAACAAGGTGGTAGATGTATTTTCTAAAAGAGCACTCAAACTCCAAGAAAGTTAGTTGAAGAGCATGGGGATATATCTTTTCAAGGATCTATATGTAGATGATGAGGACTTTGCTGACATATATAAGGTATGTTATGAATACAAGGATCATTTTTATAGTGGGTATGCTAAATATACTTTGCAAAGTGATCTTTTGTTTAAAGGGAATTCCTAGAGGCTCTATTAGAGAGAATTTGATACAAGAAAAGCATAATGGAGCTTTGAGTGGTCATTTTGGATCACTAAGACTCAAGACCTTGTTTCAAGGTTCTACTATTGGCCATGAATCTCGATGTTAGGAGGTATGTGGAAAGTTTTATTATATGTCAAAAATCCATGGGCACTTCTACAAATAATGGTCTCTACCAACCACTACCAATTCATACTAGCCCAAGGGAGTTCTTAAGCATGGAATTTGTAGTTGGGTTACCCAAGACAACTGGAGGCATGGATAGTGTGTACGTAGTTGTAGATAGGTTTAGCAAAATGACTCACTTTGTGCAATGCAAGACCATTAATGATGCCACTCAAACAACCTCTCTATCCATCAAAGAAATTGTGAGAATGCATGGGTTACCTATCAACATTGTGTCAAAAAGGGACACTAAGTTTATGAGTAATTTCTAGAAGACTCTTTGGCAAAGATTGGGCACCGACTTTTCTTTTGGGTCAACTTACTACCCACAAAGTAATGGTCATACCAAGGTTGTTAATAGGTGTCTTGGAAATATTCTAAGATGTTTGACTAAGGAGTATGAACAGCAATGGGATCAATTGATTGGACAAGATGAATATGCCTATAATGACACCTTAAATAGATCTATAGGGAAGAGTCCTTTTGAAATAGTTTATGGACTACATCCGAGGGGTTTCTATGAGTTGAGAGATTTGAAATATGGAGTGAAAGAAAGTGGTTATGCTGATGATTTTTCATATGCCATGACAAAGATTCATGAAAAAGTGAGAAAAGCATTGATGAAGAACACCATGAACCATAAAGAAAAGGTGGATGAAAGTAGGAGGGTAGCTGAGTTCAACATTGGTGACTTAGTCATGGTGCATCTTGACAAGTCCAGACTAAAGAAGGGAATCCCTCACAAGTTGTAGATGAAGAGAATATGACCTTATCCTATATTGGCTAAGTATGGTGATAATGTATTCAAGGTTGAACTACTAGAGGATAGTGGACTGTCACCAATTTTTAGCATTGCAAACTTAGTCCATTATAGAGGATCACAACAAGAAGTGGATCAGACTTTTAATGAAGTGGTCAGAGATGTAGAGGATCTCCAATTACCTATTGCTACAATTACAGGACCATGCCTCATAATAGACACTAGAGTCTATAAAAAGACTAGAACAAAGGAGTGCAAGGAACACTTGATAAGGAAGCATGGACAGGTGGATGTTGATGCAATATGGATAAAGGAATCAGAGTTCAAGAAGTTGGGGATTTCCTCAATCCAAGGGTGGATTGATCTTTTCATTTTGGGGAGGATGGTGCAGGAACACACCTAGACTACCTCCTATGTTTGAAAGATTTTTGCTTGTACTTGGCTCTAGCCAAGTCAAGAGCATAGATTAGTTTTCTTTTAGACCTTAGAAGGTCATTTTCATTGTTGTCTAGGTAAGTTAGTCATTAGGACTAAGGTCACACATATAGCCATCACTAGTTGTTATTTGAATTACTTAGTGTTTAGAGGTAATAGTGAGTTGGAGTCTTTAAATGTGTCCTAACACATAGAATAGGTGGAAAAGACACTTTAAGATTATTTATGTGGTGTATGTATTGACCTAGAGGGGTTAGAGGTTTTGGAAAAAATGATCATGGCATAAGTGCAAAGATGCCAAATGTTGTCAAAAATTTGTCATGCAACTTAGTTATCTTGGATCCCCTAAGTATGAGGAGTGGGTAATGCACTAAGATGGCCTAAAAACTAGGGAAAAGGAATATACTACTTATTGAAGGCTCAATCTTGAGATGGGAGGCTGGATTGTAAGAATTTCTTATGAATACAATTGTGATTGTGACTATGACTAGTGTGCAGACTAAGCATTTTCATTTTGTGTGGTGTTTAATGGATTGAGAGAATTGATCTAATGATTCTATAGTGTTCCTAGGTTAATGTAGAGATTTTTTCATTCAGTAAGCAAGTTGATTTGAGTTAATCTTGTAGCTAGTAGAAAATTAGTTTAGTTTTGATAATGTGGTGGTTCTTAGAAATCAGTTTTTTCTTTCATGGCTCCCACTTAAGATTAAACCCTTGAAACTCTGTAAATATGGATGAATCTTAAAGTGGAGCTATTGTACATGATGTATAGAAAGATAGGAGTCCAGGGAAGTTGTGTTACTACTTTGAAATTCAAGCCCTAGGCGAGCTAGGAAGGTTCGGTTAGAGGTTCGATAGTGTTGAAACTAATGGTTAAGTGCAAGGGATATAGGTTTTGTACAGAACATGTATAGTTCCAAGTAGGGTTTAGTTATATCTTGAGATTTCCTGATCATTTAGGTCACACCAATCCCTTTGAGTGAGTTTCCAAGCAAGTTTATGGTCTTGTCCTAGGAAATAGGCCTTTTAGCCCTATTAGACCTACATAATAGAAATCACTTATACTGACAACTTATTAGTTTAAGACCTATAGAATCCTTTAGGAAATCTAAAAGGACTCTCAAAATTGGAAATTTTTTACTAGGTTCTTTGGAATGTTTTTGCAAGAAAGAGGAATTAGTCAATTTCAAGGGCTAATTTGTATTAGGCCTAACTAGGCTTCCTAGAGACAAAACCTTGAAATCAATAAGGAAGAAGTCTAAAGATCTTTCAAAATGGACTCAATTGCAAACAAATTGAGTGATCTCATGTTGATCGATGACCTTGGAAAAAAGAATGAAGTTTGTGAGAAAGTTTTATTTAGAGCTCTCTAAGTGGGTGTGGAGAAGAGTACTAAAACTAGAGTGTTAGTCTTCTTAGAGCAAGCACAAAGGATCAAACTCTTGGAGAGGAGTTTGGGATTGGTATTAGTTAATCAACTAAACCAATTAGGGACCTAGGAGGACTAGGTACCTAAAAGAGACAAGCTAGGTCTCTAGGTAAGCAATGCAAGGACCCCTTGGAACACTCAAACCAACAAGATCCTTAGTTGGATGGAGGGCCATTTGGATGTACCACCTTAGTTGATAGAGAACTCAATGCTAGACCATGACATTCTTAGTAATCTACCAAGGTGTGGGTTCATTCCAATTTTTGTACAACCATTTGATGTTCTTCTCAAGTTTAATATGATAGATGTATCTTGTTGAGTAGACAATATACAAGTAATCATGATTTTGTATTATCTAAGACTCTTAGTGGTGGTTATTAGTAGTATCTTTAAAACTTGCTTCTAATTTTTTGAAATCATAATACCTTATACTATACAAAAATTATGTTGAGATGATCCCCATAATTCTAGCTTTCATAATAATATCTAGAATAGATAGATTATAATAAAAAAATCTAAAATATATGTAACCAAATTAGTATAGTAAATAAGATCTCAAATGAGTCATGATTATAGAATAGCCTAGGTGCTTGTGGGAAGACAGACAAGTCAGTAAAGAAACCTAAATGATTTTAATTGAAATAGTCACAAAAATATAAAATAACCCTAACCAATCTCAATAAATCTCACTCAAGATTAATAAATATGGTTTATAATTGATTCGTATATATTTAAATTTTCTTTGATATCTAAACACAAATGTTTCTAGAATGATATAGGCACGGAACTCACTTATTGTCAGCTTGTTTGCTGGAAATCGGAAATGGTAAGAACAAATTAAAAAAAATCTTAATCTTAAGTCTAGATGCGTCAATCTTGAATTGAAACAAGAGTTTGTAATTCCTCAACAAAACTCAATTCGAAATGAACAAATCTTAATCTGAATTACTAACCCCCATAGCCAAACGAATCCACAAATACAACATAATGATCTTACATACTAACACATAGCAACAAGGCTTGTCTTACTATATGTAGTCATCCCACAAAGACTAACAGAATTTGTAAGAATAAACTAAATTTGAACCAAAACTACCAATCCAAGACGCACAAACAAATGACTGAAGTGGTGCACAAGCAAATGACCCAAGATGATGGAATCGTGAACTGTTCATAATCACAAATTATACACAAAACAAACTAAACCCAACTTTAAGCACAATCACACATTATGTTCTATATACTTACGCTAATGTACTCTGATCTCGAAATCTATAAATGCTCTATAAAAAACAGCCTAGATATGCAAATTCTACCATTATAATATCACAACCATTAGCTGTAGTAGCTCAAAAAATGACATGGGGACTCACAAAAGTTGCAAGGTTGAATGGAAGATGCGTTTACTAGTAGTTGAGCAACTTCTACACTATTATGACTTGGCAGAATCTGCTATAATATCTGGACGACGATGTCTTCATTTCCAAGTAACCTAATTTTTTATCAACTCAGGGTAAAGAGAAACCTAAAGAAGGTCTATATAAATAAAGCTCCACTCCCTCGAACCATCTAAACTATTCAGTCGCTTTCATCAAGCATTGGGAAATTGCTGTGTCAGATTGATCTTTTCTTGTTTTTGAAGAATCAGCAAAGGTAAAAAGATGGGTCCTGGTGGAGGAGGAGGAGGAGGACCTGGTTGGGGGCCTCCTGGAGGTGGAGGAGGAGGACCTGGAGGGCCGGGAGGGTTATTTGGCTGCATTAGACAGTGGTGATGTATTTTGAATGTTTTTTTGGTTTCTCTAATATTTTGAATATTGGGTTTGGTGTATTTAGTGATTTGTTTATTCTAAATAGTTGTTTGACATTTAGGTTAAAGTTTTATGAGCTGAAATGGGTATATTGTTTCTTGATGCAGTCTGTACTTTCTGTGCTGCTGCTGCCTGATTCAGGACTGCTGTGGATTTTGCTGCCCACCCTTTGGAGGACCTCCACGCTGAACAAAACCCACATTTGTGGAAAGTTTCTTGAATTTGATATGCATTGTTGCAACTCTGCTTTGTGTTACGAAGGCTATATATATGAATAAATAAATAATGTGACAGTTGTATACGTTGACATTTTAATTGTGAATAATTTTGTTTCCGCTTTCCCATTTTAATGAAATGTTCTGTACAGCCATGGTGGTTTGGTGTGTTGTTTTCAATTTTCTTATTATTTTTATTTATTTTGTTTCATGCATATGAGCACGAAATTGAACATTCCAGGGTTAATGCATGGTAGGATTCTTGTAAACAAATTGTGGGTTAAAGATTCTTTGTATTGAGCATAAAAGTATATATGATCAGTGTGAGGAAAGTTGGGTTTAGATCGGGTGTTTGTTCGGCATTTAGGCTCTTATTTTGAAAACTTTTACTTCATCTTAACATTTGATTAGATAAAGTAATACTTATAATTGTCATAAAGAATTCCATTAGTGGTAATTGACTTCATAATTTGGTAACTATTTTGAGGTTCTTAGTCGTAGTGGTAATTGATTTCATAATTATGGTAACTATATTGAGGTTCTTAGTAGTAATATAATATGTGGGAAGATATAGTTCTTTTATATTCTCTTTACAAAGTGTAATTAAGTAAAGTGTAATAATGTTGAATTTCAATTTTTATAATGTTTAATTTTTTAAAATTAAATCAAATTCATAAGTTATTTTCTAAAATCTTCCATGAAGATGGGAGGCAAAGTTGAAAAAATATATGCTAGAAATAAATTATAGAATAATTATAATTATAATACATATTATATATTAATGAAAAATATTGATTAGAAGTTGATGATGTTTTAATCTCAACAATATAGTATGTCTAATGTTGGTATTATTTTCAATTGTCATGATAGTAGATATTCAGATTAATTAACATATGAGGATGTGTATAAATATTTCTTATTTAAATATAATTTTATTGTTCACATGTTCAATTCTTACCTCCCAAAAAAGTAGGGACACTATTTCATTCTTTTAGTTAAAGGGTGATGTCCACTTTTTAAGAAGGCATTTCCATTAATTTATAAAGTAAATTACACTATTTAGAAAAGTAGGGGTATATGATCACACTTAAAGGGTCTGATGGAAAATGCCTAGATAAAACAGAGAACAATAAAGAAAAAATCAGATTTAGAAGCATGGGCTACACTTGAAAGAATAAGCATAACATTAAAAAATGCCACCAAAGTAACTAGAACAGTGACCATCAATGGAAAAGGAAAGTCGCGATCCTACTTGGGGATACTAGGATTATTATCCGAAATAGACCTTCTTTGACTACAACCTCAAAGTACCTCTATGATGCTTCTTCCTAGAAGGAGAGATTACTATAGTGAGTTGTACAAATTAATTAGAAGAACTAAACTCAATTTTATCTTTGCTATTATCTGGGCAACTAGTACCACCACCTGTAGAAGGGCCGAAGAGCCCACCCCACTTGGAAATTGATCTTCCTTGTGGTGAAGAGGTCAATAAAATGATTTGAAAATGTTTATCACCATTAGATTGGTAGTGAGGAGCCTAGGATAGTAGGTTCTAAGAGTGATGAGTAAAGGAGATTTGGTTGCCTCGATGGTTATGGAATGAACAGTAATTACAAGAAGAAAAAAGATTTTGAGAAAATTAGGAAATTGTCCGTTGGGAATTTTCTTGATTCTTGAAAAGATACTACAATTGAGCCACCTCAAGTGAAACCTAGTTGGCTTCCACTAGAATCCAAAGTATTGAACATTATTACAAATACACGCTTTCATTACGAATATAATCTAGAATAATATAATAAGAATATAATATTTAGTGAACTAAGAGGGATTAATAAGCTCACTATCAAGGGGATGTTACACCTTCTTGTATTAGAATCAGAGATAAGAGTACTCCTATTTGGTCAATACGATGAAGTAAATTGTAAATCTTAGTGTGAGTATAAGAGATGGGTATAACTACCCATTTGATTGATATAATAAAGAAGGATATATAAAGTTTTGGTATCAGAGATGAGCATAATGCCCATTTGGCCAAACACTAATTAAAGGGTTACAACCTCTATAATGTTGGTATGCAAGAGTTATCTCCATTTGACCAACATGCTTGAGGAAGTATAATGGTAAGGATATTTTGATGGTGTCAACATATGCATATGTGAACCTTAAGGGGTGTAATCTAAAAATATAGTTGAATAACTGAGGGTTAGGAAACCCAATCTAGAGATGTCTTTAAGGGTTTGGATTAGGATAGAGGTGAAAATAAGTTAGTGAGACTTTTTAAAAAAAAAATCTTACATTCATTTTTTAAGTGTTTCCCAATCCTAATAATGGGGAAATTACACTGGTATTAGAGCCCAGTTCTTTCCATCTTGTAGGATGAATATAATTATAAACATCAATAAATAAAAGATCAAACTATTGAGTATAAGTGATAATGGAGTATACAAAAGAATGATGAATATACATTCATATATACATGTGATTTATGTTGATATGGGAGAGGAAGAATAAATCCTCTTGAGATAGGAAAGATCCGAAGATGGGTGCAAATATGAAGTTTTAATGCCTTGAGGGAGCCTACTCATAGATGCATGCCTAGAACTTTGTGATATTAATCCACTTAAAGAAGTCATGCAAGAAGTAAAAATGACTTAAGTTAATATACTAACTATTTAAAATTGTTGAAATTAATTCTTCATCCTCTTAAAACAATTTTATTCTAAATTCATATTAATATACATCAATCATTGAAGATAATAGGCTTCATATAGGAGACAATCATCAAATAGATCATTAAATGGAATATTAGGTATAATAGAAAGATGTTGTAACTTTGAAAAGAAATAAAACTATATAATTTGATTATGAAGATGCCAAATTATGCTTGGAACATTTAAGGAAACTCAACTACCTTGACATTTGAAGATTGATGTTGTTATAATCTCAACATTATAGTATATCTAATATTGGTGTTATTTTCCATTGTCATCATAGTAGATATTCACATTAATTAACATATGAGAATGTGTATAAATATTTCATATTTAAAAATAATTTTCTTGTTCACATGTTCCTCCTGACAAAGTAGGGACCATATTTCATTCTTCTAGTTAAAGGTTGATGTCATTTTTTTTAGAAATCATCTTGACCAAAATTTCTACTTTTAGGAAGGCATTTCCATTAATTTATAATGCAAATTACACTATTTAGAATAATGGGAATATATGATCACCCTTAAAGGGTTAGATGGGAAATGCCTAGATAAAATAGAGAACAAATAAGAAAAGTTCAGATTTAGAAACATGGGCTACACTTTAAAGAATAAGTGTAACATAGAAAAATTCCACGAAATGACTAGAGTAGTGGTCATGGATGGAAAAGGAAGGTCATGATCCTCCTTGGGGGTACTAGGATTATTATCTAGAATAGACCACCCTTCTTTGACTACAACCTCAAAGTACCTTTGTGATGCTTCTTTCTAGAAAGAGTGATTATTAGAGTGAGTTGTAAGAATTAATCAGAAGAACTAAAATAAAGGTTATCTTTGCTATTATTTGACCAGCCAATACCACCACTTGTAGAAGGGCCCAAGCACTCACCACACTTGGAATTGATCTTCCATGTGGTGGAAAGGTCAAGAAATATATTTGAAAATCTCTATCACCATTAGATTGGTAGTGAGGAGCCCAGGATAGTAGGATATGAGAGTGATGAGTAAATGAGATTTGGTTGCCTCGATGGCTATGGGATGAAGAATAATTACAAGAAGAAAAATGATCTTGAGAAAATTAGGCAATTTTACATTGGGAACTTTATTGAATCTTGAAAAGATCCTACAAGTGAGCCACCTCAAGTGAAACCTCTTTGGCTTGGACTAGAATCCAAAGCATCACATTATTACAAATATATGCTTTAGCAAACATAACACACACACACACACACAACTTGGATTTGTAAGAATATAATGCATTCTATTTATCCTCCATAGTATGAAGATGATTTCCACCTTGTAAGTATTCCATACCTAGGTAAATTTGAAGAAAATTTGAGGGGAATCCCCAAGAAGAAACATATGTAAACAGAAAGATTTAGGCTAAAAATACCATAAATTAAGTTCAACAAATGTTAGGCTTAATGATAGAACTAAAAGAGGTTGGTAAAGGTTCTTAATTACCTATATAGAGTGCTAGAAGGATGTATAACCCCCAAGTGACACAAGTTAGATGCAAACACCATTCCTTGGAAAATAATACACAAATAAAAGTGAATTGCATAGCTAGGTAATGGTTGTATAAAATTAAAAGCTATACAAAGATTCTAGGTTGGAATCATAGAAAAGTGATGAAGCTTGAACTTTTAGCTACATAATAAATTGTCTGAAAACCAATGCCAACGCAATACCCCCAATAACAAAATTTAATATTATATCATAGTAATTAGAATATAAATATATCATATTGATTAAAATATAAATATACAATCATAATCTACTATTGATAATACCACATATTTTATTTAGATATTCAATTAGATATATAAATGATAATTCAATATATAATGTTAAATTAACTATAATAAATCATAATAATAATGACATAAGTTGGACTAATGTCTAAGAGATGACATCAATCATTTAATATTTTATAATAGCACTTGAATTGATAAATCACCGAATGGTGGAAATTATATTACAAACACATCTATTTAAAAAGGACTTGACCTATTTAATAGGGTGAGGGAACTATACATACCATATCATTAGTAGATAGGATGGGGATTGGTGTAATAGGAAAGCACATCCAATTTTTTTTTTTCGGGTGAATGCTTCTATAGTTTGTGCCATGAGTAAAAAAAATTATTTTCTTCTTTAGACTCAACATTATATCTTTGCTAGTGTGGAGGAATCATTAAAGTATACAGAGCAGACATGGTCCTTTATGAAATAAAAAAGGAAGAATGAATCACATTAGATGCCATAGAAGTCCAAGATAATATTGGGAAGAATGAACTAGACACATCATCATAGGGCAAACCAACCAAAAGACCAATGAAGACCAAGTACTAGGCTAGTGATGTGGAAAACAAAGAAGACTAGACCTGTGACGTGTAGCTTTGGAGACTATAACGTATCTATGTACCACCCTTATTGTAATACATACTATATGGTCTAATCACAAGGTAAGAGGTGTTATAATTAATAAGCACACTTATGATCAATATAATTATGCTAATGGTATGTATGAAGTAATGAATACTTAATTAGTTTTAGGGGTTTAAAAAAATATATAATAAGAATATAATATTTAGTGAATTAAGAAGGATTAAGTTCACTAAAAAGGGGATATTACAACTTCTTGTATCAGTATCAAAGATAGGGGTACTTCTATTTGGCTAATACGATGAAGTAAATTACAACTCTTACTATCACTGTTAGAGGTGGATATAACTATCCATTTGGATGAAGTAATAGAGAAGGACATATAAGGTATTTGAATAAGAGATGGCATAGTGCCTATTTGTCCAAACACTAATTAAAGCATTAGAACCTCTATAATATTGATATACGAGAGTTACCTCCATCTCACCAACATGCTCGAGGAAGTATAATGGTAAGAATATTTTGATGGTATCAACATATGCATATGTAAACCTTAAGGGGTGCACTCTAAAAAAGATGGTTGAATAACTAAGGGTTACAAAACTTGATCTAGAGACATCTTTAAGAATTTGGGTTAGGATAGAGGGTAGAATAATATAGTGAGATTTGTTATTATTTAAATTCTAGCATTTATTTTGCAGGTTTTTTTCTAACCCTAATAGTGGGGACATTACAACAAACCCTACCAGCAAGGTTTGAATAAGAAAACTATCATCTTATGAAGTATATCCAGGGACATGAACTAAGTAAAAAATTTGAATATTTTGATGGATGATGAAGAACTACGCTTGTATATCTTATTGTTGAGCTGTCATTTTGCACGATGCTGAATGACATGGATCCTTTTGAATCCCTCTCTTGAAAAGCTGATCAAGGACTAACTCCAAGGTTTTGGGTGGGGTTCTCAACCTACTGGGTAACTCAATTGAAGATAAATGTGTATGTTCATGAGGAGGCCTTTTCTGGTTCTAACCAATCAGCTTAATCTATTTTTTTTTGAAACGTAACCACAAAAGATATATTTTATATTTTCTATTTTTATGATGAATGTAGGCTATTAATGCAACTATATGAATTCCTATTTTAATGAAGTGTTCAAAAAGAAAATACAAAGATAAAGTAACAAGAGTTTAAAGAAAATAATTGAAAGGGAATTTCCTAATGGACACAAGATAAAGTAACAACATATCTATGAATTAAATTATCAAAAGGATTAGGTAGGGAATCAATGAAATTAAGAGTAGCACTTCCTCAACTCCACTCATGCAATCATCGAAAGGAACTTCCATAATAACTGAAAGATGTTTCAAGTTTCATCAAATTGCAAGGCCACAAAAAGTGCACTCACCCGAGATAAAATGCTATCCAAGAACAAAAATGATCCTTTCTTTAATTCATCAGAATAGTGGAATTTATTAACATAAGGAAAACACTAGAACTTAAAGATCACACAATCATAACAACATAATAAAACCATTGGCTCCATTTTTATTCATGAACATGCATTCACAAAAAATAACACACTCTAGCAAGAATAAGTAAACTCAGAATGAGAGCACCAATAACATATATTAATGCATCAAAATAATAGCTTGGAGTACATATTAGATCCCTATATTTATAATAAATCATCTCCTCCCTTTGTGCTAGGAGTGAGAGATCTTAAAATGTAAACTTATGCTAAGAACTAATAAAACAAATCTAATTACATACAAACTAACTCTCTAAATGGTGCTAAGTAAGTTTTCACCCTTGTTTTTGTCTATTAATGGGTGCATGAGCATTTACATTACAAAAAAAGAATGAAAGAATAAGAAGATAAGAAGAAGAGAGCTGTGAGATGATTTGGAAGTCTCTAGAGGCTTTAAAAATGGAAGCTTGGCCTTCATTAGACATTTATGGGAGTTGAAATACTGAAAAATGTTTTATGGTACATGGAATGCTCTGAATTTTGAACTAGTAGTAAACTGTCAGCACACCTCTATGAAAAGTGCACTTGTGCACCTTGATGAATAGTTCCAAAAATCCCAAAAATATTCTAAGTGTCAAAATTGAATTTCCAGCATCTAGATTTTTTTTCCCTCTTTACACCAAAATAATGTCTAGATGCTTATTCTTGAATTTTCGTACCATCTCTACTACTTGACTAGCTTTTGGAAAATTGAAAGCCTCATACTTATTCTTTACTATCTACTTGTAATTACTAACTTCTATCCTTGTCCCCACAAAATCTTCAAGCTTGGTGTCCAGTTCCAACAATGCCTCTTCAATTTTGATGCTTGTCTTATGTCACCTTCTCATAAAGATTCTTTGAACATTCCTCTAAATTGTTGGACTATTAATGGGTATGTATAGGGTCATGGTCAACCAAACTATACCCTTAATTGGCAATACAAAATTAGTAAATTAGGGTTATGTCAAGTTGACATGCAATTTTCAACTTGTTATGAACTTTATATAGAAAAGTTGAGAGAAAGGAATATCTAGGAAACTGAATTTTGTTTCTATACTACTAGGCCTTATCTGAAAAAAAATTAAAATTTATTGGTTAAAAATTTGAATTTGAATGTAATAGTACAAAAATTTCAGGACAAAAATAATAAGTAGATATATGTCTGACCACCATAATCAAAATCAAATGATAATATTTTTTAATAAGATTCCAGATATAAGAAGGATACTCATGCCTAGATGTGACACATATTTTTGGATATTTTTATTCTAAATAAATAATTAATGATGAATCTTCTACTATAATATTTTTGGAATAAAAAACTCTTGTGTCTGACCACCTTAACTAATTAAAAACTATGCAAAATTTAATTTAATTTTTTTCTTATAGTCAAAGAAGCATAGAAGATGATGCATTTTTTGGATTTCAAAAATATTAAATTGTTTAAAAATTATAGTTATTTTTCAATTAGTGTGTCAATCAACACTTTATAAATAACTCCATTAGAAAATAAGTAATAATTACTTATTGAACTCATAATTTGATAGAAATTACATTTATGGAAAGCTAAGAATATTTTGAAGAATCTCTTTTCATTTAATCAAATTTGAGAGAAAAAAAAGTCATTAGGTACATGTTTGAAGGAAAAAATACACAAGAACAGGCCAAAAACATGTTTTTGGGATGTTTTTAAAGTTGACCATGTAGGGTTGGTATCCAAAGATATACTAGGCCTTATAGAGGTATTAAAACATTTTTTTGGGTGTTGGAAATATTCAAGACTATGCTAGGTTACTGAGAGGGGAGGGGTGAATCCATAACCTTGAAAACTTTACCAAATTAAGATCTTAATTGTAATAACCCAATAATCATAGAATCATTAAATTAGATCTAACTTCAATCATGTGAAACTGAAAATATAAACATTCATGACACATGAACACAATGATTTCGTGACCCAGAAACCTTCCAAATAGAAAGTAAAACTAGGGTGGGGATGATACCCACAAAACTTCAATACTGTAGCATAAAGTTGCCATGTTAAGGCTTACGAAGATCACTTCTGATGATCTGCCGTATTAGGAGCAATGGATTTGCAAACATACAATGAAGTATGAACTTGGTAAAGAGATTTGAAAAAGACTATTAAGTCTAACTTGTGAGAGGATTTGAACTAGTTCACCTATTAGAATGAATCAATTGATCTCTGGCTTACAACTAATTTGCTGATAGAGAATATTTGAGATACTAATCACCTTTGTGTGATAGATATCACTTTGTTGCTCCTCTATTGATGTGGCCTTACAATATACTTAGCTACTGATTCACATTCACATGCATATATTTATCTATTCATTCCTTTTTTTCACATTGGATATGATAGAATACATTACACATATATATTAATCCAATTTACAAAACTATAAAGTTGGCCAATATAAAAGTTAACACCAATAATACAAAGTTGGCTCAAATGAAGACACTTAGGTTCTAAAGACTAACTTGGTGAAATTATTATACATAGCGTTCACTATCATTACTCGGAACCATCATGCATCTCAAAGTAGTCTTGAATTCGGTCTACACTAGCGATTTGATAGATACTATGTAACTTGGTAGAAATTGACTTACATGTTTACCATACCTGAACTTGGTAAACATTGATCATCACATAGCTTGGTTAACACTAGCTTCATTTCATATGAACTGCTAGCTCAGTTTAAACTACAAAGCTTGGTAACCACTAGGATGTTTGGTAGGAACTGTAAAGCTTGGTGGCTACTAAATTACACACTATAGACTATTCAATGAGCTTGGTAACCATACACAATCTAAATAAGTGTTGTCACTAATAAAAAACTTGACTTAATTTCAACAATTGCCCTCTTTGGCATTAGTGGCAGAAACACTTATTAACCAAAACTTATATACATCATAGTGTGATATTGGCTCGATACTGTTTTAAAGATTCTCCCCCATACAATATTCATACTATTTTTCATATATAAACACACTGTCTCTCCCCCTTTTTGACAATAATGCCAAAGATTTATTCAAAATTTATTTACATAGAGACACCAATATAAGAAAGAAACTCAGAATTTACCTTAAGTATGAGTGCTAAAGTCTTATCCCAATTCTCTTGCAAAAATTTGCACGTATGTAGAGCAACATGGACTTCTATAGAGAGTTCTATCATGTGATCTACAATTGAGAAATTATTGTCATGGATCAATGTTTTTGAGTAAACAATGTGTTTCTACATTGTGTCCATGATGGGAAGGATCATATTCTGGATGTCTATCAATGAGGACCAGATCCTTACTTCTTCTCTCAATAACTCTGCCTGCATATCTGACAAGAATCTAATTTCCATATGATGTGCAGTGCTTGAATTGGGGTCACGTTGCAACTACTATGCACTAGCCTTTAGATCTTCATCAATCTTTGTTAGTTTTCTCTTTATTTCCTTTGTGAACTCAATAATATTACATAATTTCCCAAAAAGTGATGTTACATTTGTGCAAGATTTTTCAAGATTGGTCAAAATTGAGGAAAGGTCCACTTGCTAGATGTCAATTTGTTGAGCAATGTGCTAAAGAACTTTGTTATCAAATTTCTTTTCTACTTTCTCAATCAATTTGTCTTGACCACTAGAGTCCTCATTAAACTTCTAGACTACTTCTTCTAATTGAGACAAAATGTGTTGAGAAGTATCAAATTCAACACCTATTATCTCAGTCAAAATATTCTTAGCACTTTCAATGATTTTATATTCTCTATTTCTTTCCTCTCTTAATTTCTTCTATTTTTCTTTCTTTTGGAGGAGTTTACTAGGTATTTGCATTTGATCTACAGTGGCATTATCAAAATCCAACTTTGGAATCTCAATCTCCTCATCTAGATCAATGTCCTCCTCTATCTCTTTTTCACCCAAAAGTCTTATACATGGTTGAGCCTTAGGTTCAACTACCTTTGTACATATTGTCTTAGAATCTGAAGTGGAAACAATAGTAGAGATAGCAAGACTAGCAATAAAAATTGATATAGTACTAATAGATGGAATACTGACTAGTATACTTACTAAATTCAAAAGTGATATACTTACAGAAGTATCCAAAGAAATAGAAAAAAAAATGTAGAATCCAAAATTGTAGAACTCAAAACTGTACTTACTACTGAAGAACACAAAATCATAGAACATGTCGTACTCACTACTAATGAACCTAACTTAGGAACTAAAGAAGAGGGCAGCTGCAGCTTGGTAGATGAAGTGGTAGACACTTCTACTAGTGATGTGTTGAGCTGTGAGGGAGCAAAGAGTGATTGGATATTTGATGGATCTATTGTGGTCGCAATCAAACTTGTTAAAGTTGTCTTTGAACTTGATGTTAGTACTAATTTTCTTGGAGAATGAGAAAGTGAGGCAATGACTACTACTGCTATCTTCATAGGATCATGATCCTCATCATCTTCTTTGACTTCCTTGGTGGCTTCTTCCTCTTTATGTTCTCCAACTTCTTCATTGTCAGACTGTATTTTTTCAAAATTTGTTCCTTCTTCCCCATCATCACTGTCATCATCCTTGAATTCTATTGGAGAGTCACTCTATTTATGCAAGTGATGAATATTCTTCCACATGCCTATACCATTCTTGACTACATGCTCTATATCTTTTAATAGGATTAAACAAGTATTTAATCTAAGAGTCATCTTGTCTTCATTTTTCATCATAGAATATTTTACCTCAGTATTGGTAAAGCTTGGTAACAACTACCTCAAGTTTTGTTCATAGATATCTTTTATCATCTATATGGTTGAGTTTCATCTTGGCTTCAATCTCTCTAATAGATCATTAGAAATCTGGGAGGCTATATGATCAGGGGAATATTACCATTTTCCCATCTTGGTTAGCACTAATTCTTCAATCTACTTCTTCTTAGCCTCTGTCCTAGTATCATACTTTAGTGATTTGAAGTTGGTTATGCCTACACCTCCTTCCATTTGTTTCAGTTTACTTGGAAGGTGAGAGGTGGCTTGCTAAACACAACTTCACTACCTTTCTTCCTGGATCTCTTGGTAAACAATGTAGTGGATGGCTTGGGTGGCTTGGTGATGATCACTTTTCCTTTCTTCTTTACTGGCTTTTCTTCCTTTTTTGACTCATCTTCATCCTCTATATCATCATCATCATCTTCTCCTTTACCCTCAGTCAAAAAAAGAGGTGTGTTGGATTTGAGTTTTACTATTCTCCTCTTGCCTTTGTTAACTACCTGAGGAAGCTTGACTTCAAGATCTATCCTTGCCTTAGCCTCATCATATGTTCCAAAGTATGGTGTCTTTGGATCAATAGGTTCATTTACCACGGCTTTAATTATGTCCTTTTCTTCATCAATGTTCACCTCATAGGGAAGAGGTTTTACCCATACAACCCTTTGTTTTACTGCCTGAATGTAGGCTTTGTCACTGTCTACCATGAAGAAAACATCATCTCTATAATCTTCAACCAATTTCCTGGGAATCCTAAATTTTTTATTCATTTTCTCCTTGAAAACATCAAAGTAGTTATCCATTATGTTGACAAAATTTTCACCCATTTCTACAATATATTCATTAATCTGATACAAAACTAGCACATGCTTTCTCCATATGATTGTACCCTTAGAAGGGAAATTTTTTTGAACATAGAAGAATAGGCATGTCAATAATGAACTGAATTTACAAGGATTGTTCTTGGATGTCTTTATACTTTCCATGTTTTTGTTAGATTGTTTCAACAACAAGTCTGCAAGATCAAGTGACAAATTGTTCTTCACAACTTTGAATGCCAAGTCTACTACTTTACATGACACACTATTTATATGACTAGAGTCATAGATCTTGTGTGCTATCATATGTATGCCAAATTTTAGTTCTGCATCTATTATAGAACTAATTTTCATGCCTTAGTCATTCCACTTGGCTAGGGTTTTCTTCTACAACTCCACCCAACCTAGGGTTTTAGTAGCTTTGGCTTTAGAAAGCATGGGAAGACTAGTGATATGACGAACCATCTTCTTAGTAATCAAAACTAGTTTCTCAAGCCATAACTGATTGTTGTGAACTTGACTTAGGATGTATCTGATCCATTTGATTTGGAAACTCTAGGGTAGGTGGGGAATGTGAGGTAAACCCTTATCTTCCAAATGCTTATGATTGGGTTTAAGAACACCATTCACACATAATTCACCTAGGGCATCATCCATCTCTAGGATTCCAATTTCTTGAATTACACACTTAAAATGAGTATGAATATCATTAATGAGTAGTACCATAGGAGGGATTTGTGATTGCACTCCATTAGGATCGAGGGATTCTACAATTGCTGGTACAAGTTTGAAATCTAGTGGTTTCCATTCAACTCCTTAGACCAACATTTCTGACCCTTTCTTTGCCTTGTTGGTACTTCTTGATGCTACCATGGCTACTTAGTAGGTGATGGAAAACTTCAAAATTTCTTTTACAGCAAATTCTGCTTGAAATCACTTGATCACAATATCACTTTAAAAAATTTGATGAAAAATGAATTCTATGTCTTTCCCTTTTGATAACATTTCCCCATTAATGCTCACTATGAAATTATCATTATGTACAATAGTATGTGCCAGTATGTGACAACCTATCATTCACTATCTATTCAGATCCCTCAATGAATGCTTCATAACTCGGTAACCAAAAATGTGTGACTAGTTACTCCCGACCTTGCTCGGTAGAGTCCATGACCCAACCTTACTTAGTAGACAAAGTAATGGTGATAACTAATGCTGATCTTCTATGATTCCTTTGTATCTCGAATACTGATTTGGATCTTTGCTTCCTCTTAATTTTAGAACTATTTGGATGTGATCATGATAACGCAGTTCTAGTTCTTGCTTAAGGACTTAGTTGGAAATGGTGGAGCCACCCACTTCTTGAGTGACATGACCATCATTTCTTGGACTTGCTTCTTCAGTGGATTTAGGAATCCATTGCTACCTCATTTTCTTTCTAATGTTGTCTTCCTTAGCTTTCTTTTCATATTCAATTCTACCTATATTCATGCAATTCTTGGCTAGATGACCAAGTTCTGTACAAGTGAAACATCTTATGGTGGTATCTCTTTTCCTTGTGTGATGTTTAACATAGTTCATACTAATGTGTCCATACTCTCCACAGTAATGACATCTGCATTAGGTGTTGTAGTCCCAACCAAATATTGCTTTCACAATTTTCTCTACTAGATTGAATGTCTTGGTTCTATAGTCTGATGCCTTGTGACCTTGTTTCTTGCATTTGTGACACTTGGCTTCAAATTTTGTTTCTCTTTACATTCATTAGCCTTGTGACCATGCTGATTACAATTATAACATTTTCCATTGAATTTTTCTTTACCATTACTCTAACATTTGTTTGATGTATGACCTATCTTACCATAGTGATTGCAAATAGGTCTTTGATTCCTTTGAGCACCTTGTTGGGAGGATTCACCTTCTTCTTTGTTACAATTCCTACTTTACCCTTTTGTCTATAGCGATTCTACTCATTCAATTGATTCAATTGATTCATGTCTACTTGGGATTTCATGATTCTTTCATTGATTTTCTTTTCATTATTTAGGTCTTTCTTTATTCTTTCACTAATTTTCTTTTTAGTTCTCAACTCATTTTTGATTCTCTCATTGATTTGTTTCTCTGTATTTAGATCATTCCTAATCTTTCGTTGATCTATCTTTAACTCATGATTTCTTCATTTGCATTGGAGATTTGATCTATAAGAACTTCATGCTGAATGGATTAGTTCTAGATCTCATTGTTTCTTCCATCCATTTCTTCTTTCATCTTGCTCCTTTATTCCAAGATTTCACATAGCCTTATTGATGAATTTCTTATTCTCTTTTGAGCTTTCTTATTTCTTCTTGTAGGGAACCATTTTTCTCTAAGAGTTCTTTGATTGCATCATTTGCTTCATATGAGCTGCTTGAAGGGAAAATTTCTTTAATATTCTCTTCAACATATTGATGATAATTCATCTAATTTTCAAGTTCCTTTCTTCTTTTTAGGGAATGGGAAAGTTGCTCCTTTGCTTTCTTGAGTTGTACAATGGCCATTTCTAGATCTAGCTTTTCATTGTCAATTGCCTTATCAAGTCTGAATATCTTTATTGTCCTTGATCTTTGCTCGTGTTATTAAGCTTTATCCTGAGAACCATAAATGCTCTGATACCAATTGTTCGAAATATTCAAGACTATGCTAGGTTATTGAGAGGGGAGGGGTGAATCGGTAACCTTGAAAACTTTACCAAATTTAGACCTTAATTGTAATAATCCAATAATCATAAAATCAGATCTAACTTCAATAATGTGAAACTAAAAACATAAACATTCATGACACACAAACACAATGATTTGGTGACCCAGAAACCTTCCAAATAGAAAGTAAAACTAGGGTGGGGATGATACCTACAAAACTTCAATATTACAACATAAAATTGGCTTATTAAGGCTTACAAAGATCACTTCTAATGATCTAGCTTGTTAGGATTAATTAGGACTACTAGGTCCACCTTGTTAGAGGATTTGCAAACATACAATGAAGTATGCACTTGGTAAAGAGATTTGAAAAAGACTATTAAGTCTACCTTGTTAGAGGACATGAACTAGTTCACTTGTTAGAATGAAATAACTGATCTCTGGCTTACAACTAATTTGTTGATAGAGAATCTTTGAGGTACTGATCACCTTTGTGTGATAGATATCACTGTGCTACTCCTTAGCTAATATGGCCTTGCAATATACTTAGTTGCTAATTCACATTCACATACATATATTTTTCTATTCATTCCTTTTTTTCACATTGGATATGATAGAATACATTATAAATGTAGATTAATCCAATTTACAAAACTACAAAGTTAGGCAATACACAAGTTAACCCCAATAATAAAAAGTCAGCTCAAATAAAGACACTCAAATTCTGAAGACTGTCTCAAGGTGAAATTTTGATACACAACATGCACTATCATTACTTGGCATCGTCATGCATTTAGTAGAAGTAGAAGCTTGGTCCATACTAATCATCTTAGAGTAGTCTTGAACTCGGTCTACACTAACTTGGTAGATACTATGTAACTTGGTAGAAATTGAATTACATGTTTACCATACCTAAACTTGGTAAACACTGATCATCACATAGCTCAATTAACACTATCTTTATTTCACATGAATTGTTAGCTTGGTTTGAATTGCGAAGCTTGGTAACCAATGAGATGTTTGGTAGGAACTATAAAGCTTGGTGGCTATAGAATTACACACTGTAGACTGTTCAATGAGCTCGGTAACCATACAAAATATGAATAAGTGTTGTCACTAGTAACAATCTTGACTTAATGTCAACATTGAGATGTTTTTAAAGTTGACCATGTAGGGTTGGAATCCAAAGATATACTAGGCCTTATAAAGGTATTAATTTTTTGGTTTGTTATGAGGATGGGAGGACAAAAAGTTGGAATATATATTGAAATGCTTTAAGGTATTTCAAAACTACATTTTTTTTAGATCACCACTTTTTGGTACACCATGACCTAGCACATACCCTAATTATGCCACAAAAATCTTGGTCTTAGAATTATCCTAAGAAATCTCAAGGCTAGCAAAATTGTAGCACCCTTCCCCTTCCAAAACCTTCTCTTGAGCTTTGTCCTTTATTTGCTAAATTTCCTCATGTAATCACTCCATTACATTATTTCCTGACGATATCTTTTCTATCCATTTATTGAGATTATCAAGCTCCTTTGCAACATATGCCTCCATTAACATCTAATACATCGGACCCTTTTTTGATATGAGTGTTTATAAGTCCTTGGCCTAGGTACACATTTCATCCATCAACCCAAAATCTTGGTTCACTATAGAAACCAACTTTTCACCATTTGATTGGATGTTGTGCAATAGGCTCAAATTTCCCTATATTATTTGTACTCCTCTCTCCTCAAAACTGTAACACCATTGCTAACATGCTTCCAAAAATGAGTCCAATCATGTTCTTGCTCATTGTCATCCTAGTGCAACTCCAAGAGTGTCAATAGGTCTTACTACTTCATCCAAGTAGCTTTTGTATAGCTTTTTATGCATCTACAATGTTATCAATTTATATTCATCCCAATCCATATGTTGAAAGACCTCCTTCATTCCTATAGTAATCATCACTTTGGTCATGTCTACTATGGGCTTTCCAAACATGAGCTCCTTGATTTGGTAATCTTTTGGAGTTAGTTATTTGGTGTCAACATGAGGAAAAGGAATGGCTATATGAGCTAGAAGGTCCTGATCTTGATTATTCATGATGAAGGAAAGTGTTCTAGCATTATCCTTAGGTGGCTCAGGATTCTTTATTGGTTTAATCAATTCCTTTGTTCCCTCCTCTTCTATCAACTCCAACTACTTCTTTCATAAAAAAATGATCTCCCTATTTAGCCATGATGGTGTGGTACCCATGGGTGACATGTACTTGGTTGAAGATTTTGGTCTTGAGGCAAGCTCCTTTCCCTTATTACTCCTTTCTAGAGCCTTCTCATGTTGAGGAATATCTTTAGAAGGAGTTTCTATGCCTTATTGGGCTAAGGGTATAGCCTTTGTATCTATGTGAGGTTGTTGAGTTTCTTATAACATTTTTCCCTTCTCATAAACTTCATTGGCATGAAGTTGTTGGTATTCTCCCTCCTCAGTTTCGTGACCTACTTTTTCTTGAATGAATAGAGGTGGTGGAGTTACTAACCCTTTATCCAAAGCTATAGACACATCTTGTGGTGTTGGTGGAATGCCTAGAGGTCCTTAAGGTAAAGGAGGCAACTGATTCCAATCCTCAACTAATAACTCACTTGTGGGAGTATCTCTAATATTCTCACCCACTATCTCAGTGCCCATTAGCATGAAATTAAAGTCTAAGAGGTTGAAGACATCGGTTCATTCACTCTCCATTCCTCTATCCACTTCTAGTGTTCATCTTCTGAAGTTGAAACTTGGATAGGATCTCTTGGAGTGGATGGATGCATCTGAGTAGAGTTTTTTCTTCTCTCTTCCTCTATGGATTTGGCAAAGTGGGTTCTCTAGCTCAAGAGGAAAATCTCTATTTTTTCTTCTTCTTCCTCATCTTCAGCTTAAGAGATGGTCTTTGGAACCTATGGGAAGGGAGTATTCTTATTTCTCAATCTCCTCCTCTAAGAACCCACCACATTTGTTTCTATTATCTCTCTTTTTGGAGTTGAGGGGGAGGTTTCTTCCTCTATAGTTCTTGATGGTGGGAATCTCTATTGATTTATTTGTTGGTCCTCTAGCTACTCTTGTTGTGCATGCCCTGGAGGTTTGTCTTGCTCAAATTGAGGCTCATCTTTCCACTATTCTGATTGTTCTTTCTCAAGAGTTGTTTGGGCCTTATCCATTTGTTCCTTTCCCTAGGGACTTCCCTTTTCCTCTTTTTTCACTTATTTGCCTCAAAGTATTCAATCTCCTGCTCATGTTGATGTACCATTTTCAACCTTAATAAAGATATAGTAGGGTAGGTTGGTACATTGGCATTAGCATCTTTACCTTTCTGACGCCTAGCCATGGCTTGTAGGGGTATGGCTTGGGGAACTGGATCCATTTGAAATGGCTTCCAAATCCATTCCATTTTTATCTCAACAACATATTTGGCCCGATGATCTATATCATCATTGTCCTCTCACCCTATCTCAACATTCATGATTGGCCTGTCATAGATTTTATCTTTGTTATATAAAGGATCCATGACTTCTGGTGCATCCTTTTCTATGGCCTTCAAAGTAATCCTCATTTTCAACACATTCTCTACTAATATAGACTCATCCTATAATACTCCCTTATGCAAACATCATAGTCATCTATTTCATTCATCTAGTAATCTTCTAGGACTTTAGCATGGATGAACTCTTTTCCTGCTAGATGCTAGACCATCCCAATATTGTTGAGGTATGGTCAAGGAGAGTTTTATTCTTCAAAGGGATATTGATCCCATTATGAAACAATGATAGTGATTTCCTTCTTTTTCTTCACCTTGAATTCTCTAATTGTGATCAGCCAAACCCACATCTTCTTATGTTGTTTCCTCACTCTATCATAAGTAGAAGTGAGTTAGTGGGATATCTCCAAGAGTATCAACCAATTTGAAGGATATCTTGGGAGATTTTTGGGGCACTAGAAGAGTACAATCTACTTGAAGATACATAAATGTCTTGAACTAAATGTAGTAGGCTCCTACTTTAGTGATTCTAGCTACTACATCTACCAATATTCTTTTCACATAATATCCTTGAATGAATTAAATGATGGAAAAAATGAATCCATCATTGACCACTCTATATTCCACACTCTGCAATGGGAGCTTCATTTTCACTAGTACATAGGGTCAAGCATTTGTATCTTGCATGCTTCCCTTTCTATAGAGTCCTATATAGTTGATGGTTTTGGCTATTAAGAGGTACACCATGTATGATGTCATGTAAAAATGAGGGTTTGTCTTGATGGTGAGCAATTTCTCATCCAAGTTTTCATTTAGAATGGTGGCCCAATCAATGGGCATCTTTGCAGTCCTTATGGTTTCAATAAATTGAACCATCCACATTTGTGAGTGACTCACTGTAGGAAGTCCCATTACTCTTCTTGGTAAGACAATCGAGTATCCAATGTCATATTTCATATATCCTCAGGTCATATCCACCTTTCCTACTCTTCAGCCCAAAGTTGTCTTGTCGATCAAAATTGATATGTTCACTAGTTCTTTTAACTCTTTATTTTTCTATCTATACCAAATTTCTAATCCATCATATATAGTATGAAGGTATTGATCCACCCTAGCAATATGGAATACTTTCTAAACATTGCAAGGTTGGAGGTCTAGGAATATCTCTCTTATGACACTCTTTATGACCTTCTCCTTTGTTACACATTGTTCTACTAATGTTATAATCAGTTCAGAAGATTGAAACAATGTAGGATGTGATGTTGTGTTAACTAATGCACTTTGGATGAACATAGATATGATCGCTGACCTCTCCTTGGGTTTTTCACAAAAAATTAGAAAGACATTCTAGTCGATGTGGCTAGCTTAGTATCTTGGATTTCTACATGCCCACACTAGAATCTTGATTTCTTATGTGCTCCTTAGTAATTGAATGCAATAGGTTTTGGTACCATTTTATCTTCCATGGAAGATGATGATGATTTCAATTGATCTACATAGAAGAAGAAAACATTAGTCATAATATGTTGAAAGATCCAAAAGTAGACTCTACAGGATTCAAACTAATGATAAAATGGGTTAAACCTAGTTAGGATAGATAAATA
Source organism: Cupressus sempervirens (assembly GCA_028749045.1). Classification (NCBI taxonomy): domain Eukaryota; kingdom Viridiplantae; phylum Streptophyta; class Pinopsida; order Cupressales; family Cupressaceae; genus Cupressus; species Cupressus sempervirens. The sequence continues at coordinate 203,569,457 of CM053789.1, forward strand.
TGCTTTTTTTCTTTCCTAATGGCCATTTGTGTCTTTAGAGAACCTAACACACCCTTATAGGTGCACTAGTTTGTATGTTTAGCCTCATACTTAGCTTTGTGTGTAGTTGTATGCTGGTGCACCTACACACCTTGTTGAGGTGCACATGATGCACATGTGAGCACATGCACACATGTGTGTTAGCACAATTTTGTGAGGGGACTTAAGCTTTTTTATTTCTTGCATTATGGAGGTGTACACATGTACACATCATGGGGGTGCATATGTGCACACCTCTTTGGGCTGCCTTTAGCCTTTTATTAGGTTTTTAAGTGTTTTTGGGTTTAGAGGTGTGGACATGAAAACATCATAGGGGTGTGCATGTGTGGACCTCATTGGAGTTCTACCTTGTGTTTATATGTAGGGGGGACTAGATTGATAGAGTAGTGTAGAGGCTAGAGGTATGGAGGTGTAGTGTTGGTAGAAGGCAAACAAAAAATTGAGGGAAGGAGAGGGGGGTCAAGGTCATATATAGGTACTAGGGTGACTCCTTATGCACACCTGCACAAGTGCACACCTATGTAGGCACACAACTCTATGGGTGCACACATGTTTATGTGCACACCCCCAGAGTGGGGGCAAGGTGTGCATGTTCAAACTTGGTGCACATGCACGTGTGTGAACTTAAATCACAATGGGGTCCAAAACTTTATTTCTCTGTTCCTCTGGCTATCTAGCCCTTCCCTATCAGAGACTAAGATCTAACCTAGACTTACGGGAGGGTCCAAAATGACCATGGCTCCAAACTAAAAGTCTCATAGGGAAATCTGAAACTAGGGGTTCCCCGTTTTGAACAAAAAATGAGGCATGCATTATGAAACCACAAAAATAGACCCAAAAAAAAGGAATAAATGACAAAGGCATTTCTTCATCAACAAGCACTCTTCTAACATGTGTCAAGTGACAATTGAATTTTGAATATTTCAAGAAGCTTTCAAGACCCTTGGAAGTCAAAACTTTAGGAACTTGAATCTTCAAGCACAATGTGTGCTTAGTGTATGATTTTCCTTTGACTTCTTGAGGTGTAGTCTATCATGAACATCTAGCAACTTGGAGAAAAATCCTTGGCTTCACTAGTTCATTCATCAAGAATCTGCATAAAACCTATTTATCAATCACTATCTAACCAAATGAGAGAATCCATTATGAGGGATTTTGGTGAGTTATCAATTCTTTCCTTTCATGTGTTTGACAATCTTCTTTAATTTTGTTCATGGAGATCACATAATTCCACTTGATTATTCGTTGAAGCATTTTTTATAGAATAGGATAGCTATTTTGGAGGGTATATCCATTTATTTGATTACCTTTTAGAATCATTTGGAATCTTTAGATGTAACACCTCTTGTGATTCTTTTTTTTCCCCCTCTACCCTAGCCATGCTTAGACTATGTGGGTAAGGCATTGGTGTTGTTTACTAGATCTTTTCTTTAGTTTGACAACTATTGCATTCTTCTTTTAATGAACTTTGGGAAACTCTCACACCAAACAATGATCTTAACAGTTCTTTGAATAGACCCTTTGTTTGAACCAAAAAATTTTAAATTACCCCTCACTATTGCCAACCTAGATTCAAAAATTACCAACATAATCAATTCTTAGATTTTTAAAGTGTTGAGAGCTATCAATTAGAGATTCCAATTTTAAGACTAGAAGTCCTCTACAACTGCTAGCAACACCCATTTTTTAGCTAGTAGAAGGAAAAAATCATATGAATTTTTTGATAAAGAAATATCTCTTCCTTTTAGTCAAAATCTAATGAAGTGATCTATTGAATGCATCAAGAAAAAACCTTGATTGCATCTAACCCCTAGACTAGCAAGAAAAGATAGACACAAATTTAAAGAAAATACACAACTAAAAGTAAACACAATTGTAGAAAATAAAGACACTTGTATAAAGTAAAAGCACATGCAGAAAGCAAGATATTTTTTTTGGGCTTCAAAATAATGCTTCGAAAACTATCCATTGACTAGAAATGAGACCAATTCCATTTGTAACAAACTTAGCCTAAAAGTGTTTCCTCCCAAACTATTTACAATTTGATAAGAACCAATCCACAAGCATTGAAACTTGCTATGATTGCTTTGTTTTTTTTTTTCCTTGTCCCACAAGAGAAAAAGGTGAAATATTTTGAAAGATTTAATTATGGCTCACTTATCGAACCAACCATTTATGATAGCCTGATGTTTTGACATGTGTTCTAGTTCTACTATACTTTTCTCATCCAATTACAAGAGATTCATCAATATGATATGAACTCTTTTAGCATCCTCAACATACCCTCTCATGAATCTAAATATTGGAATCTTAAGATTGAGTGGGAATATTGGTTCCTATCTGTAGGTAAGTAGATATGAGGATGTTCCTAAAGTGTTTTAAATCCTGGCTCTAATTTTCCATAATGTTCATTTTAATTGATTGTGCCAATCTTTAGGATTGTCCATGAGCAAGTTCTTTATCATTGTAATCAAGTTCTTATTGGTGGACTCGACCACACCATTCCCTTGGGGATATTAATTAGATGAAAAATTGATTATAAATCAATTGTCTAATGCCCATTATGTAAGGAAAATTGATGAAAAGATGAATCATTATCACATAGAAGGAAGAATGGCATTCCAAACCTAGTGACAATGTGTTCTTTGAAGAAATAAATAACCACTTTTGCTATGTAGTTTCAAAAAATCTCAACTTCTATCCAATGTGTGCAATAGTCTGTAGCTTTAAGAATGAACATGTGTCCTATATATGACATTAGGTTTACTGGTCCTATAAAGTCTAGCCCCCACTTAGAAAAAGGGCATACCTCAAATACTTGTTGTAGTGGCATAGGTGGATGTCTTTCCTTATTGGCACTTGTTTGACAAGTGTTGCAAGAGCGTACATGTTTAAATGTATCCTTAAAAATCATACGCCAAACGTAACCTGATCATATGGGTCGTAGCCTCTATTGATCCATGTCTCATTAAATACTTATAATGATATTGTTCTAATACCTCTTTAGCTTCTTTATGTTGCAAACATATAAAATAAACTCCCTCATAGTTCATTTTGTAAAGTTTCCTATCTTGAAGCATATAGGATTCATATTTCATTTTGGGTCCTCTACATTGAGAACTATTTATCTAGTGAGGGTAATAATTTTGCAAGAGGTAATAGATGATATCTTGATGCCATACATCTATTATTATTCCTTCATCAATGTCTACTTGAGACACTATGATCTTTTGTTGATTTTTAGTCTTTTTCTCTTCATTAAATTTGATCTCCTTGTTAGTATTGATCTCAATATAAGCTATCATCTTGGTCAACCCTTTTCCTCTCACTAACTTCATTGGTTGAATTTCCAAATTAAACTCTTGTAATATGGCCATCAATTTTCCTCTTCTTTTTCCTAATTCATTCTATATGAGTAATGATTTGACTGGAGGATCTGACATAGTAGCATATACCTTGCTCCTAAGTATGTAATCGAGAAATTTCTTGATTGACTTTATCAGAGCAAATGATTGTTTGTCAAAATTGGAATAGTTTAGTTTGGAATTATTTAGAGGACAACTCATGAATGTGATAGATCTCTCATCTTCTTTATCTTTCTTTTTTATGAAAATCCTTGCACATGAATGTTTTGAAGTAAAAGAATAGATTTTGAAAGGCAACTCATGATATGGACTTACAAGCAATGGAGCTGTGGAGATAGCTACTTTGGTATATTTGAAAGATTTATTGATTTCGGGAACCCATTCTATTTTTTCTCCTTTCTTTAGCAAGTCATTGAGGGGGAAAACTATTTTAGTGAAACCACTAATGAACTTTCTCACAAAATTGATCTTCCCAAAGAAAGATTTAAAATTTCTTTGCGACTGTGAGGAGGTGACAATTTTAGAATTGCTTCTAAGTTCTCTTAGGATCAATGGATATCCCAACTTTAGAAATAATGTGACCCAAAATATTTCCTTTAGTAACCCTAGATAAACACTTCTTAGGGTTAAGAGATATGCCATATATCTAGAATAGATTGAAAACTTGTCCCAAATCAATAATATGAGTATTTTGATCTTCTGAAAATATAGTTAAGTCATTAATATAGATAGCTATACATTTATTGATCAGCCCCTTGAATGCTTCATTCATCACTCTTTGAAACATAGCTTTGGCATTGAGTTATCCAAAGGGCATCCTCCTCAATGAAAAGGTTCCCCATTTTGTTGTGAATGTCATATTTAACTTATCTTCCTCATCTACTATCACCTAGTTATATCCCGAATATCCATCTAGAAAAGACATCATTTTAAACCCATTCACAATTCATAATACTTCTTCCAATGAAGGAAAAGGGCAATTATCCATTTGGGATGCAAAAATATATGCAAAGGAAAACTTCTCCAGTCTTTTTCCTTACTAGAACCAAGTTAGAAACCCATGTAGAATGTTGGAATTGAAAGATAATCTTAGCATCAATAAAATTTTGAACCTCTTTCATTATTAATCATTTGATAATGGGATACACCAACCTCTTTCTTTAACGAAAGGGCTTAGTGTCAGGCTTCAATTAGACATCATGGTTGATAATGTCAAGATCATACATATTGAGTTCTTCATAACTCCATGCCATGCTGTTTCTGTAATCTATAAGCAACTAGAGAATACTTTCTATTTCTTGAGGATTGCATGCCTTTCCATTTCTTTCTACCTTAGAATCTTCTTCTGTGCCTAGAATATATGAATCATATTCTTCAATTCTCTTTTCTTCAATAATTATTTTACTACATGTTGATTTGTCTTGGTTAAAGATGCATTCCAACTCTACCATCCCCTTAGGAATAGTATTAGTATTCAAGTTTTATAATCCCATCTTCATCTTCTAATTCATCATCCTTAGGTTTATCATTGGGAGTATGATCAATCTCTTGTCCTTTGAAAATACCATTGCACATAATGAACTCAATAATATTTTGATAATCTTAGAAGACTTGGAAGTTAGTAATATTGGTTGGAATAGATGGGGTAGTGACCAATTCAATTGAAAATCTTTTGATTTTTGTTCTTTCAATGGACTATAATTCATTGGCTGAGATTGCATGGGCATTGACCATCATGTTTCTCCTTCTTGGAATAGACCTTATGTTTAGGGCCTCAAAATATTCCATGAAATCCCAAACTCTTTTTTAGTAAGAAAGTAGTCTTCTATCATTGAAAGAGTAGATTGATTTAACCTATCTAATCACCAATTGAGAGTCTCCTTCTAATATGAGAGCTTTGATGTCTTTCTCTAATGTGAAGAGAAGTTTGTGAATCAAGGATTTATATTCTGTAACATTGTTAGTACATTTGAATTGTAAATGATATGCAACATAAAAGGACCTAAATTTGGGATTAATTAGTTCAATACCTACACTAGCTCCTAATTTTAATTTAGAGCCATCAAACATGGGTGTCCATATTGGTTGTTCTTTTAGTTTTATTGACTTATGCTTTTTTTTTTGGAGCTTTTCTTTCTCCTGAGCTTTGAAGGATTATTTCTTCAAGATCCATTTCAATCTTTGATGTAGTGGACTCAATGAATTACCTTTGTTTACATTTGATAAGGGGATTACCCATTTTATTTATTACTCTTGAATTTCCCCAATCAATTCATAGATTGTATTAATTTGTTGTTTAGGATGAACAACTGCCGAGGTCTAGCCTTGACCTTTTATAAAGTGTATTCTCCTTCAAAATTTGTTCATCCCTAGTGGAGGATAAGACAAAGCTCCACTATCTGAAGAGGTGTCACTATATGATGCATTTAGATCTTCTTTTTCCTCTTCATCATTATTTATGACTTCAGATACACATGTGGGGCTTATATTTTCCTTTTGTATTTCACTTGGATTTTGACCATTTTTAAAGTGCATTATCTGAGTTAATACATGATAAATTTCTTCTTGAAAATGTGAGCACTTAAATTTTGAATGACATACTTTGTGCAACCTACAAAATCCTAGAAGGAGTAAAACATTTCAGTCTACTTCTTTTGCTAAGAATTGAAAATTTGCAACCATGTTATCTATGAATTGAGTCACAATCTCTTCTCTTGGGGTAGCATTCAATGATTCTCCCTTCTAGTTGTCTATTTTTTTCAGTAAAGTTATGTCAAGAGTCATTACTTTGCAAGACCTTAAGTTTGATTGAATAAATGCTATTTTATTTGGGGTATTGTATTCTCTAATCATTGTCTTTAGCTTTGGATCAATGTCTATCTTGATTTTATTATTAAACCCTTTCCAAGGTAACCATAGTTGAGTAAAATTAGTTGATAACCATCCTCTTAGATACTAGGTCCATTATCTACTTAGTAGCAAACCATATATTTCTAGAATTTTGACCACACACACACACACACACACACACACACACACACACACATCTATGATGTCTTGAATTATAGGGTCCATAGTTAACTCTATTCAAACATCTTTCAAAAACCCAACAAATTTTACTTCTATTTTATCAAATTGAATCACTATCTAATTTGTAGGTTGAGGAGTGACTCCCAACCTTTGAGCTACCAAAAGTGACATGACATTACAAGAAGCTCCTAAATCTATGAGATAATTATGGATGTTTCTTCCAAATATTCTAAGACTAAATAAGAAAGGAGGCACTTCAACCTTGTCTTTATACATGGTCGGCATAGCCTTTGATGTATTAACTTGTTGTGATATTATCTTTTGATGACTTGTAACAAGCATTTCCTTGATATAATCAAGAGTTTTTAGTAGTGCTTCCCTTTTATTAGGACAATTTTGTAGCATATCAAACAAGGATATATTTGCCTTTGTTCATTTTAAATCTTCTACTACACTATATTTCTCAGTTGACCAAGCATGATTCTTCAGTATCATAGGTATATTTCCTTGGTTTTGATTTTTTTTATCCAACATAGGGTGTTCAAGTAGGCACTGGATTGTTATTAGCTATTGGATCTTGAGGTGAATGTAGGAGGAATCCCATTAGTCATGGGCTCCCTTCAGTTTCACAAGTTGTACGTATTTTGATTGTTGTTCTAAAAAGAGAACATCTCTTCTAGTTTAGGATCTAGTTCTTGACTAAATGGAAAGGTAAATTCTTCATTGACTTTTTCTTCCATTCTTGAATTCTATGGAGAATCATAAGATTCTAATAGCATTACATTGAATTACATAAGGGGCTCATTGTTAATGCCTTGTGAATTTGGGTTCACGTCTTGATTTTCATTGAAATATGAGAAGCCATCATTAGGTATGTTTTGATTTGTGTCAAATTTATTTATGTCTAAATATTGAGCATTATTATTGTTGGCTATAGGGACACTTCCATTGTTTGGATGAGTATTCCATTGTCAATTTTTTCTTTAGAAATCATTATTGGGATATGGAGGATTAAAATTATTCTCGACATTACTATTTTTTTGAAATTCTTGTTGTAATTTTGACCATATTTATTTTTGTAAGGGTCATTCTTTGAAATTAGTTATTCTGCCCTTGTGACAACCTCAAATGAGTTAGCTCATTGGTAATCTTGGACATGGTCTTCTTCATTTGGCATAACTATATTGTAATGTTATTGTCTGCTTTAGCAAATGTTGTTTCCTTTTTTCGCAAAGAAAGAAGCTTTTGGAGGTTCATATCCTTAGTAAGTTATGGATAGAGCTGGCACAGATGGTGCCTATTGAAGCAGAATTGGAATCAGTGAAATGAATTGACTAGGCATCACTTGCACTGCAGCAAGATATGTGTATAGTATTTTACTAGCTTGCATTGGAACTATCGATCCTCCTCCTTTAGGATTGGCATTCTTAGTAAAGGTAATTGCTTCTTCAAAGAATTTGTCCATTATATCAATACCTATAGTGGGCAATCTCCTTAGGAAGATAGTGATGAGGTGATCCATAGCTTTAAGATAGATCTAGATTGTAGCTTCAACTAGTATGGTATAGCATGTTTCCAACTTATTGTATGCCATGCGAAAGTGATAATTGAAATGTGAAATGTTCTTAGTTGGGTCCCTCTTATTGATATAAAATCATGATGTATCACAACTGGGATGTCAAATGTTTTGAATTGATCTAGCAATGATTTTTTAAAGGCCGCCTAGTTCTGGATACATCTTGGTAGAAAATTCATGTATCACTTGAAGGAAACTTCTCCCAATGTGTATGGGAATAAAAGGAGAACCAAATTCTCTTGTTGAATCTATTTTTTATTGTATATTTCTTTGAAGAAATTGATATGATCTTCATCTATTTGTGTCTCGCCATAGATGAACCTTGGGTAAAATTTCTCAGGATTATTGAGAATCTCATTGAGTGCTCCTTGCAAGTTAATTGGTGAATCTACTCTATTTGTAAAAAAGGCCATTGGTGGAGGATTAGGTGGAATAATAGGTGGAGGTAGGTTTAGAGGTGGAACTAAATAAGATGATGAAATTTGGAATGGAAGTGGTAGAATTCTTGCTACTCCTTTATCATTGTGAGGCTTACAAAAATGACTAAGTTCTAGGAACTCGTTTCCACTGGGTGAAGACCTTAAAGATCACCAAAATAGAAATGATGGACTAGGTTCTTCCAATTTGTTTCAATTCTAGAAAAGTGCACCTCTAAAAAGTAAACCTCTTTAAAAAGTGCACTTGTGCACCTACACAACTTTCTAATAGTGACAAACAATTTTTTTTGAATGTCTGAAAACTGCAAAATTTTCAACCAACAACTTGTTTATTCTTAATCTAAAAGGTTTTTTTCAATCCTTCCTTCTAGCACCACTTCTATTGATTTGTCATTTTGCACGATGTTGAATGACATGATCCTTTTGAATCCCTCTCTTTAAAAGAAGATCAAGGACCAAATCCAAGGTTCTGGGTGAGTTTTTCAACCTACTAGGTAATTCAATTGAAGATAAATGTCATGTTCATGAGGAGAACTTTTCTGGTTCTAACCAATCTTCACAATTTGATCTTGTTTGAAATGTAACCACAAAAAAGATATTTTGTATTTTTTGTTTTTATGATGAATGTAGTCTATTAATGAAACTATGTGAATTCCTATTTTAACCAAGGGTTCAAAAAGAAAATACAAAACGAAAATACAAAGATAAGGTAACAAGAAGTCAAAGAAAATAACTAAAAGGGAAATTCCTAATGGACATAAGCCAAAGTAACAACATGTCTACAAATTAAATTATCAAAAGGATCAAGTAGGAAACCAATGAAATTAGAGAAATGCTTCCTCAACTCCAATGATGCACTTGTTGATGGGAACTTCAATAATAATCAAAATATGTTTCAAGTTTCATCAAATTGCAAGGCCATAGAAAGTGCATTGAAAAAATGCTATTCAAGAACACAAATGACATTTTCTCCAATTCATCACAACAATGAAATTCATCAACACAAGGAAAACACTAGAACTAAATGATTGCACAATAATAATTACACAACAAAACCATTTCCTCCATTATTATTCATGAACATGCATTCAAACAAAATAACACACTCTGGAAAGAATAACTACATTCAAAATGAGAGCATGAATAGCATATATTATTGCATCAAAATAATGTCCTAGAGTACATATTGCATCCATGTATTTATGAGAAATAATCTCCTCCTTTTTTTCTAGAAGTGAGATCTCTTAAAATGCAAACTTATGCTAAAAACTAATAAAACAAATCTAATTATATACTAACTCTCTAAATGGTGCTAATTAGATCTCTACCCTTGTTTATATCTATTAATGGGTGCATGAGCCTTTACATGACACAAAAATAATAAAATAATAAGAAGATAAGAAAAAGGAAGTTGTGAGATGATCTGGAAGTCTCTAGAAGCTCTAAAAACGGAAGTTTGGCCTTCTTTGGATTTTTTTGGAGTTGAACTACCAAAAATATGCATTTCTAGTGCATGGAATACTCTAAATTAGGAATTTCTAGTTAACTATTGGCACACTACATATTCTTCAAAACTACCAGTGGAGCTCTATGGAAAGAACACCTATGCACCTTGCTGAAAGGTTCCAAAAACCCAAAAAATCTTGCAAGTGTCAAAATTTAATTTCTAGCATCTGGGTTTTTCCCCTCTTTACACCAAAATGAAGTCTGTATGTTTATTCTTGAATTTCTCTACCATCTTTTCTACTTGACTAGATTTTGGTAAATATAAAGCCTTATACTTAATCTTAACTATCTGTTAGTAATTACTAACTTCTATCCTTGTCTTAGTAAAATCTTCAAGCTTAGTGTCCACGTCTGACAATTCCTCTTTGATTTTGAATGCTTTTCTTATATCATCCTCTAACGAAGCTTCTTCAAACATTCCTCTAAATTCTTGGACTATTGATTGCAACACAAAGATCTTGGTCTTAGACCCATCCTCAAAAATCTCAAGGATAGCAGTCTTATAGTACCTTTCTTCTTTCAAAAAATTATTTTGAGCTTTGTCCTTTATCCATTGGATTTCCTCATGTAATCCTTCAATTACTTTATTGCATACTGATATCTTTACTATTCAATCATTGAGCTTATCGAGCTCCTCTACAACATATACCTCCATTAACATCCAATACCTTTGATTCTTGATTGATCTGAGTGCTTTTAAGTCATTGGCCTAGGTACATACTTCATCCATCAGCCCAAAATCTTGGTTCACTATAGAAACCAACTTTTCAACATTTTATTGGATGTTGTGCAAAGGGTTCAAATTTCCTTGTATTACCCACACTCTACTCTCCTCAAAAATATCATGCCATTGTTGACATGCTTCCAAAAATGAGTCCAACTATGTTCCTATCTATTTTCTTCCTAGTACAGCTCCAAGAGTTACCTTTGGATTTTCTAGGTCAATGGGTCCCACTACTACTTTTAGGTAGCATCTGAGTCACTCATTTTTCTTTTGTAGTGCTATCAATTTGGATTCATTGTGATTCATGTCTCAAAACACCTCCTTCATGCTCATAGTAATCACTACTTTGGCCTTGTCCACCATCAACATTCCAAACATGGCCTCCTTGATTTGGAAATATTTTGGAGTTAGGTCTTTAGTCTTGGCATGAGGAAGAGGTATCAAGATATGAAGGTCCTAATCTTGATTCATCATGATGAGGGCAAGTTTTCTAGCATCACCCTTAGGTGGTTCATGCTTCTTTATTGCTTTAATCAATTCATTCGTTCCCTCCTCTTTTGTTAGTGCCAACTGCTTCTTCTATCAAAATATGACCTCCCTCTTTAGTCATGATGATTTGGTACCCATAGGTGACATATATTTAGCTAAAGAGGTTGGTCCTAAAGTAAGCTTCTTTCCCTTATACTCCTTTCTAAAGTCTTCTCATGTCAAGGAAGATTGTTAGAAGGATTTTTTGTCCTCTATTGGGCTAAGGATCTAGCCTCTATATCTCAGGAAGGTTGCTAAGTTTCTTGTAGTATTTGTCCCTCCTTAGATACTTCATTAGCACGATGCTATTGGTATTCTCACTCCTCAATTTTTTGACCTTCCTTTTTTTCTTGAATGACTAGAGGAGTGGAGTTATTGACCCTTTTGTCTAAAATGGTAGCCACATCCTTTGGTGATGGTGGTGGAATGCCCAAAGGTCCTTAAGGTAGAGGAGGTAATTTATTTTAATTCTCTCCTAATGGCTAGCTAGTGGGAGCATATATAATCTTCTTAGCTACCATCTTTGTTCCCACTGGCATATAATGAAAGCCTAAGAGGTTGAAAACATAAATTCCTTCACTCTAGATTTCCTATTTCCACTTCTAATTTTCATCTTCTAATGTTGATTGGATAGGATCTCTTGGAGTGGATGAAGGTGTCTGAGTAGAGCTTTGTATTCTCTCTTCCTTTGCAGCATTGTTCGAGTAGGTTCTCTAGCTCAAGGGGAAAAAATCTATTCGTTACCCTTCTTCCTCATCCTCATCTTCTAGGATGATCTCAAGAACCTATGGGAAGGGAGTATTCTTCTTTTTCAATCTCCTCCTTTGAGCACCCACCACAATTGTTTTTATTCTTGCTTTTTTGGGGGTTGAGAGGGATGCTTCTTCCTCTATATTTCTCAATGGTATGACCATATGTTCCTCTATTTTTTCCTTCTCTTGTTCAATCTTGTTTTTCTTTCTCAGCTTGAGGTTTATTTTCCCCTTATTTTGGTTGTGCTTGCTCTACAGTTGTTTGGGCCTCAATGGTTTGTTTCCTTGACCTAGAGTCTACTCTTTTTCTCTTTTTTCCCTTATCTACCTCAAAGTACTCAACCTCCATCTCATGTTGATGTATCATTTTAAAACTTACTAGGGATTAAGGAGGGTAGGTTGCTATGGAAACCTTAACTTATTTACCTTTTTGAGGCCTAGTTGTGACTTGCAGAGGTATGGCCTAGGGAACTAGATCCATCCAAATTGGCTTCCTAATCGATTCCCTTATTAGCTTGACCACATGCCATGTCCAATGATGCATGTCATCATTTTTCTCTTACACTATCTCTACATTCATGATTTCCATGTCATAGATTTTATCTTTGTTATATAAAGGATCCATGACTTCAGGGGTATCCTTTTTTATGAACTTCAAAGGAATCTTCATTTTCACCACATTATCTTCTATATATAAACTCATCCTACAATAGTCCTTTATGAGGACATCATAGTCATCTATTGCATTCATCTAATGATCTTCTAAGAATTGAACATGGATGTACTATTTTCCTACTAGATGTTGGACCATCCTAATGCTGTTGAAGTATGCATGAGGAGAGTTGTATTATTCCAAGGAATATTGATCTCATTCTGAATCAAAGGTAGCAATGTATTACTTTTTCTTTACCTCAAATGTTCCAATTGTGATTGGCCAGACCCATGTCTTCTTATGTTTTTTCCTCACTCTATCATAAGTAGAAGTGAGGTAGTAGGTAATCACTAGGAGTACTAGCCAATCTAAAGGATATCTTGGGAGCTTTCTAGGGAACAAAATAGTATCAGATTCTTGAAGATATGTGAATTTATTGAACTAAATGTAGTAGGCCCCTACTTCAATGATTCTATTTTCCACCTTTACTGACATTCTTTTTCCATAATTTCCTTTAATGAATTTCCACACTCTATAGTGGGAGCTTCTTTTTCACCAGTTATGTTAATACCACACAAGGGAAAGCATTTGCATCCTACATGCTTCCTTTTCTATATAGTACTGTATAGTTAGTGGTTCTAGCTACTAGGAGGTACACCATGTATGATGTCATGTAAAAGTAGGGGTCTTTCTTAATGGTAACTAGTTTCTCATCCAAGTAGTGACTTAGAATAGTGGTCCAATCAATGGGCATTTTATAGTTCTTATGGCTTCAATAAAGTGAACAATTCACATCTATAAGTGACCCACTACAAGAAGGACCATTACAATTTTGAGGAGGAAAATTGAATATCCAAGTTCATCTTTCATATATCCTTGGGTCATATCCACCTTGCCTTCTCTTCATCCCAAAGGTGTCTTGTTGATAAAAAAAAAGGTCTACACTAGTTCTTTTGCCTCTTTCTCTTTCTCTCTATACGACCTTTTTGATTTGTCATATGAAATCTAAAGGTGTTGGCCCATCTTGGGAAGATGGAATACTTTCTCAATGTTGTGAGATTGGAGTTTTGGGACTATCTCTCCTTCGACACTCTTTATGACCTCCTCCTCCATCACATAGTATTCTACCAATGTCATAATCAATTCATAAGATTGAACCGATGTAGGATGTGATGTTTCATTAACCAATACACTTTTTATAAATATAGATATCATCCCTAACCTCTCCTTGGGTTTATTAGAAATAGTTAGAAAGACATTCCAGTTGATGTGGCCTAGCTCAATATCTCAGACTTCTACATGCCTGTCTTGGAATCTTTATTTCTTAGGTGCTCCTTGATACTTGAATGCAATGGGTTTTGATACCATTTTATTTGCCATGGAAGATGATGATAATGCCATTTTATCTACAAAAAAGAAGAAAACTTTAGTTACCATATGTTGAAAGACCCAAAAGTGGACACTACAAGACTTACACTAATGATAAAATGGGTTAAACCCAGTTAGAAAAAAAAAGGGTAGTATTCCTCCCTAATGGTCATTTGTGCCTTTAGCACACACAACACAACCTTATAGGTGCACTAGTACATATGTTTAGCCTCTAATTTAGATTTATGCATAGTAACATACTAGTGCACCTATGCATGTTGTCAAGATGTGCATGGTGTGCATGCATGCAACTGTAGACTTGTGCATCAACACAACTGTAAATCAGCTCAAGTGTGCTAGGAGGACTTAAGTTTTTCTATTTATTGCATTATAGAGGTACAAAAATGTGCACATCATGGGGGTGCACATGTGCACACCCCTTTGTGATTTCATTATTCTTTTTATTATGTTTTTTGTTCTTTTTAGGGTTTTAAGTATTTTTGGGTTTGGAGGTGAGGACATGTGCACCTCTTAGGGGTTCAAAAGGTGTGCACATCATTGGAGTTATACCTCTTATTTTTTGTATGGGGACTAGAGTGATAGAGTAGCATAGAGGCTCGAGATGTAGAGGTGTGGAGCTAGTATAAGGTGAAGAGAAAAGTAAGGGAAGGAGAGGGGGTCAGGGTCTTATATAGGCCTGAGGGTGGCTCCTTATACTGGGTATGCACATGCACATGTGTGCACCACTAGATTATGGATAAAGTGTACATCAAAAAACTTAAAGCATAATAACATCCAAAAATTTATTTTTTTCTTCCTTTGACTACCTGATCCTTCTTGGTCAGAGACTAGGATTTGACCTAGACACAGAAGAGGATCCAAAATAACTGGAGCTCCAAATTAGAAGTCATAATATGAAACTAGGGGGTCCCCATTTTGAACAACAAAATAGGGTGTGTGGTGTGAACCCACAACACTTATCAAGAATTAAAATTCATATTATCTCTAGAGAAAAGGTTTGTCAGTGTACAAATTCTACTTGTGAATGTGTAACTCCTAACATGAATTGAGAGATATTGACTAAATGAAGCTATTAAAATTGAATAAGTGGATACAATCAATTTTTATTATGGTTTAAAGACAGAGTGGATACCATCAAGATCTATAAAATGTTTACCCTTTCAAACACATATCTAATATGATAACTTCATCTCTAATCATTATCTTGACAATATCATAAATCACATAAACATTTACTACTACTATGTATCATATCACGCCTAACCACTACTTGGTTTACTACATTTTAGGATTTTGTTGTTTTAAGAACGTTTTAGATGATATGTTCCTGTGATCTGATGAACTTGGGTTTTATATGTCTTTTAGACATGTGTTTATGTCTGAACATTTTGTTATGTTTAGATTTTAATATGATTACTTTGGTCTTAATGATATTTCTATTATGCAATCATTTGTATTAAAAGGGATTATGATTTAAGGTGTATATGTTTATGACATAGGGTAAGGAATGAGGTTATTTACTTTAAATAATCTAAGAAATCCTAAATTCTTTGTTAACCTAGTATATAATATTTTGAATTAATTCAAGGGAAAACTACCCTAAAGTCAATATCATGTATTTTGTTTAAGTATTGTTATTAACATTTTGGTTTGAATTTTAAAAAACCCTAATGGGCTTTGCATGCGATATTATCTGTTTTGACCATGCTAAATGGCAGTGATCATGGTTGAAGTAATGCCAATTCTGTGCTAAGTTATGAATAATTTAATGAAATCATTTATGAAGCTCATAGTGGCATTGAATTTGGTCAGCCATTCTGTGTAGTTGGAGTTTTTGTGGAAGTAATGCTGAATTCAGGACTATTGTTGCTTGGGAAAAACATTACACTTGTGATGAGTAACTGGAGCTTCGACATGTTTGGGGCTTTCACTTGGAACAAAATTTTGGCTTGTGCAGTAAAGTATGGGAGTTATTCGCCAAAGTTTGCTTGTTATTTTGGTATTTGGTTTTCTTCGATTTATCTCCATTGCTGTAGCTGTTTGTGAGCTAGATCAGTGTTGGCTTCATGGGGTTTGGGCTGTGAGCATCATCACAGAGCATCATTTGTCTTCGAAATTGAGTAGGGGGCCTTTCTTAACCCTATCCTTCTTGATTTTATGTTATTTTTTTTGAATAAGAGAAAAATTTATATGTTAAGGTTTGATTGTTAAGGTGTAGATTGTTATTATCTCCCAAGCGTTGGTGTATGCAGAGCTCGATAGTTAAATGCTGAACTCTGTGTACTTCTAGACTTGCGTGATGATATAAATTTGTTGTTTGTTATCATTATACACTTTGAATGTGAGTTTTCTCAACTTTTAATTATTGAAAAGAAAGTTCGGAATTACAAAAGTTATTGGCTTCTAAGAATACCATATCATGTTAAAATATTGTTTTGTAAATTTGAATAGTTTAGAGTGAATTGGGCAATAGCTATCCATTAAAGTTTGGAAGTGAGGGAATATTGTTATGTTTCGAGTTTTGTTTGTTCACTGTGATTGTTTAAAAATGTATTACAATCAGAGATTATTTAAAAGGGTTACAATGTCTTTAGTTTTAAATCACTATAAGCGATATCGGCATTTTTCCATGCATATAATAGACATTGCAAGACACAGTTGCAATAAGGATTTAGATTTGAGTTTGAGGCTTGAGTTTTGTTTGAATCAGTTTGAAATATCAATGGATAAAACTTTGAATATTGAAACCTCGATGAACAAAACTTAGAAAACTAAAATATATTGATGAACAAAACATAGACATTATAACAAACAGTTGTCTTGTAACCTAAGAGAAATGTTCTTTTCTGGCTATAGTTCAGTTTTGATTGGTTTTTGAAGAATAAATTAGTTAGAGGAAAATGTCTCAATTGAATAAAGGAAATTAGTTTATAAGATTCGATTGGTTAAAAATTTGATAATCAGTTAACATTGCAAATATGCATTTAGATGTTAAATAGATGAGGAAACATAAAGAAGCATACAAATGCTGGATTCAGATGGATTATCATTTTAAATTGAAAATTTAATATGATTTTAGAATCTAAAAGTATAAAAAGTTAAAGTATTTCTTGTTGTTAAATAAAATACTTTGATGTTTGAGAATGAAATATGCTATGAGGATTAACGAAATCGTGGAAAGGCATAAATCAAATGTAAACTGTTTAGTCCAAACAAAAAGGAAGAAAACATTTTGAAATGATGTTTACCTTGTTTATTCGAGTAATCATTTAGTTTGAAAATCTAATTTGTTAGTATTTGTTGAAAAGAGACTATTAATCAATAAGTCACTATTGTAGATTATGTTTTCTGATTTGATTATTGATTGAAATTCGGGAACTATCAGAAACGAATCATTTGTAGGAAGTATTTCAATGTGATTTTATAATTTTGAAAAGAAATAAAGTTCAGTATTTCTTAAGTTGTATTATCTTGCTTAATTGTAATCCGAACTATATTTTGTTTATCTTGGAAATTGAAATTGATTTCAAATTATAAATTAATATGATACATATTGGTGTAGATTCATTGCTTATAGTAAGAATAACATATGTATTTTGATCTTAATATCTTTGTTAATTTGAAGGGAATGTTTAGTTTATTATGTCAGTAGGGGTAAAGTATAATGTTAAGATATGTAATTTCGTTAAACTGGAGTTATAGCTTAGTAAAATTACTAGATCTTACTGTTATATTCTTATTCTTATTGATATAGTGACTTAAGAAATACTTTCGAGGATGACAGAAGAAGATGAGTTTTAATTAGATGAGGAATGTAGTACCATGTTGCATGTGCATTCTAAGAATATCTATTTGATGTGTATTTTAAGAATAATTGTGATGAGCATATGTCGAGCTGGCTGAATATGGTTAATCCTATTTAGTATTTAATTAAGTGAAAATATTAAAAAAAATTGGGTGGGTTAAATTTATAAGTAAAGATAAATGGCCTTGCCTAAGACTTGAACCTAAATGGTTGAGTATGGAGAATTGGGCAAAACTCTATTACATCGTTTGATGAGTATATAGATAATTCCGCTATGTGTTGACTATGAGCATTTCATAACTTGGATGCGGAACCATAGCACTATAGTGATGACACCTCAGTATATGTATGATTCATTTACAAGTTATTCTTAGTGCGAGTTTAATTATGCATTGCTAAGTAGCTATTTAATTCATGCATGTTAATTACTGAACTGCACTTTGTCATGTGAATTAGATATCTACATTATGGATTTATATATGATTATCTATCACGTATGCAGGTGGATTATTCATTTGATTCAGTGTGTATTAAGCCCTCTTGTTTTGTGTTGCATTCTTTTATGTGATCACTTTCATGTGCTTTGTAATGGCTAATAGGTATCTGAGGAATACTGTTGAAGTTTACTTTATTCAAAAAACTATTCGTTGAAGAATACTCAGAGGGAACTTGATAATATATTTAAAAGGATGAATATGTATCTCATTCTTATTTTGAACTCCATATGTATTTGTGTTTCTATGGAGATGTGTGTAGATGGAATTCTTTATTATTATGAAGTTTTCGCTTTGAGTGTGGATAGATCAATGTATGGACACATATATTATGTTGAGTAATAATAAAAAAAAAATTTGTTGTGTTTTTCTTTCTAGTTTTGTTTCATTATTTTCTTCTTTATGCTTGGGTGGTCATTACATTTGGTATCAGAGCCCAGTTTTAGATTAATTAGGACTCTTGGGTTTTAGGGTTTTTCTCGTCTTCATTGCATTATTAATAGTTAATTGTTTTAGGTTGTTACCATGCCTCCCGTCACTAGAGGAACTCGAGGTTGCGGTGTTCCTAAAGATAACCTTGCTGGCAGAGGCAGTGGTAGAGGCAGGGGCCGTGGTAGAGGTCCTAGGCACCAAGGAAATGTTGGGGATGATCAGTTTGATCAGAATGTTGGGATTGGAAACAATCTAGAGAATCAGGCAGATCAAGCTATGGTACTTCAACGAATACTAGAACGTCTCGATAATATTGAGACTAATAACCAGATTCTTGGTGGGGGTGAAAATGTGCAAGTACTTCTGGTGTAGGGTATTAACCTTCTTGTTGAAGAAAATCCAGTGGCAAGAGCTTAGCTCAATGATCTTTCCAAGATGAAAGGGCCGTTATTCTATGGTACAAAACAAGGTACAGCGGTAGAAGCTTGGCTGCTGAACATTGAGCAATGCTTTATCTTACATCGTTACTTGAGTAATGTGAAGGTAAGATGGATGGTTATGCATTTGAGAGGATTTGGTTCCTTGTGGTGGGAGCAGGAGTTGGAGAAGCTGGGAATTGATATCTCTTTAGTTACTTGGGAGCTCTTTGTAGAGTGATTCAAGGAGACGTTTATGTTAGAATATTGGCGACATGCTCTTGTAGAGGAGATCTTTTAGATTATGTAGTCTGGCTCTACAGTGGAAGCTTATGAACGTAGATTCTACGAGCTTAATAAGTTTTTTGGTTGGGCAGAAAATGATAAAGCCATGATTCAACATTTCATCAGGGGGCTTATGCCCAAGATCGAGGAGGAAGTGAGAACTTTCAGACCTGTGTCTATGCAGGAAGCTTCGGAATGAGCAAAGCTAATTGAGATGAAGTCTAGGTATCATGGGGCTTCATACAAAACTAGCATGAATCCACCTACTCTGAATGTCAGTAGGAATCAAAAGCCTCCACAAGGCAGTTCAAAATCAAGATTTTTAGGTGGAAAATTCAAGAAGAGAAAATTTGGTAACTATTCCAAGGGTTCAGAATAGCCTAAATCATATCAACCACCTCTTAGTGTGCAGAGTAATAACCCATCTCCTAACCTTTTTGGTCAGAATATGGGATTTCAGAAATCTATTGAGTGTTATCATTGTGGTCAGATAGGTCATTACCAGTCTCAGTGCCCTAATTGGGACAAGTCAAAGGTTGGACCTAAGCTAGCTAGGTCTAAAGCGACAGTTGGTGATTCTGCCAAAAACCATCATGTTTTTGCTACCCTGGATCAGAAGCAAGCAGAACATCAGAACATGGTTATTGAAGCTCAGGGTAATATCCAAGGTATGAAAATATCTATTTTATTTGACTCTGGAGCTATAGATTCCTTTATTTCTTCTACTTTAGTTGCATATAGTGGAATTCCTGTGGTTAAGGTAAGGAATAGATGGCATGTGGAGTTAGTGTCAGGTTCTAGGGTGAACATTGATATAGTGGCTCTTGATTGTAAGATTCAAATGAAACCATTTACTACTTCAACAAAACTTACGGTTATATCTTTAGGATCGTATGACATAGTTTTGGAATGGATTGGTTAGAACAACATCAAGCTATTTTGGATTGCAAGGATAAGTTAATCACTTGTTTAGATGATGTTGGATCAGCTAGAGTTATTGCTGGAATTAGGAGACCCATCTCTTTACAGACAATTTCTGCCAAGCAATTGGCAAGGTGTGCTCGAAAAGGTTGTAGTTTGTTTGCCATATTGGTAAACGACTTAAATGATATCATGGATAAGGATTCTTCTCTTGATCATCCAGTCTTGCAAAAATTTTTGGAAGTTTTTGTTGAAGAGATTCTGGGAATACCCCCGAGAAGAGAAGTTGATTTTTGGATCGAATTAGTGCCAGGAATGGAACCAATTTCCAAGACTCCTTACAGAATGACAGCTCAAGAGTTGATTGAACTTAAATTTTAGTTGGAAGAGCTTTTGGAGAAAGGTTTGATTCGACCTAGCATTTCACCTTGGGGTGCTTCAGTAATCTTTGTCAAGAAGAAAGATGGTTCATTAAGACTTTGTATAGACTATAGATAGTTAAACAAGGTCATTGTTAAGAAAAAGTATCCTTTGCCTAGAATTGATGACTTGTTTGATCAAGTCAAGGGTTCCCGAGTCTTTTCGAAGATTTATTTGAAATTCAGATATCATCAACTTAGAATCCAGGAAGTAGATATTCATAAGATAGCTTTTTGCACTAGGTATGGGCACTATGAATTCATGATAGTACCATTTGGGTTAACTAATGCACCTTCTATTTTTATGAGCCTTATGCATAGTATGCTTAGAACTTTCCTTGATAAGTTTGTAGTGGTTTTTTTGGATGATATTTTGTTTTATTCTAGCTCTATGGAGGAGCATGATCGACATTTAGAACAAATTTTGGAGTGCCTTCATAGGAATAAACTATTTGCCAATCCTTTGAAGTGTGAATTCTTTAAGTCTGAGATTTGTTACTTAGGTCATATCATTTCTGGGGATGGAATTTATGTTGATCCATCCAAAATTCAAGCTATTGTCGATTGGCCAGTACCTTCTAATGTGTCTGAGGTTCAAAGTTTCATGGGTTTAGCAAGCTATTACTATGAATTTGTGTCAAACTTTTTCAAAATAGCGCATCCTATCACATCTCTTCAGAGAAAAGGGAAGAGATTTGTCTGGATAGAGGAGTGCGAGATAGCATTTCAGAAACTTAAGGATTGTTTGACTAGTGCACCCATTTTGGCAATTCCTGATTCAACTAAAGAGTTCATGGTTTGCACTAATACATCTTTGGATGGCTTAGGGGCAGTGTTGATGCAGGAAGGACGTGTTATATCTTTTGAATCCAAAAAGCTCAAGAGTCATGATGTGAATTACCCTACTCATGATCTCAAACTTGCATCGATAATGCATGCTTTGACCAAGTGGCGGCATTTTCTTTTGGGACAACAATTTGAGTTGCATACTGATCACCGAAGCCTTCAATATCTGTTCACACAACCAGACCTCAACGCTAGGTAGCAAAGATGGATGGATTTCTTGTGTGAATATGACTTTGGGATTAAGTATGTGCAAGGGAAGGAGAACATTGTTGCTGATGCACTTAGCAGAAGGCGACATTAATTATCTTCTTTGATCTTAACAATGGACCTTAGGGATAAGATTCTTTAGAATCTTTCTACAGATCTTTGGTTTTAAGATGTTAAGGCTATTATCAATAGTGATAGCATCTTGGAAGGGCATTTTGAGGGGTATTCAGTAAATTCTTGAGGTTTACTACTTTTTAGAGGGAGCGTGTACATTCCTGATTCAGGTGATTTGAGAAATTTGGTTATGTTCGAGGCTCACAGAGCACCATATTCAGCTCATCCAGGAGTTAAGAAAGTGCATGCTAACCTTAAACGACATTATTATTGGCTGAGAATGAAGAGAGACATAGCAAATTTTGTGGTTCGATGCTTAGAGTGTCAGTAGGTTAAGGCTGAACATCAGCACCCTGTGGGACTATTGCAATCACATGATGTTCCAGAATGGAAATGGGACACCATTTCTATAGATTTGATTTCTAGATTGCCTATTATAGCTTGTAGGCATGACGCTATTATGGTGGTAGTGAACTATTTTTCTAAAGTTGCCCACTTTATTCTAATTAGATTATCCTATAATGCAGCAACAATTGCCAAGGTATATATGGAACAGGTAGTTAAGTTGCATGGAATTCCTAAAAAGATTATATCTGATAGAGATCCAGTGTTTACTTCATCTCTTTGGAGATCCATGCAGTGAGAGTTAGGTACTCAGCTAAATTTTAGTTCAGCTTATCACCCAAAGACAGACAGACAAACTGAATGTGTCAATCAGATTCTAGAAGACATGCTTAGGATGTATGTAATGGATAGATAGAATAAATGGGAGGAGTATCTAAATTTGGTAGAGTTCACTTATAATAATGGATATCACAGTTCCATAGGTATGGCACCATTTCAAGCATTATATGGTAGACCTTGTAGGATGCCTCTCAGTTGGGATAATTTGGAGGGCAAGACTCTTTTAGGACCTGATATGTTGCTAGATTTGGAGCAACAAGTTAAAAGGATTAGAGAACACCTTATTATTGCTCAAGATAGATAGAAGAAATATGCTGATAAACATAGAATTGATCGTAAATTCTTGGTGGGTGATAAAGTGTTTATCCAGGTAAGACCACATAAAAGTCCAATTCGGTATGGAAAGGGATCCAAGTTAGCACCTCGATTTGTGGATCCATTTGAAATTTTGGAGCGGGTTGGACCAGTTGCCTATAAACTTGCTTTCCCATCGAGTCTCTCACACATTCATAATGTATTCCATGTTTCAGTTCTATGTAAGTATATACCTAATATTGCTCACGTTCTTGATTGGAAAAATTTGCAAATTATGGATGGAAAAATCATGCTGGAACCAGTGCAGATCATTCAAAGCAGAACTATGAATTTAAGAGGGAGAGAAATAAAGTAGGTAAAGGTCCTATGTGACCCTGATGATGTAACATCTGCTACCTAGGAAGATGCTGATTTGATGAGAGTAGCTCATCCACACTTGTTTGATGACTTGTAGGAGTAAGTCGAAGCCTAGTGGGGGAGGGTGTCACGCCTGACCACTACTTGGTTTACTGCATTTTAGGATTTTATTTTTTTAAGAACCTTTCAGATGATATGTTCCTATGATCTGATAAACTTGGGTTTTATATGTCTTTTGGACATGTGTTTATGTCTGAACATTTTGTTATGTCTAGATTTTAATATGATTACTTTGGTCTTAATGATATTTCTATTATGCAATCATTTGTATTAAAAGGGATTATGATTTAAGGTGTATATGTTTATGACATAGGGTAAGGAATGAGGTTATTTACTTTAAATAATCTAAGACATCCTAAATTGTTTGTTATCCTAATATATAATATTTTGAATTAATTCAAGGGAAAACTACCCTAAAGTCAATATCATGTATTTTGTTTAAGTATTGTTATTAACATTTTGGTTTGAATTTTTAAAAACCCTAATGGGCTTTGCATGTGATATTATCTATTTTGACCATGCCAAATGGCAATGATCATGGCTAAAGTAATGCCAATTCTGTGCTAAGTTATGGATAATTTAATGAAAGCTTTGATGAAGCTCATAGTGGCATTGAATTTTGTTGGCCATTCTGTGTAGTTGGAGTTTTTGTGGAAGTAATGCCGAATTCAGGGCTATTTTTTCTTGGGGAAAACATTACACTTGTGATGAGTAACTGGAGCTTTGGCATGTTTGGGGCTTTCAGTTGGAATGAAATTCTGGCATGTGCAGTAAAGTATGGGAGTTATTCACCAAAGTTTGTTTGTTGTTTTGGTATCTAGTTTTCATTGATTTATCTCCATTGCTGTAGCTATTTGTGAGCTAGATTAGTGTTGGCTTCATGGGCTTTGGGCTATGACCATCATCGCAGAGCATCATTTGTCTTCAAAATTGAGTAGGGGGCCTTTCTTAACCCTATCCTTCTCGATTTTATGTTATTTTGTTTGAATAAGAGAAAAATTTATATGTTAAGGTTTGATTGTTAAGGTTTGATTGTTATTATCTCCCAAGCGTGGGTGTATGCAGAGGTCAGCAGTTAAATGCTGAACTCTGTGTACTTCCAGACTTGCATGATGATATAAATTTGTTGTTTGTTATCATTATACACTTTGAATGTGAGTTTTCTTGGCTTTTAATTATTGAAAAGAAAGTTGGGAATTACAAAAGTTATTAGCTTCTGAGAATATCGTATCATGTTAAAAATATTGTTTTGTAAATTCAAACAATTTAGAGTGAATTGGGCAATAGCTATCCATTAAAGTTTGAAAGTGAGGGAATATTGTTATGTTTCGAGTTCTGTTTGTTCACTGTGATTGTTTAAAAATGTATTACAATTAGAGATTATTTAAAAGGGTTACGGTGTCTTTAGTTTTAAATCACTGTAAGTGATATCGACATTTTGTCATGCATATAACAGACATTGCAAGACACAGTTGCAATAAGGATTTAGATTTGAGTTTGAGGCTTGAGTTTTGTTTGAATTAGTTTGAAACATCAATGGATAAAACTTTGAAGATTGAAATCTCGATGAACAAAACTTAGAAGACTAAAATATATTGATGAACAGAATGTAGACATTATGACAAGCAGTTGTCTTGTAACCTAAGAGAAATGTTCTTTTCTGGCTATAGTTTGGTTTTGATTGGTTTTTGAAGAATAAATTAGTTAGAGAAAAAAATCTCAATTGAATAAAGGAAATTAGTTTATAAGATTCGATTGGTTAAAAATTTGATAATTGGTTAACATTGCAAATATGCATTTAGATGTTAAATAGATGAGGAAACATAAAGAAGCATACAAATGTTGGATTCAAATGAATTATCATTTTAAATTGAAAATTTAATATGATTTTAGAATCTAAAAGTATAAAAAGGTAAAGTATTTCTTGCTGTTAAAAAAAATACTTTGATGTTTGAGAATGAAATATGCTATGAGCATTAACGAAATCGTGGAAAGGCATAAATCAGATGTAAACTGTTTAGTCCAAACAAAAAGGAAGAAAACATTTTGAAATGATGTTTACCTTGTTTATTCGAGTAATCATTCAGTTTGAAAATCTAATTTGTTAGTATTTCTTGAAAAGAGAGTATTAATCAATAATTCACTATTGTAGATTATGTTTTCTAATTTGATTATTGATTGAAATTCGAGAACTATCAGAAACAAATCATTTGTAGGAAGTATTTCAATGTGATTTTATAATTTTGAAAAGAAATAAAGTTCAATATTTCTTAAGTTGTATTATGTTTCTTAATTGTAATCTGAACTATATTTTGGTTATCTTGGATATGGAAATTGATTTCAAATTATAAATTAATATGATACATATTGGTGTAGATTCGTTGCTTACAGTAAGAATAACATATGTATTTTGATCTTAATATCTTTGTTAATTCGAAGGGAATGTTTAGATTATTATGTCAGTAGGGGTAAAGTATAATGTTAAGATATGTAATTTCATTAAACTGGAGTTATAGCTTAGTAAAATTACTAGATCTTACTGTTATATTCTTATTCTTATTGATATAGTGACTTAAGCAATACTTTCGAGGATGGCAGAAGAAGATGAGTTTTAATTAGATGAGGAATGTAGCATCATGTTGCATGTGCATTCTAAGAATATCTGTTTGATGTGTATTTTAAGAATAATTGTGATGAGCATATGCCGAGGTGGCTGAATATGGTTAATCCTATTCAATATTTAATTCAATGAAAACGTTAAAATAAATCGGCTGGGGTAAATTTATAAGTAAAGATAAATGGCCTTACCTAAGACTTGAACCTAAATGGTTGAGTACGGAGAACAAGGAAAAACTCTATTACATCGTTTGATGAGTATATAGAGAATTTCGCTATGTGTTGACTATGAGCATATCATAACTTGGATGCAGAACCATAGCACTATAGTGATGACACCTCAGTATATGTATGATTCATTTACAAGTTATTCTTAGTGCGAGTTTAATTGTGCATTGTTAATTAGCTATTTAATTCATGCATGTTAATTACTGAGCTGCACTCTGTCATGTGAATTAGATATCCACATTATGGATTTATATATGATTATCTATCACGTATGCAGGTGGATTATTCATTTGATTTAGTCTGTACTAAGCCCTCTTTTTTTGTGTTGCATTCTTTTATGTGATAACTTTTAGGTGCTTTGTAATGGCTAATAGGTATTTGAGGATTACTGTTGAAGTTTACTTTATTCAGAAAACTATTCATTGAAGAATACTCAGAGGGAACTTGATAATATATTTAAAAGGATGAATATGTATCTCATTCTTATTTTGAACTCCATATGTATTTGTGTTTCTATGGAGATGTGTGTAGATGGAATTCTTTATTATTATGAAGTTTTCTCTTTGAGTGTGGATAGATCAATGTATGGACACATATATTATGTTGAGTAATAAAAAAAAAAAAAATTGTTGTGTTTTTCTTTCTAGTTTTGTTTCATTATTTTCTTCTTTATGCTTGGGTGGTCATTACATATCATATCTAACAACTAAACACATCCATGAAACATGTAAGTAAATGATCAAAATACAACACAAAGATTTTGGTTACCTAGAAACCGTCCTAGGTGAAGGTAAAATTGGGGTGGGGATGACACCACAAACATTCACTTTCTAGAATGTATCAATACTCAATCCTTTGGATTGCACTTCAAATATTGATAATGAATCTCCTCTTTACAATCTCTAATCTGATCTTTAATATGATATATCTGTATTCTTCCCTTCACTACTATTCTCAATCACTTTTCTTGGCTCACCTTCAAACTTCACTTCTAGCATTCAAACTTTAAACCTATCTCACACACATTATGAAATTAGCCTTTGGGTCCTATTGTTATAACCAACTATAGAAGTTTCTAGATCAAAATCAATGATCCAGATCTATCTCTTCTGCCTCTTATCCTTTCATTTTTTTGATTGGATAATCACCTTGCATAAGGATCAATGATCCTAACCAAACATGTAATCACCTCCATTATTTACTCCTCAATAATTATAATATGCATTTAAGTTAGAAAATGGTTTAGCTCAATATTTGTGCCATTCCAAACAAATATATAAAAATGGTTTACTCGAGATTTGAACATTCTGATGCTCAATCATGTCTAATGCTGATGTTGTCCCTTAGATTCTTCTTCTTGGCTTATATTGGATGACTCAACATTTGTACTCGACAACTATAGACTTGAATAATAATAGTAAATGTTTGACTTCAAATTAATTACATACAAGTCTTCATTCGTTCACTTGGCCTATATAAGATGACTCGATTGTGATGACCAAATAATCTTACCTTGTGAATGACTAAGTGTTTGACACTAATAGACAAAATAACTTAGGGATCAACAATCTCTGCCTTTGAAATTAGTGGAAAAAACACTTTCTCATTATCAAAATCTATTCACTAGAAAATTTAAATAAAAGTACTCTAGTTAAATGATAATCCATACCTTTCTTAGTATACATTGTACATATACTAACTCTTCCACTTAGTTTATATATGCAAAATTTTAAAATTTCAAAACATTTTTTTATTCTATATAAAACATTCTTCATTCTTCATCTAATCATGTCCACTATCCTTCATTAATTGATCATGTTTACTACGCCCTTGTTTTTTGACTCAAAGCTAATGGAGTGGAGTAGTGGTAATGCCATACTTTTCCAAAAATGGCTTATGAATATGTACTATTTGTTGTCATCAAAATTAATATTTTTTGAATAACCAAGTAACTAAGAGAAAATACATCTAAGAGAAGATAATTCCTATGATGGATGCACTTTGAATAGAACCTAGGCTAAATATAATGTTACAAGCTAGGGTTTTTGTTGCACCAAAAGATTGACCTGTCAATTCTCGATACAACTACTAGACTTATAGAACATAGGAGGTAGTTAAGCCATGTCATCAATCCCAAAGAGGAACATTGAAAGTTAATCCAACAATCCCCCCCTCAGTGTTACTCGAGGAGATTCAAATGTGTGACCAAGCTCAAATACCAATTGTTATAAGCTAGGGTTATCATTTCACGAAAAGATCAACTTGTCAATGCTTGATATAACCACTAAACTTATAAAACATAGGAGGTAGTTAATCCATGTCATGAATCCTGAAGGAGAACATTGGCAGTTAGTCCAACATATAAGGCTATACTCCTTCTACACTTTAGGCTCTCCAAAACCTAGGTGGGTAGACCTTAGATTCATCAATATGACTAGTGCTATAATACAGATTTGAATCTAAGAAAGTAGATTAAAACCCCAAATTCTTCTACACGTGTGAAATAAAAAAAGTATGCAGGAGCTAAATACAAAACCTATACATTCACAAGATAAGTGAGGGTTATCCTTTCAACTCCTAAATAGAAAGGAAAAAATAATTTTGATATTTAAAGATTTTAGCATATCCCATAAATGAAATAATAAAGTATGCAATCTCATAGCTAAGATCAATGCCCTATCCATTGGGTGTTGCTCAAATGAATACATACACCAAGATATTTGTGACCTATCAATTTAGTTTGCAAATGCAGCATTAGCTTTCATAATGAATCTTCTACTCATCACAATCCTCCCATGAAATCTACAACACTATCAAAGTACACTAAGTATTTACTTGATTCTTTGAATCAACAACAAATAGACAAATGGGATACAACCCTAAATAATTTGCAACTAAGATTAATGATATTTTTTCACATATCACAAAATCTTGGAAAACCTAGAGAGAAGAGACTAGAATAAGAATGAAAATATTGTAAATGTTACATTTTATTGATTTTATTGAAACAAAATACATCAAAATGTATGTAATAGACAAACTAAAATAGACTAGAACTAGAACTACCACTCCATTAGTTAATGTTCATACACAAAGAAAATGCTGAAGAATATGCTTTGGTAGAATCAAAGCTTAAGACTTTCTCAAAGTTTCAGAACCAACCCTATACAATGAAGAAGAATGAAGAAGCTTGGATCTGATTTGAAATTGTCAAATTCCCTCTTCATAATCCATCTAATACTATTGCAAAGCTTTTTTCTTCTTTCCTCCTTCAATTGAAAATGAAATCTTCACCATGTGTAACTTCAAACTAATCAAAATATTCCAAGTGATGAAGAAACTAAATTCTTTAAAAATATAAATATCTTACTAAAGACCTTGCTAAAATACCCACTAAAATAAGTCCAAGGTAGAAAAACACTACTAGGTTCATCCTTGACAAATTTGGATACAACCCACTTCATACTTTGTTTAGAAACTAAAAGTGAAGCCCCATTGCAAAAACAAGAAAACCTATTGAGAAGGATTATGTTATACAAAATTGAGAATATCTCTTATCTTGATACACGTGTACATGTATGACTTGGAAAATTGGATTCTTCATTCACAAAACTTTCCAATTGTATATGATAGTCATATATTAGGATCAAAATCATGCCCTAGACATGTGTTTGAGCTTTTAGGTCTGGAGGATGAACAAACTCTTGAAATATATCAAAATATTTTACTTTATGATAAATTTAAAGCTTTATCATTTACTAGAAGTTTTATTTATAGCAATAGAAAAATCATTAAATTTTATCTTAGTCATGCATTTCTCTCCAATCTCATTGTTAAATCTTCAATAAACTTGTACTTGGGTGCCACATGGAAATTTGTGATTTGTTCCTCAATCCATGTCTTCATGCTACATCATCACTGATTGGGACCCATATTTCCAAGTGTCAACATCGCGCAAATATAATGCACTTAACCTCAAGCCACCACTAACTACTATGAAGTTGTGAGTACTACTAGTGGTTAGCACAACCTCATAGCCACTAATCAAAAACTGATGAGGAGCTTTGAGAAGTCACATAAAACCCTATCGCAACTTCAATACATTCTATTTTGACTATGCATGTACACCAAAGAATTCATGCATTATTATGATGTCATGAATGATTACCTCTTGCATGGATTCAAGACTCACTTTTCTTAATTGTCATTTTGACATCTAAACTCCCACTCTAATCACTAAATGCAATTTCACATCCTATCTCACTAACTACTTGCTTTGTCCAACAAGGTTGTGTGATTATGAAATGTTTCCTTGTCATCTACCTTAGGATGCGCACCACATGGCATCATTCTATTCACTCCCCAAAGTCCACATCATTGGTGTTGTTTGGTTCAAAATTTGCTTTGTGCTCACAAAATGGCCCAATAGGCCCCACCATGTGTTGACCCTTATCTTGTCAAAAGTGGTCATGCTTGAGGTACTCTAATATTGTTCACTCTTGTATAGAAACACCTACAATACCTTTCACATAGAAAATGTTGGATAATTGTCCCATATGATTTTTCAACAAATGCCTTTGCCAATTGTGCTTAAATAAAACCAAACTTGTAGATTTTAGTTCAAATAGCAATAGGATTCTATACTCACCTTTGATCTTTGTATCTAACACTTAGTGAAGAAACATATTATATTCACATTATATTAAAAATTCACTTGTCAATTGGAGAATAGAACCCCTTCACTTTATAGATACACTACACATATTCACAAGTAATTATGACTAGGGAGAACCATTTAACCCTATTCACAAGCTAAGAGTTCATTTGATAATGGAAATTAAAAACATTTGGTGTTCATGGTTGATAGTTTCCTTCAAGACATTTTATATTTTCTACACTTTCTAAGCCACTAAAGCATGTACAACACTAATGGTTCACATTAATAATCTAAAAGTTATGTCCATTCCTAATGCTACAAACTTGTGGACATCTACTACCATGTCATCTATAGAACATGCCTCATTTGCATTATAATGCATCACTTCATATTCAAGAAACACCCAACTCAAACTCTTGATTGGTTCTCTCTACAATTTCCTTGGGTAAAAAGATATCAGGTCCCATAATCTTAAATGAAATAGCTTAAACATCACACACTAAGCTTAATTCCTACACGAAAGGCATTAAATAGTCAAAGTTGACTTTTTTCCTAAGCTTAACTCTTCCCTTAGCATATGATGTTTAACAATGACCATTTTAAACTAATGTTTCCCCAAACTTGCAAAAGGTAGAGCAGATGTCTTATTTGTTTATATACTTCCTTGTGCATCTCATGCACAAAGATTTTACAAAGGTGGATGAACCTTTGAGTGCATAAGATGGGGCAAAATTTATTAAAATCTATTTTTTTTCATGTTTTTTGTTGTGGTCAAGTCCCTCACACTACAAATACTACATTGGAACAATCAATTTTAATTTTGCACAAGGAATCCTCTGACTTGGATATCTATGTAAACTTGTTACACTTCATTGTCAAATAACACTCTGAAATCAAGTGCCTCTAAAGTTTAAAATGTGATATTCACATACATAATAACCTAGTTTGGTTTTTTATGGAAGAAAAATTCTCCCAAACAATAGTTTTAGACAATTACAAAGGGGGCATGAGAGCTAGTCATACACTACTCAATTTATTTTGCATCTTTGCTGATTTTAGTGTGAGAACATAAATAAAGAAAAATTAATAACTTCAATATTTCAATGGTATCTCCATGTGTACAAGAAAATTCCCATATGGAGTGTCACAATATAACAATTTGGGCTCAATTTTAGAGTTCATAAGCTACCACATGAAGTTCCGAAATATATGAGACTTGACCCATGGCCATATTGAGGTATTCAATACATACAGTCTTCCATACCCTCTAATCCAAACTTTACAAGTCATCCAATATATTGTGGAAGTTTTGAAAATTCTTACTCAGTATGCTCTACAAAAAAAGTATACAATTCATCATGATTTAGAACATAATATTAATATTTAATAGAAGCATAAATCTTGATGAAATGAGAGTTTCCACTATGAATCTTGTTGGTGTTTTGAAACTTCTTGGTTTTAAATTACCTTGATGAGAATGAGATACATCTAGGGGTAGCTACTTCCCATATTTAACATACCCTTTCAAAAACCTAGCCAACTATAAGGCTAGACCCTTTTACTACTTTAGGCTCTGCAAAACCTATGCAGGTGTACCTCAGATTCACTTAAATGGTACCAATGCTAAAACATATACTTGAATCTAACAAAATAGATAAAAATCCCAAATCTTCTAACACTTTTACATATATCTTACACATGAAATAGCTAATGACATGACCAAAGAAATTGCTAAGCTAAGTGAGGGTATCACATTGCAGTTCTTCAAAATTAAAGGAAAAATACATGATTAATGATGTTGATTTTCGACAAAGAAACATGACATGAACAATGTAACACTTTGATCTTATAGCTGATAAGTGTCTTATCTATTAGGAAATTTCACACAACCCTAACACACATCCCTGAAAGTCATTGACATATCCCATACATTAGGACTTCCTAATCTATCTATTCACCTTGTGAATTAGATATCTGCATCTATCTAAACCTCATACTCGATCTATCCCTTCATGAGATTTGTAATCCCATGTTGATAAATCAAGAAATTGCATATCTTCTTGAGTCATAAGCATAAAAAATCAACATATACAACCAACAGATTACAATTAACTTTCATATCCTTCTTTTACAAAACATAAAAGATCACAAACAACATAAATGAGAGACAAGATATTAGAATGAAGACTAACTTGGTCCTGTATTTTTCATTCATTTCTTTGAAATAAATACAATAAGATGTTAGTAATAGTAGTCCACCAATATAACTTGGGGGTGTTAATCAGTTATATAGTAATCTAAAAATTGAACCTCTTAAACAACTCTTAATCATTCAACAAAAGAAAATAACAACCATAAAGAAATGGGAAAACCTTGGTCGAAATGATGCCCACAAAATAATGTACTAATCTAAATATTCCTTGTTAGAGGATGGACCCTATGAGGAGTCTATTACAACACTTAGTACAAAATGTCCTTGTTAGGAGACCTTGAATCTTTGTTAGGAGATTCCAACCCTATTAAGAGTTGTGGAAGGTAGCTAAACCCACTATCCAAATAGCTTTAGGATTAGACCAAAGAACCCACTATCCAATTGATCTCAGTACTATTCCTTTCAAAATAATAGATGTCTGACAATCTTTTGTTTCTTCCTCTATCTAGTGCATTAGACTACTTCATCTACAGATCATGCAATCATATCTAGAACTATGTATCCATCAACAATAACCCTTGAGGTCACTTACATGCATTAGTAGATTGCTCTGCTCCTCTACTTCACAATTTGCAAGTTCTCTTTACTTCTTAGTCACAATCATGATAATTAAAACTTGGAATTTTTTTTCCCTTTATACCACACTCAATATTAATTCCTTGAGTCAGCTCCATACTTTATTATAAGTTAATTAAATGAAATACACATTTAATTAATGTTGTCGACCCAAAGTTATACACAAAATTTCAAAAATCTAACGTTCATACATATGCACTTGCTAAAATCATTAGTAGTATATCTTCTATAAATTATCAATATCTTCCATACACTTTCGACTCAGGTTCTGTGCACTTGCCCACATGTCAAATGCATGCAGTAGTATATGTTGGCAACTAGACATAGACAACTATGCAATGTGATTTTTGTAATACATAAGTCTTAGTTAGCTGCTCTAATAGTCTTATATGATCTTATTGCTATGTTATCATCAATGAAAAACAATGTTTTGCAATGCTCCCCCATAGAATCAGCATCAACATTCATGCTAACAATCTACCCCTTTAGCATTGATGAAAACATAGATGAAAAAAATCTAGTTCCAAGAATACCAACAATTTTTCTTCATCACTCAAATCTTCATGCAAATATTTTATTGCACCAATTCTCCTCCATAGTACAAACTCTTTCTAATTTTTTTCAGATCACTCTCTCCCCCATTAACATCAATGTCAAAGGTAGTACAAAAATTGAACATATAACAATCTATTAGCATGATTGCAAGCTAGTCTGTTGCTTTACAACTTTTGCATATAATTCTATAAAAAACAAAAGTGTCAAAAGACATCGTTGTACACCAATTATGATTTACCAAGAGTCCCTTTTAACTCTATTCATCATGGATACTCCCCCATAGAGGAAGCATTAGAATTTAGTCCAGTATAATAATGGTGCTATATACCTTGGACTAATGCACTTCTGCATCTTCTACTCTAATCTAGGTAGGGGCATAACCCCAAGCATACCTCTCAAGTACTCAAAGGTATCCTTTGGTAAGGCCTTTGTGAAAATGTCTGCAATCTATTCCTTAGTGTTAATGTACTCTAGTTTGATTTTTTTTTTTGCAACTTTCTCTTTTAACACATGATACTTTATTACTATGTGCTTATTTTTAGAGAGCAAAGTAGGATTCTTAGACATATTAATAGTACTTGTTTTATCATAGTAAATGATAATGGGTCTGTGAATGTAATTCCAATATCCTTCATCATCTGCTTCCTCCATATGACTTGATTACAATTGTTTGTTGCTGCAACATATTCTACTTTTGCAATACTCTATGAGGTACAATCTTGCTTCTTACTAAGCCAAGAAACTAGTCTTCCTCCAAGGAAAAATGCTCCTCCACTAATGCTTTTTTTGTCATCCCTATCTCCAGCCCAATCAACATCTGTATAAGTACAAAGAGTAAAGTCATTTCTTCTATCATACCAAATGCTGTAATCTGATGTTCCTTTTAGATATCTAAATATCCTCTTTATTTTTTCATAGGGATATTCTTTAGGATCAACTTGAAATCTTGCCACCACTCTAGCTGCATTAGCTATATCTAGTCTGCTATGAGCCAGATACTAAAATTCTCCAATCATAGATCTATACTTCTTTTGTTCAATAGTAGGGGTCTCATCTTTGCTTGATAATTTATGACCAGTTAACATAGGAGGTCCAACAGGTTTACAATTTTCTAAACCAAATCTTTATAGAAAATCTTTTAAGTACTTGGTCTGAGAGATAAAGATACCTTCTTTGTTCTGAAAAATTTTCCATCCTAAGAAGAATTTCATTTCTCCTATCATACTCATCTCAAACTCATTCTTCATATCCTCTAAGAATTTTTTACTAGATTCATCATTTGCACCAAAAATGATGTTATCAACAAATACAATGATTATTAGCAAATCATCTCCTATTTTCTTCAAGTACAAGTTACTATCTATTGTTCCTTTAGCAAATACAAGCTTTTCTAAGTATTTGTCCAACCTTACATACTAGGTTCTTGGTGCTTTCTTTAATCCATACAATGATTTCTTTAGTCTAAAAACCATATCCTTCTCTTCTGTTAAAAGAAAACCCTTCGGTTGTTCAATGTAAACTTCTTCAAGTTCTCCATTCAAGAATGTTGACTTAGTATCCATCTAATATACATTAAAATTCTTATTTGGCACATATTCCAAGAACATTCTAACTACTTCCATTCTTGCTACAAGGGCATATAATCAATTCCTTCTTGCTAAGAGTAACCTTTGCATATAAGTCTTGCTTTGTTCCTTATTACTTCTCCCTGTTCATTCATTTTATTTCTAAATACCCATTTTGTACCAATCAAATTTTTGTCCTTAGGTCTAGGAACCAATTCCCATGTATTATTTTTAATTATTGGCTAAATTTCTTCCTTCATTTACCTTATCCAATGATCATCTTTGATTGCTTCATCTACACTTCTTGGTTTTACTTGAGATATCAGACATAGTTATTCATTAATTTTGCTCCTTGTCATTATTCCTTTTTCCTTGCTTCCTATTATGTGATTAGCAAGATGATTTCTTATCAAGTTCCTATTTGGGGTAGGATTTTTTGCTTCAACTCTTATTTCTAGTACTGCACTATGTTCTTCTCTCACATCTTCAACTTGCACACTATTCTACAAGTCATTATTAGTCTTGGGAAATAACTCATTACTTCTTTTATTCATTCTAGAGTAATCATCTCCATCAAAGTTATAATCCATTATCCTTTCCTTGGTGCCAAAATTTTCATTAATTTTTAAATTTGTGCACTCTACTATAGCTTTTATTTTGTAGTTTGTAACATCTGTAGGCTTTACTTTTTGATAAATAGCCAAGAAACATACCTTCATTGCTCCTTGGATTAAACTTACCAATATCATCATTTATTTTGATGCAACATTTGCTTCCAAATATCATGAAGTATTTTACTAATGGTGAGTGACCAAATGATAATTCATAGGGTGTTTTGTCCATACCTTTCCTAATCTGCACTCTGTTTAGTGTGTATACTATTGTATTGATTGCTTCTCTCCAAAAGGTCTTTGGTACATCATTCTCAAATAGCATAGCTCTTGTTGCTTCAACAATTGATTTGTTTCTTCTTTTAGCAATCCCATTTTGCTCAAGTGTATGGGGTGAGGATAGTTGTCTTCTAATGCCATGCCCTTCATAATAGATATTGAATTCTCTAGAGGTGAATTCTTGTCCTCTATCTGATCTTAAACTCTTGATTTTAACTCCAGATTCATTCTCAACTTTGTTATTAAATATCTTGAATTTCTCAAATGCCTTTGATTTTTGTTTAAGAAAAGCTACCCACATCATTCTAGTGAAATCATCAACAAAAATCATAAAGTAACTTTCTCCATAAAACCCTCTTGTTTTTGTAGGACCACTTAGATCTATATGAACCAATTCCAGATTTTGTGCAGTATAAAATTGCTTGCTAAGAAATGAGACTCTCTTTTTCTTAGCCAAGATGCATTCCTTACAAATAGTGTTATTGGGCTTAGTGATCTTGGGTAAATCTCTTACAGCAAGTGTATTACTAGCCTTCACAATTTTATCAAAGTTAACGTGAAAAAATCTTTTGTTCCATAACCAACTATTGTCAATCTTTTCTACTAAACATGTCATTTCAGTGGAGTTTAAGTGAAATACATTATCTCTAGTTTTTGTGCCAGTACCAAGTAGTTTTCTTTCCTTGTTCTTGATAATGCATGTGTCATTACCAAACTATAGTTGATAGCCCTTGTCCATAAGTTGTCCAACACTTAATAGGTTATGCTTCAGTCCATCAACAAAGTAAACATCATTAGTGTATGTTTAACTATCAAGAGTGATAGATCCAATTCCTATAATGTAATAGGCTATGTTGTTCCCTACTTTTACAATTCCTCCATTGTAGTTTTTGAATTTGACAAACTTGCTCATATTTCTAGTCATGTGATGTGAACAACCAATATCAATGTTCCAATATTTCTTTTCAACATGTGATATTATCAAACTTTCTTCTCTAATTTCTTTGTTAGGATCATCCTCCTTTATAGCTATGAACCCTTATATTCTTCATCTTCTTCTTCATTATCATATAAGCAATTTCTAGATCTTCTTGATTTGAACCTTGCCTTAAGATTTCTTTCTCTTTTAGGACACTTAGATGCATAATGAGCATATTCAGTACATGTCCAACATTTGAAGATTTTCTTACCATCTTTTTCTCTTTCCATAGGAAGAGCTACTCCCTCTTGGATCTTTTCCTTAATGGACTTGCTGCTGTTGGAAATGTCTCTCTATGATTTTGTGTTCCTTGCTAAACTAGGTTTGATGTGTAATGCACTTAATGCCATCTTAACCTTTGCTAATTCTCTAGATTGTTTTAGATCAAATTCCTTAGCTTCTAATCTCCTAAGAAATGTTTCTTTGGTGAAGTTAGTGGTGCAAGGTAACGTTACTCAAATCATCTGTGTTATTGTCTTGAAGGGTGGTGTTAGACTTTTCAAGATCTTCCATATTACTTTGTCATCAGATTTCTTTCCATCAAGAGACTTGATTCCTACAACAATCTCAGATATTTGGCTAACATAACTTATTATAGATTCATCTTCCATCATTTTAGCATCTTGGAATGCACAATACAAATTTTGCAATCTAACCCTCTTTGCATGTGTATCACCTTCATAATTATCCTCTAAAGTTTTCCAAATTTCATAATATGTTTTAAGTTATTTTACCTAACTATACTCACTTTTAGGTAATGCTGATAATATTGCTTCTCTTTCCATTATGTTCCACATAAACACTTCTCTCTATTCCTTGGTGTAGGTTTCAAGATTATCTTTTTTTGCAATGTTCTTAGATGTCTTGGTTACAAGCCAATATCCTAGACCCATGCACAAGACATGAGTCTTCATTTTTTCTTTTCAATTTTTGTAGTTTGTGCCATCAAATCTAGGACTTTACTTCTTGAATAGATTTTCCATGGATCTTGCAAAGTTTTTAAACTCCCTTCAAGGACTTGATGCTCTAATACCAATTGTTAGAAATAGTAGTCCACCAGTATAACTAAGAGCGGGCGGGGGGGGAGGGGGGGCATGAATCAGTTATATAGTAATCTAAAAATTAAACCTCTTAAACAATTCTTAATCATTCAACCAAAGAAGATAGAAACCATAAAGAAATAAACATACATAATTACACGAGATATGTTGACTAGGGAAACCCTTGATCAAAGAGAAAACCCTAGTGGGAATGATGCCCACAAAATAATGTACTAATTTGAATATTCCTTGTTAGAGGATGGACCCTATGGGGAGTCTGTTATAGCATTTAGTAAAAAGGGTCCCTATTAGGAGACTTTGAATCTCTCTTATGAGATTCCAACCCTATTAGGAGTTGTGGAAGACACCTGAATTCACTATCCAAATATCTTTAGGATCAAACCAATGAACCCACTATCCAATTGATCTCGGTACTATTCATTTTAGAATAATAGATGTGTGATAGTCTTTTTCTTCTTCCTCTATCTAGTACATTAGACTACTTCATCTTTAGATCATGCAATCAAATCTAGAAATATGTATCCATCAACAGTAACCCTTGAGGTTACTTACATGCATTAGCAGATTGCTCTGCTCCTCTACTTTGCAATTCACAAGTTCACTGCTTCTCGATCACAATCATGATAATTAAAACTTGGAAAAAAAATTTCCTTTATACCATACTCAATGTTAATTCTTTGAGTTGGCTCCATACTTTATCATAAGTTAATTAAATGAAATACACATTTAATTAATGTTGTCAGCCCACAGTTATATACAAACTTCCACACGTGTTGACTTCTATACCTAGGCACTTGCTGACATCATTAGTAGTTAGTTTCCTACCTCCAATTAACTGTGCAACCCTTAATTCTAAATATAATGCTCTATATTGGTCATACAACAGAAACTATTTTTCCACTGCTCCATTTTACTAAAATTCCTTGTAAATTATCAATATCTTCTTTATGCTATCAATTCAAGTTCTGTGCACTTGCCCACATGTCAAATACATACTATAGTATATGCTGGTAATTGCACATAGGTAGATACATAATGTGATTTTTGTAATACATAAGTCTTAGTTAGCTTCTTTGATAGTCTTATCCGATCTTATTGCTATGTTATCATAATGAAGAACAATGTTCTGTAATGCTGTCCCATAGCATCAACATCAGCATTCATGCTAACATAAGATGCATGCAATTGAAATGTAAAACTACCTAATAGATTAGAACTATCTATATTCTTATTTCTTATTGTTCTTAACAAGGGAAATTGCTAAAGAATGTGGTATCACAGTCATGAAAACATATCAAGAACTAGAACCTTGGTTTCATAGTGAAAACTGCCAACCCTCTAGTCTCACAATAAAAAACTAGAACCCTTCCAATGGATGAGAAAAAGAAAGATATAGATGAAGAATGGAATCCTAGATTTGATCTCAAAATGATGTTTTTCCACTTGAATATCCATTCCTTTTCAGTTGTAAAACCTCTCTCATCTTTCTACCCATGTAATCTGATTTGTTTTTCATCATTGTTTTGTAAAAAACCCGAAATACCTCTTCCTCAATGATGAAAACCCTTATGCTACTAAAATATTTGAAATGCATCATGAAATTTTGATAATTCTTTGATTCAACTAATTTGGATGTGACAAAAAATTCTCATAACTACATTCATACTACCTCTTATGTTCATTTAGTTCATCATTTTGCTGGAAATCTGATCTGAACTGCCTCAACTGAATTAAACTAAAACCTAGGCATCTGAGTCAAATCCTTGCATAATTTTAACCAGTGAACTCTTGTGCAAAAAAGAACTCTAGAAATGGAAAGTTCATTCTCTCTTAGTTCTAGTAATATATAATACTCCTATATGGACTTACAAGAAACTCCCAAGGTCTTAGTTTCAAATTTAGGTCCCTTCTATGGCTTGAGACAACATTTCATTTTAAATTTTAAATACAAAAATTTAACATTTCCTAAAGTTTGGACTATAGAATAAATTCCATATATATTTAAAAATCATGTACACTCAACCAAAGGAAAATATTAAAAAAATAACTTTATAAGACTTTTGATTTTCCCTCTAAAAATCCATTTAGGTCAAACCTAGTTGACTGGCACTACCACATATCATGTTCTAATATGTCAGATTCCTACACAATCACCTAACACCTATCACCTGGCTACCACATGCCATCACCTTATTGGTTACATATTCTACCATGTTATCAAGCCATGTCATTAGGCCACATCACTTATCACTAAGTTGCATGATGAGTCAGTATCATACCATGTCATCATGACATAGTGACTACATGACACATATCACTTTAGTCCATGTCAATACCTCAAGAAGCATACCATGTCTAAAGCCTCCACTAAATTTTAATTTTTAACTCATCCAACTCAATCTAGCTGGCACTAAATCAATGCCACATGTTATCCTCTGGTTGGTCCATGAGTGCCTTGTCACTACTAACATCATTGGTCATCATGTCACATGGTTATCCTCCTTGCATCTTTTCTTTAGCTACATGGTGATAACCAATCTGATCTACCATGCATCACCATCCTGTGCCTCCACTTTTGGACTATCGCATGTCATTATGTCACCATGTGTTGACTACTAGTTGGTTTGATTACTCCAGTCATTAATCCCACATCATCATCATGGTTTGCATGCTCAGGCATTCAAAATTTCCATAGTCCTCTTAGTTGGCTAGGGTCCACATGAGTTTGAGGGTTCAAAGCCTTTATGTCTTTAAGCCAATATGTTATAGTGTGAAGGTGTATTTAAAAATTTCAAAAAACACATACATGATGAATGTGGGACTATGGAAGATGCCTATTTTCATTAAAAAATAAATCCCAACATAATGTGGCATCTCTTCTTCTAAATCTTTAGTATCTTTGAGC
The DNA here is from genome assembly GCA_028749045.1 of Cupressus sempervirens. Lineage (NCBI taxonomy): Eukaryota > Viridiplantae > Streptophyta > Pinopsida > Cupressales > Cupressaceae > Cupressus > Cupressus sempervirens. The sequence goes on from CM053789.1 coordinate 203,611,054, forward strand.
AAGATGATATGGTGACCTCATACCTTTCCATGATGACTAGTGGTTGCTTCTTATGGGATGCTCTTATAAAATTCTCCATTGTGTTCCTCTATCAATGAATGCCTGCTATCCCATTCATATGAAAAATTCTCATGCCTCTACCTATTTCCTTCTTTTGAATTTAGGCCAAAGCAAATTATTGATGCTCCCATCTCTATATAGGCAACTTTAGAAGTTTTCAGTGCTAGTTCACCAGCCAGAGCTAGATCCTAGCTGTACCAAGTTGCAAAGGAAACACACTACTCCTATGCATATTTTGTTTGAACTACCTGTGATTAGTTCACCTTTCTTAGATAGTCAACATCCCTCTTCTTATGCTTAAGAATTTCATATTTTCTTTATTGGAATATGATGATATTTGACTGCGAAATACACTCATTCCTCACATATCATGGAGGTCCATCAAAAAACATATTTATCCTAGTATGGGCTTTCAAAAAATGTGTTGATCAGTGTTATGGCCAATGCTCCCCTTTTTCTTTAAAAGTTCTATATTTTTCTACCATTGCCTAGGAGGCTAGGTCCTTTGAATGCAGTTGAGAAAGCTGGCATAGAATGACTTTACAAAGTTCAATGATTTCATACTCATATTTTGGGAGTCTTTAATCTTTAGTGGTAGGGCCTCCTCTATATACTCATGGCATGAGTAATGGTGTCTCTTCCTTTATGAATGGGGGCTGAACAGGTCAAATAGGAATAGCCACTGGTCTCCATTTACCTCATTAGTAACTACACCTACCTTTATATATGCTCAAGTCGATAATGGTTCCTAACACCATTTCCTACTTCTATAGTGATCTCCCCATGCTTTGGTCTAAGATGATAGATTAGAAAATAATTTTCTCTTTTTCATGCCATGATCTATTGCTCAAGACTAGGGACCTCTAGATTCTTGTCCAAGTCCTCAAAATGTGGGCTCCCATGTCTTTATTTTCTAGGTGTCTCTTGCATGGAAGCTCCACCTCTCACTAACATTGACTAGACTACAATTCCTCTTCAACATTGCAACATCCTCATTGTGTTGTTACTTGTCTTTCATTGCCACTACAATTAGCCAAGGCCCTCATGGCTAATGGATTGTCTTTTCCTCAGTGACACCTTCCCTTTGCTCTATTACAGGTAGTGCCAGAGTTTGAATCTTTAGCTTGGTCAAATAGGGGAAGGAGAGGCTTGAAATAAAAAATATTTTACCACAGTACTACTTCATTCCTCCAATCTATCTCTATTGATCCTTTTGTAGATCAAAATGCTCCTCTATATTTCTTATCCACATTTATTGATATTTGTACAGATGGATTGTAGGATCAATATCTTTGTTTGAAGCTTAGTAATAAAGTTGTGATATATCTAAACAAATGTGTCATAAGCAATGTTTAGAAAAATTATGGGAGATAATAATCAAATGAAAAACTCTAATTTTTCCCATATTAGGGATTCATCGTGTACTACCATCAAATTTTGATCCTTTCATAAATGAAATATTATTCTAATCCCTTTTAATTGTCCTGAAAATCTCATGATGCCTTATTATTCTGACAGAATTAGTCAGGCCCCAAAGTGGGTCTAGCTAATTTTTTTTTCATTTTCAAAAAAATGACATCCCATAATGGCCTAATGAACATTTTTCATTGACTGAAAATCATTCAATCACTATTGATTCAATGTTTCAACTCAATTCACCTCTTTCTACAATTTATCAAGTTCTTTCCAAGGGGTTCTTTGACTAGCTTTGAAAATTGACCAAAACACCTGACTGGGCTCTAAAAACAAAAATACTGACTCTCTGTTCAAAATTTTTTTACCATGTCTAATCTCATCTCATGATGAATTCTAATTCAAAAGATATTGACTGTTAAATTTTCCTTCTCAAAACTGCCTACATGAAAACACATCAGAAAATAATAAAATGCCTTCAGATTCGGCTTTGAAAACTAGCAAATAGATACTTGGGGAAACAAAAATTGAGGCATTGGTTCATTTTCATGAGACAACATAAATCTATGATTAGGGATCATGATAAATAATTGGCATGTTTGGCAAGCGGTCAAAGTGGGCTACACAAATTTGCAGGAATAGAAACGCTGGTAGAAAAGTGGTTTTTGCAGACAAAATGGACCTGGGAAAGTGTGTAAACAAATTTTTCAAGATTTGAAATTGGAAACCTTAAAGTATTTTCATAGAAGAACATAATAGTAAAATCCATTTAATCTCACCTATCACAGATTCATAGTTCTGACATCTCGAACACGGGTATTGACCAATCTGCACTTTATGGCACAAATAAAACTTTAGAAATTACATTTGGAATCCCATTTGAAAACTGATCCAATGGATTCATCATAAGCTCAAAATTGAAACATAACAATTCTTTGACCTCTAAAGTGCAATGAAAAATGAATTTTCTCATCTTGTTCAACTAGGTCAAAGTTATAACAAGTCAAATAGAGCCTTCTAAAATTTTAAACAATTTACATCAGCATGACAACAATGAACAACCAACTTTGAGGGATTCAAAACCTAGACAAAAAATATCAAAATGACTCAGAATATGAAACATAGGTTCTCTAGTATGGATACTAAAAACTCCCAAAGTGGAGATTCATGAAACATAATTGGGTGCAAGATATTTAGATGCAAACAAGGCTTCCTGTTGCTGTTTGACACTTGCAAAAATGTAGATTTGGGCATTACTCAAAATGGAACTTCACAAAATGAGCCAAAATATCAATTTAACTTCATGGGGTGATGGATATAATAAATGTAAGGTGTTATAAACATTAAAAACCTCTTAGGTCTTAAACAGATAGATGGGTAAACATGCATTAAAAAGTGCTTATAGGGCTTGATTTTTAAGATGGTTCTCAAAATCAAAGCTTCAATTTTGAGTCCCAAAAAATCTGACTAAAAAAAAATGTCTTCAAAAAAATGGCCCTTTAGAAATTCCTTTAATAACCTTAGTGTTTAAATTGGAGTTAGCTTTAATCATTGATTTTCCATCCAAAACTTACTTTTCACTTCTACAAACTGCCTGACTAGTTTTGACAGGCCCTAAGAATGGCCTTAAAAACCAATGAAATTACATGATTTGACTTTGCCACCAAATTTATATGTTTTCTATCCCATGGAGATCCATTCTACAATTTTTTACCTCATGAAAATATTTATGTCAAAATATATTGATCAACAAATTTTCTCCTTACAAACTAATACTGCAAATAAGCATGTTAGAAAGAAAAAATTGCATTTGGTTTTGACTTCAAAAACTAGTCAAATGACCACTTCAGAATTTGAAACTTGGGATACAGGTTCACTATTAAATGGAGAACAATAATTCACATTTTTGGCTCATGAAGAATGCCTAGGAACATTTGTAAAGCATACAAAGTTAACTACCATAATTTGTAGAATTGGGTATGTTGACACAACAAAAAAAAATTCATACAGAATGGCTTCAAGAAAGTGTAGAAACAAATTCATAAAGACTTGCAAATTGGTATACTTGAAGTATTTTTAGTGTAGAATATAGTGGTGAAATTTCTTTATGATCATCAATCAAAGATCAAAATTACAACATTCCAAAGAGGACCTCTAATAAATCTATGAATTTGAACACTAGCAAAACCTTAGAAATTGTAAATGGAAATGAGTTTGAAAAATAGCCAATAGATTCATCGTAAGCCCAAAATTAAGATCTAACATGTATTTGACCCCTACAATATAGTATTGAAGGAATTCTCTTAGTATGGTCAACTAGTTCAAAGTTATGCAAGGTCAAACATGGCTTCCTGGAATTCTTGGTAAATTGTATCAACAAAGAAAAGATTAACAACCAACTTTGGAGAATTCAATGCCTTATTAAAACATGTCAAAATGATGTGAAATCTAAAAAAATTCCATGGTATGCATCCTAAACATCCCCAAAGTGGTGAGTTATGACACATAAATAGGTAAAAGATATTAAAATGCAAAGTATGCTTCTAAACTCTATTTGCAATAGAGAAAATTATAGATTATGACAAGTACTCAGAACAACACATTACCAAATGACTCAAAATTTCCAACTAATGACCTTAGGTGTATAAAATTTCTATATAAAAGGAAATAAGAACTTTAAGAATATTGTATGACTCAACATAGAAATCCGACACATAATAAACAAAAGTATTCATAAGAGCTCTATAAAGAAAAGTTTCTTAATATAGTACCCAAATCCTATTGCAATTTCAATTCCCAATAGTAACTCTATCTGCGGATGCATGTCCTTTGTGGGCATGGCAAGAATTTATACTTGTGGAATAAGAAAATGAGTCCCAAAAAACTCTCATTGTTTAACATTTATTGAAAGAAAGAAGACTACTCCTAACTATACAAATGGCCACCAAAAATTCATTGAAATTTCTTACCTCTATCATAAATTTGATTCTCATTCCTTTCTTCTTGTGATAAGATTAAAGTTTCATATCCATCAGTATCATCAATAACATCAACACTTTCAATCAACTCATAAGGCAAAAAAATAAAATTCTCTTCACTTTCATAGTGCATGGAAAAACTAGAATCCACCTCAACAAAGTGCCCACTATGAAAGTATGGGTTAGCATGCTCATGAATATCAAGACCAATAAAAAAAATTTTATTCATCATATGATTGATGCATGCTATCCAATTGGAAATAAAAATATTCATACTCAAGTTCATGACTAAAATTAGACATACCATGAGCATGTAAAACTTTTTTTTGTAACTAGTTGGTATGTGAATGGGTAATCTAATTTGTATTCACAAATTTCATTAGTATCAACATCAATGTGCTCCAATGAATATTTTTATCCAAAAAATGGATTAGAAACATCATGAAAATGTTTATCATACAATTTATTGCATAGATATGGTTGATCCACAATAATAACTTCATCAATACTTCATTATCAAGTTCACAAAATGAAACATTGCCATCATTAACACTATCAATCTTACAAGAAGAGAAATTTGATTTCTTATAGTAGTAAGATAATGTATCATCATTAAAATCAAGACTAATCAAATCTAAACTATTAATGTGTTCCTCAAAAAGTGGGTTAATAACTCCAGGCAATGCTCCCTTATGAATATTATGACAAAGAATGGGTTGATCAGTATCAAAATCTTCATCATATAAACCATTTTTGAACACATTACATCACTACCGATCCCACTATCATGGAAACTTTCAGCATATGAAGAAATATTAGAACTATATGAAGATTCATTGTCTATTTCATTTATCAAGCATATATCATTCATATCAATATCTTTATTATTATTTTGATTATCATGTTCAAGATGGCCACTATGAAAAAGCCATGAATCACCCTTAAAATCATCACTATATGTTGCAAATTCACCATTTAATGAAAAACCACTTACACATTCTTCATTATGTTCTTCATATTCAACTTCATAAGAAATCCCACTTATCAATTCTTTATCTTCATATATTGGAGACAGATAATTCTAAAGATTTTCATAGCCAAACTGATTTATGTAATGCAAAAACTGAAATGCAATTTCAAGTTTGGGGTAGCAACTCATACCTTCACTTATAGAGGAACATTCACTCTCATCATTTATTTCTTCTTCTCATGTTGCATCTGATTAATATGAAGATGAACCAACACCATCTTTGTCACCAGTATCACTTCCATAACAAGTTTCAACATTGTCTTCATTATGAGATTATGGTATATATGCTACAAATTCTTGGTCAATAGTATTATTAACATTATAATCAACATAAACATTATGTAATAGAATTTTGGAAGCAACCACTTTATGAACTAGCATCTCATTATGTGAATCACATTTAGCACAGTGTGAAATATCATTCACTATTGTAGCACTATGAGCATATGTATTTTCACCAATATTATGAACAACACTATCATCTAATGATGCAACCTTATCCAAACATACATTTTGATCTAAATTCTCAACACAATTAGAAGCTACATCAAAGGTATTGATATGTTGATTTTGAGCTGAAATATCAAAATGAGATTCCTCCTTCCTCTCAAATGCACTATATTGGCATACATTTCTAGAAAAATGACTTCTAGTTAATCCATATTTCATGTTATTTTCAATATCTATTGTAGTATTAAATGCTTGATATAATATTTTAGGTTATTTATCCCTTAATAAATTTCTCATTTTCCCATCAAATTCATCGAAGTAAACAATTAAACACACTTGATCACTAGGTCTACAATTCTCAAGGATTCCATTCAATGCTCTTGAAAATCTGATATTAAATTTAGGATAAGCTCACCATTCCTAATATAAATCTTAAAAAGTCTACCAAAAGAATCAGATATGGTTACTCTTTTTGCAAATTGCTCCATGAAGGATGAATGCAACTAATTCCAAGATGAGATAGAACATGCAAGTAAAAAATAAAACTATTCCCTCACATCATCCTTGAAAGATTGAATAAATGACTTTATAAGAACATCCTCATGAACAATTTTAGAGTCGCCCATCAAATTATTGAACATATGAATATGATGACTGGCTAAATCAAAATGGCTCCCACTAAGCTAAGGAAAATGCTCTCTTAGATGATATGGAACAACATTTGGGAAACCATGAATCACAATGGAAAATACCTCTTAGTAGTAAGAAATGTACAAACACCATTAATGGGCTACATAGTAGGTGACATAAAATTTTCCATACTTTACAAACTTAAAATCCGTGCACCAAAATAACTTTTAGATTCATAACTTATAGTAGATATATACATTCCTCTACCAAATTCACACTTTAAACATACTCCAACACTTAAATAAACAATATTGAAATTGATTCTAATGAAGCTTATGAGATATTATAAAACTAATTCTCTAATATGATGCTCATCACTTGATAGAGAATACACTTCTTCCACAAATAATTTTCATGACAAGAGATTATTATGAAAATTTAACTAACTTAATGCATGATGGTTGCAACTTCTTCAATGCTAAGAACAAAAATAGATTTAGATATCATCAAAATTTAGAATCTCTTGCATAGCACATCAAACAATCAACATGAGTCACTAAAAAATTTCTTAAGCCCTTTGCCAAGAACATATTTAAAATTCAAATTCTCCTTATACCTTTTGTTTATTAACCATGAAACACTCATAAAATGCACTAGTGCAGAGATATTCAAGTGGAGTTTTTATATTCTCTTGGTAAGAAACAATTGGATCAACTTGAAAAAAGGTATAATCTACTCAAAATTTATAACAGGTAAAGGACATTTGATATTATAAAATTTTTGAAATTTGAATTTTTTTAAAAGGTTGAAATGTCACATTCCTTGACTCTAGTAATTTTACAACAACACTTTGCATCAATTAGGATCAAAAGACAAGGGGCTCACAAGTGATCTTAATAACAATACTTACCAATCTTCAAAGCTACTATTCAAGAATAAGGTGTAATTTGGAAATGTTGGAAGCATGAATGTTGATGATATTAATATGGGGGGAGCATTATGGAAACATGGTTAGATCATTATCATGATGATATGTTACATTCATGACTATGTTTTTCATTGATGTCAACATAGAAGAACAACAAAAAGATCGAGTTGTTACAGATAGACAATTGAGAATTTTCACTAAGTGAGGTTAAAAGGAGATCATACTATGTATCTAGCATACGTAGATAACCTCAAACACATAAGATATTAAGTCTAGAAGAATTTATGCAAGTTGTGGTGATGATTGTTCTAAGATAAAGTTTATAGAGGCATGTTCTGGTAAACTTGTTATGTCTCTTAGCAGAATTGTTATTTTGAGAAGTCAAAGTTATAGATGTGAAGAAGACATGTTGGTGATGGCATGGCTATGTTATTTCATCATAATGATACATGTATGAAAAGTTATTCAATTTACAAGGAAAAAGATTAATGTTACCACTAAGTGTAACATGTTCTTAATGTGCTCCTATAATAATTAGGTGAGAAGGTTTAATAGCTGACTTAGGGAAATGTTTTATGGATTTGATATAAAGGAAGAAAATTTTCCTTTATCATGATGATGGATGTGAAGTAATTGTAACAAGCATGAAGAGAAAAATATAAAATTTAGTAGAGCAGAGTGAATGTGAAGGAGTCTTCATTGCCAAGGTTTTATCATGTGATCCAAAGGTGGATACTTGGATCCAAGGTTCAAGACTTGATCTACGAGGCCTAACAGTGATTGGTCTAATTGAAAGGATAGAGAAAAGAAGTTATGGTATAGTACATGAAATTATTCTAAAAGGAATAGTTGATAGATTAGTTGGATAGTGAGTTCAGTGATCTTTCCCTAGAAGCTATTTGGATAGTGGGTCTTTTTGTCTTCTCAAAACTCCTAACAAGTTTGGCACAACTCCTAATAGGGTTGGAATCTCCTAAGAGAGATTCAAAGTCTCCTAATAGGGACTCACATATACTAAGTGATGTAATAGACTCCTAATAGGGTCCATCCTCTAACAAGGAATATTTTTATTAGTACATCATCTTGTGGGCATCATTCCCACTGGGGTTTTCCCTCTAATCAAGGGTTTCCCTAGTTAACATATCTGGTATAATTATGTATGTGCATCTTTGCATGGTTTTTGTTTACTTTAGTTCAATGATTAACATTATTTAAAGTTAATAAATGTTTTAATCATTATATAATTATTTCACTCCCTCTCACCTCCCCCCTCTTATTTATCTTAGTGGACTATTGTTTTTAACAATTGGCATCAAAGCCTCAAGTCATTGAAGATAAAATTTAACAACTTTGTGAGATCCATGGAAAACATGTTTAGGAAACATGGTCTGAAGTTTGATGGAACAAATTATGATAGTTGTAAGGAAAATATGAAGACAAATCTGTTGTGTATGGGTCTAGGATATTGGATCTTGACAAAATCTAAAAAGATGGTCATTATTGAGAAAGATTTGGAATCTTATACTGAGGAAGAAAGAGATATTTTCATGTGTGACATGAGAGCTAGAGAAGCATTATTATTTGCACTTCCTAACATTGAGTACAATTAGGTAGTCACTTGTTACTTCTCATATGATTTGGAAAGCTTTGGAAAATAGTTTTGAAGGTGATGAACATTCTAAGAAATTGAAGTTACAAAGTTAGAATTATGCATTTCAAGATGCTAAGATGATGGAAGATGAATCTATAAGAACATTTGTAGACATAATATCAGAAATTACTATAGGTATTAGATCTCAAGGAGGAACCACATAAGATGATGAGGTGATATGGAAAATATTCAAGAGCTTAACACCAACATTTAAGCCAGTAGTTCAAATGATATAGTTGTTGATCTCTTGTAACAAAGATTTCATAAAGGGAACATTGCTTGGAAGATTTGAAGTAGTTGAGAATGAGCATAGATAGTCCATAGAATTGACTAGAATAGAAACAAATTTTAGTGCCTTGAATATTCAAACTAGTTTATCAAGGAGCATAAGTAATAGAGGATATTTTTCTATTGCAGTAGTAGAATTGATGAGGATAGAAAGATTGAAGAAGGAAAAGCCCTTCTGGTAAGAAGAGAAAAAGATGGTAATAAAATCTTTAAATGTTGGACATGTAATGAATATGGTCATTATGAATCTAAGTGTCCATAAAGAGAGAAAAATTATAGAGGAAATTTCAAATCTAGAAGAGATAGAGAATGTCTTTATGCAAATCAAGAAGATGATTCAATGAAAAAGTAGTAAGTGCTAGTGATGATGAAATTGGATTTCTAGCTATTAAAGAAGAAAATATAAAGAAAATGGCTTTGGTATCATAGGTTGAAAAGAAATTTGATTAGATAATTAATAGTGGTTGTTCACATCATATGAATAGTGATATGAACAAGTTTGTTAACTTCAAAAGTCATGATGGAGGCATTGTCAGAGTTGGAAAAAATGCAGTATGCCAAGTTAACGGTATTGCATCTATAACTCTAGATGGTAAGACTGACATTGAGGATGTATATTTTGTTGATGGTTTAAAGCACAAAATTTTGAGTGTTGGAAAACTAGTGGAAAGGTTATTAGTTGTAGTTCACATAGAAGACATGCATGATCAGAGACAAAGATGGAAAGGTAATTGGAAAAGGAATCAAATTTAGAGGTAATGTTATTTAGATAAATCCTATTGAAATGACATGTTTGATTGCAAAGGTAGATGGCATTTGGTTATGGAATAAGAGATTTTTCCATATAAACTTTGATAGTATCATAGAGATTAGCACTACATTTGTGGTTAGAGATTTTCCTAAGATTATAAAGCCTACTAACATAATTTGCAAGGAGTGTGTTTTGGAAAAGCATAACATAACTTCTTTCCCAGCAAGAAGTTTGATACTACAACAAAATTGGAGATTATACACATAGATCTTAGCAGTCCTATGAAGACTAAAGGATTCTATAGTGAAAGGTATTTCATGATTTTGGCTGATGATTTTTCTAGAATGATGTGGGTTACATTTCATAAAGAAAAATCTATGACATCTGAAAAGTTGAAGATATTCAAGAATAGAGTTGAGAATGAATTAGGAATGAAGATTAAATGTTTAAGATCATATAGAGGAGAAGAATTTACTTCAATTGAGTTTAACATCTTTTGTGAAGCTAATGGAATCAAAAGATAGTTATCAGCTTTGAGAACCCCCGAATAGAATGGTAAAGTAGAGAGAAGAAATAAATCAATAACAGAAGTAGCAAGAGCTATGCTAGCTGAGAATGATGTATCCAAGATGTTTTGGAGAGAATCTATAAATACAACAGTGTAAACTATGAATAGAGTGCAAGTAAAGAAAGGCACAAAAAAGACTCCTTAATAATTGTGGTTTGGTCACTCACTTATAGTTAGGTATTTTAGAATTTTTGGCAGTAAGTGTTATATCAAAAGAGATGATGATATTGGTAAGTTTGATGCTAGAAGTGATGAAGATATGTTTCTTTGCTATTCATTTAAAAAAAGGCTTGTAGATGTTATAATCTAAGAACTAAGACCATTATGGAAAGTGTTAATATGAGAGTTGATGAGAAATTTAGGATATAAGAAAGAATAGTTGATTACAATTTAGATGATAAGAATGTTGTTACTAAAGCAAGGAATGATGAAGTATTCTTTGAGACTAACAATGATTTATACAATGAAGGAGAGCCAAGGTAGGAAAATAGATTAGAACCTTCAACAGAGCTAAGAGATGAGATAGAAACTCCTACTTCAGGTAAGAATATGACAAAGAATCATCCACCCCAGTAGATCATCAGAAGAAAAGATAAAGGTGTGATAAAGAGAAGTAGAATCAATGAAGAACTATGTTTGATATCTCAAGTTGAACCTAAGAATGTAGATGAAGAATGTAAAGATGACTATTGGAAAAAAGCTATGAAAGAGGAATTTGATCAGACAGTAAAGAATGAGACATGGGAATTGGTCCCCAAACTAGTAGACAAGAATGTGATAGGAACTAAATGGGTATTTAGAAAAAAGATGAATGAGAAAGGTGAAGTTGTAAGGAACAAAGAAATATTGGTATGTAAAGGCTACTCACAACAAGAAGGAATATACTATGATGAGACCTATGCTCATGTAGAAAGAATAGAAGCTGTAAGGTTATTTTTAGCATATGCAACATATAATAAATTCAAATTATATCAAATGGATGTCAAGTTAGCATTTCTAAATGAAGAACTTGAAGAAGAGGTGTACATAGAACAACTTGAAGGTTTTCCTTTGATAGATGACAATGAAATTGTATATTGAGTGAAAAAAAGCATTGTATGGCCTTAATAAGCATCCAAAACCATGTATGCAAGGTTGGACAAGCATTTGACAAAGTTTGGATATAGAAAAGGTATGAAAGATAGTAATCTCTATTGGAAAGAAATTGATGATGGATTAAAGATCTTGGTAATATTTGTTGATGATATCATATTTTGAGGAAATGATAATGAAAGTGAGAAGTTTGTAGAAGAAATAAAGAAACAATTTGATATGAGCATGATAGGAGAGATGAAATAGTTTCTAGGATTACAAATTGTGTAGAATAAAGAAGGAATATTTATTTCTCAAACTAATTATTTAAAAGATTTATAAAAAGATTTGGTTTGGAAACATGTAAACCTAGTGGAACACCTATGGTAAGTAGACACAAGTTATTCACAAAGGATGAGACACCAATTATTGAGTAGAAGAAGTATAGATATATGATAGTAGGATTGTAATATCTGACTCATACAAGGTCGAAAATAGAAAATACAATTGGAATTGTTGCAAGATTTAAAGATGAACCCAGAGAAGCACATTATATAGCATTCAAAAGGATATTTAGATATCTAAATGGAACACTAAAGTTAGGATTGTGGTATGAAAAATCTAGTGATTTTACTCTATATGCTTATACTTATGATGATTGGGTAGACAATATGGATGACAAAAAGAGCACTAGTGGTGAAGCCTTCTTTCTTGGAGGAATATTAGTTTCTTGGCTAAGAAAAAGTAGGATTGTACCCCACAAAGTGTAGTGAAAGTAGAATATTTTGTAGCAACAAACAATTGTAATCAAGTTGTTTAGATAAAATCAATGTTGAAGGTTATATGGATAGAATTCAGTGAACCTATTGTCATACATTGTGAAAACACAAGCACCATAAATATGTCTAAGAATATAGTGTTGCATTCTAAGACTAAGCACATTTCTATCAAGTATCACATGTTGAGAGAAAAATTTGTAGAAAAAGAAAATAGATTGGAGTATGTCAACACTAAAGAGCAGATTGTAGATATCTTCACTAAGCCTCTTCCCAAAGAGACTTTTGAGTATTTGTGAGGTATTCTAGGGGTTATGCCCCTTCCTACATCAAAATAGATGATGAAAGAAGTGAATTGATCAATCTAGTGTAATAGAGCACTATTATTGTCTAGATTGAATGTTGATGCATCCTGTATGGGGTAGTATCTATGATGAATCGAGTTATCTAGAACTCTTGTTGGATGTTTTTGAATAGTGTCTTTGGTCACTTGAGCTATTTAGAGATAGTTTTTTTAGAGATTTTTGGTTGCTAAAACCTTTGGCATTGATTTCAATAGGGGAGAAGTTTAGCATGAAAAAAGTGTAAAAAATAGTTTGATGTAAAGCATATTGAGGTATATCAATGGGGGAGAATGATTGATGAAGAGGATTTGAAAAGAAAGATTAACAAATTTTTTTTGGTATTCTTGGAGCTAGATATTTTTCATCTATTTTACCATCAATACCTAAGGGAGAGATTATTAGAAGCATGAATTATGATCATATTCCTATGGGAGAGTATTGTGGAAAGATCATTAGATCATTATCATGATGATATGTTACATTCATGACTATGTTTGTCATTGATGTCAACATAATAGTTTTCTGTGGTATCTAATAGAAGAACAATGAAAAGATCAAGTTGATATGGATAGAAAGTTGAACATTTTCACTAAGCGAGGTTAAGAGGAGATCATACTATGTGTTTAATATACATAGCTAACCTTGGAAGCATAAGATATTAAATCTAGAAAAAGCTATGCAAGTTTTGGTGATGGTTGTTCTAAGATATATTTTATAGAGGCATGTTCTGGTAAACTTGTTATTTTGAGAAGTTCAAGTTACAAATATGAAGAAGGCATGTTGGTGATGATGTAACTAAGCTCACTCATCATAATGACATGTGTATAGAAAGTTATTCAAGTTGTAAGGAAGAAGATTAATGTTATCACTAAGTGTAACATGTTCTTAATGTGGTCCTATAATAATTAAGTGAGAAGGTCTAACAGTTGACTTAGGGAATTGTTTTATGGATTTGATATAAAGGAAGGACATTTTCTATTATCATGATGATGTATGTGAAGTAATCATAAGAATCATGAAGAGTGGAATGTGAAATTGAGTAGAGTAGAGCGAAGGTGAAGGAATATTTATTTCTAAGGTTTTATTGTGTAATCCAAAATTGGATACTTGGATCTGAGGTTCGTGACCTAGTCTATAAGGTCTAAGAGTGATTGGTCTAGTTAATAGGATAGAGTAAAGAAGTTATAGTATAGTACATGCAATTATTTTGAAAGGAATAGTTGAGAGATCAGTTGGATAGTGAGTTCGATGATCTTTCCCCAGATGTTGTTTAGACAATTCCTTCTATCTTCTCACAACTCCTAATAGGGTTGGCATAGCTCCTAATAGGGTTGAAATCTCCTAACAGGGATTCAAAGTCTCCTAAAAACAAATCATATGTACTAAATATTGTAACAAACTCCTAATAGGGTCCATCCTCTAATAATGAATATTTATATTAGTACATCATCTCGTGGGCATCATTTCCATGAGGAATTTCGCTTTGGTCAAGGGTTTCCCTAGTTAACATATCTAGTGTAATCATGTATGTGCATCTTTGAATGGTTGTTGTTTAATTTGGTTGAATGGTTAAGATTGTATAAAGTTGATAAATGTTTTAATCATTGGATAATTGATTCACACCCCACCCACACACCCCCCCTATTTATCTTGATGGACTTTTATTTCTAACAACACTTTGCATTAATTAGAATCAAAATACAAGGGACTCACAAGTGTTTTTAATAACAATCCTTACCAATCTTCAAAGCTACTACTATTCAAGAATAAGGTGTAACTAGGAAACTAAAAGTTTAGTAAGAATATGAAAAGAAAATTACAATTCCTCACTAGTGTAATATTTCCTTGTGTTTGTCACTAGTAGAGTCCTGATTTTGTTGGCTCTTGATTTAATAGTGTTTGAATAACCAAGTAACTAAGACAAAATACATCTAAGAAAAGCTAACTCTTATGATGTACGCACTTTAAATATAACTTGAGCTAGCTATAAGGCTATACTCCTACAATTCAAGCTCTAGAAAACCTAGGTGGGTAGATGCTAGATTCATCCATATGAAAAGTGCTAAAATACACATTTGAATCTAAACAAAGAAGATTAAAACCCCAAATTCTTCTATACTCATGCAGTAACAAAGGTATGTAGTAGTTAAATAAAAAACCTATGTAGTCACAAGCTAAGTGAGGGTTATCCTTTTAGATACTAAATAGGATTGGATTTTATTTTTTGATATTTAAAGATTTCAACATAACCCATTTATGAAATTAAAAAGAATGCAATCTTATAGATGAGATCATTTTCCTATCCATTGGGTGTTACTCAAATCAATACATACATCAAGATATTTTTGGTCTATCCATTTACTTTGAAAATATGACAACTTTTTTAACAATGAATCTTCTACTCATGATCATAATCCTTCCATAAAATATACAACCCTATCAAAGTACACTAAGAATTTACTTGATACTATGAATAATATGTCCTATGACATAGCACCCTAACCAAGGTACAATTGATACACATAATCTTTGTTCACACATCAAAAAAGATTGCAAGACCCACATATATGAGACAAAAATCAAAATGAAACTATTATAAATATTTTTTTGTATTCATTTCATTGAAAAAAAATCAAAATATATGTAATACCTCAAGAAAAAAACAAAATAGACCATAACTATGACTATCACTCCATTATTAGTCATTCATACATAAATAAAATGTTGAAGAATATGGTGGAATAACAGCTTGAGACTTGCTTAATCTGTTGGAACTGACTATATACAGTGAAGAAGAATGAGAAGATATAAAAGAATGAAGAAGGTTAGATATGATGTATAAGTGCCAAATGACCTCTTCATAATCCATTTGATACTAATTCAAAGCTTCTCACACCTTTTCTCTTTCAAGTGAAAATCAAATCTCCATCCTTTGCCTGCTCAATCTAATGAAAATATTCTCAAATGATGAAGAAACTAAATTCTTGAAAAAGACAAATATTCTACTAAAAAATTTTCTAAAATACCCACTAAAAGGCTTCCAAGATAGAAAAAAATTGCTAGGGTCATCACTATCAAATTTGGAGACAACCCACTTCATAGTTTGTCTAGAAACTAAAAATGAAGCCCGATTTCAAAAACAAGAAAATGTGTTGAGAAGGCTCACATTTTACATAACTAATAATATATCTTATCATGTTACACTACACATGTATGGCTTGCAAAATCAGATTCTTCATTCACAAACCTTTCCAATGGTATATGATAGTCCTATATTAGGATCAATTTCATGCCTTAGACATGTGTCTGAACTTATGGGTTTGGAGGATGAACATACTC
Source organism: Cupressus sempervirens (assembly GCA_028749045.1). NCBI lineage: Eukaryota > Viridiplantae > Streptophyta > Pinopsida > Cupressales > Cupressaceae > Cupressus > Cupressus sempervirens. The sequence continues at coordinate 203,627,331 of CM053789.1, forward strand.
TTGAAATATATGTAAATATTTTACTTTATAATAAAGTTCAAACTTTATCATATACAACAATTTTTATTTAAAGCAATATAAAAATCATTAAATTGTATCTTAATCATGCATTTCCCTCCATTTTCATGGTCAAATCTTCAGTCAACCAACCTATACCTGGGCACCACATGGCAATTTTTTATTTTTTCCTCAATCCATGTCATCCTACCACATCATTATTGAGTGGGACCCATATTTCCAAGTGTCAAAATCACATGAGTTTGGAACACTTAACCTCAAGCCACCACTAATCACTACAAAGTTGTGACTAACCACTAGTCATTAGCGCATCCTCACAACCACCAACCATAAAATACATAGGAGCTTCTAGAAGTCACACACAACCTTATCACAAATTCATAACATTATATTCTAACCAAACATGTACACCCGAGAAGTCACCCTTAACTTTAATGTCACAAATAATTACCTCTTACACAACTTCATGACTCACTTTCCTTAATTTCTAATTTGACCTTTGAGGTCCCACTCTTACCGCTAAATATAACTTCACAACCTATCTCACTAACCACTTACTCTATCCCACAAACTTCATGACTCACTTTCCTTAATTTCCAATTTGACCTCTGAGCTCTCACTCTTACCACTAAATATAACTTCATAACCTATCTCACTAACCACTTACTCTATCCCACAAAGTTGTGTAAGCATTCTATGTGTCCTTGTCATCTACCTTGGGATGGACAACACATGGCATTATATTTTTCACTCTCTAAAGTTTATGTCATGGATGTTATTTGTGTTAGATTGTGGCGACTGATTAGGAAAGTACTATACATCATAAATTCTTTGGGTCAAAAAAGTTTTTTGGGCCCTATTTTATCAAGATGTTGGGCCAACATGTAATTATTAGTTATTGTCCTAAAGTAGTAAAAATACATGTATAAAAGAGCTTAGGGTTAGTGATTTTTTTATAGTTGTGATAAAAAATTGGTTCTTGTGGTAGTATTGAGCTGTAAGGGATTACAGATTGTAATCAGGTTATAATCACTGGATCATAATAATATTGGAATTTTTGTTTGGTGGACATAGCCCAGGGATTGGGTGAACCACATTAAATCTTGGTGTCTTGTATTTTTTTCTGTGTGATCTATTATTTTTGGTTATTGGTTATATTTTCATGTAATTATTATTTTTATCTATGGTTTAATCCTAACAAGTGGTATCAGAGCAAGGTTATTTTTTCAGTTATCCTCTATAGGAAAGTCTCATAGTTGAGTGGGAGTCTCACGATTGAGTGGGAGCAATGGTAGATGAGGGTAAGTTGAGGGTGGACAGGTTTGATGGATAGAACTTCCAATTATGGAAGATGCAAATGGAAGACTATCTTTATCAGAATGATTTATGGAAGCCATTGGAAGGCAAAGCCAAGAATCAGGGATCAATGTCAAATTATGAATGGGATCTTTTGGACAAAAAGGTACTTGGAAGCATTTTATTATGCATGGCACCATCGGTGGCATTTAATATTACAAAAGCAAAGACAACAAAAGAGTTGATGAAAACCCTAGCGACACTGTATGAAAAGCCCTCCAATTCAAACAAGGTATTTCTCATCAAGCGTTTATTTAATATGAAAATGGTAGAAGGTGGATCTATTAAAAATCATTTAAATGAGTTTAATACTATTACTTGTTAGTTATCTTCTATGGGTGTAAATTTTGATGAAGAAATTAGGGCTCTCTTGATTTTGTGTTCTTTTCCTAAAAGCTGGAATGGCTATGAGTAATTATGTTCTTGAATCTAGTACCCTAAAATATGATGATGTGATTGGTGTTATGTTGAGTGAGGAAAATCGTAGGAAATCCTTAGATGGATCTACATCTAAAAGTGCTTTGAATGCACAAAGTTGAGGTAGAACAACTAAGAGAGGAAGTAATTCTAAAAATCATGGGAAATTAGCAGGAAAGTCAAAAGGGAGGAGGTCTCAATCGAGAGGACTGAATGACTATTGGTACTGTGGGAAGCTAGGGAACAAAAAGAAAGCTTGTTAGAATCAAAAAAAAAATGAAGGAGATAAACCAGATGGAGACAAGGAGGCAAATGTGGTAAGTAACAAATTCAAAGAGGATGCTTTTCTTCTATCTTTAGAAAGTCTTGATGATTCCTAGGTTGTAGATTCTAGTGCTTCATTTCATGCTACACCTCATAGAGGTTATTTCATTGATTATGTCCAAGGGGATTTTGGACTTGTTTATTTGGGGGATGATGAACCCTGTCAGATTGTTGGAAAGGGAAAAGTTAAGATTAAGTTGTAGAATGGGAATCTTTGGCTACTACATGAGGTAAGACATGTTCCAAGGCTGAGTAGGAATTTAATTTTAGTAGGGAAACTTGGTGATGAGGGTTCAATAGTTATTTTTAATGATAAAAATTGGAAGGTTTCAAAAGGTTCCCTTGTAGTAGCAAAAGGTGTGAAAGTAGGCACCTTATATCTTTGTACAAGTCATATTGTTCTTTCTACTTTAATTGTTTCAGAGAAAAATGAATGTTTAAGAACAATTGTTGCAGTTGAGTAGGGAGAACAAATAGTCATTGCAGATTCTGATACAATGCTTTGGCACAATAGAATTTGGCACATGAGTAAGAAAGGTATGAAAATAATTCATTCAAAGAAGGTTTTACTAGGTCTAAAATGTGTTAATATGGTTTTTTGTGAAAGTTGTGTGTATGAAAAACAAAAGAGACTGAGTTTTGTAAAGACTAGGAAGGAAAAAAAAGGAGAAATTAGAGCTTGTGCATACTGATGTATTGGGACCAGTTTAGGTATCTTCCCTTGGAGGCTCTCATTATTATGTTACATTTATTGATGATGCAACTAGAAAGGTATGGGTTTATTTCTTTAGATAGAAATCTGATGTATTTCAAACTTTTAAGAAATGGAAATGCTTGGTTGAAAATGAGACTGGTAAGAAATTAAAATGTATCATATCTAATAATGGTGGTGAGTATTGTAGTCATGAATTTGAAGATTATTGCTCCACTAATTGTATTCATAGATAGAAAAATATTCCAAGGACTCCATAGGAAAATGGAGTGGATGAACACATGAACAAGACCATAATGGAGTGTGCAAGGAGCATGAGGTTGCATGATGGTTTGGCCTTATACATGTGGGTGGAGGCTATCAATATTGCTATATATTTTATTAATAGAGGTTCCTCTACTCTTTTGAGCTGTGGTATTCCAAAGCAAGCATGGACTAGTAAGAAGGTGGGTTATTCTTTTCTCAAGACCTTCGGTTGTGAAGCTTTTTCTCATATAGATTCTACAAATAGAACCAAGTTAGAAGCTAAGGTTAAGAAATGTGTATTTGTTGGATATGGTATTATTGAATTTGGTTATAGGCTTTGATATTTTAAAAATCATAAAATTGTAAGAAGTAGGGATGTCATATTCAATGAGAAAGTGTTGGACAAAGATCTATTGCAGCAACATGAGAAGAAAGAAGATGATTATGTAGTGCTAGATGATTCTCCAAAAGCTATGTTCTAGCCATTCCTCATGATGTGCAACAACCAAAACAATAAATAGCACACCCACCGGTGAATGTTAGATGGCCAACAAGGCAAATTAGACCTCCAGAAAGATTTTCTCCCTCTTTGTATTCTATTTTACTTACTAATGCTAGTGAACCTGAATGTTATGATGAAGTTGTGTAGGTGGATACTAAGATTTAGTGGGAGTCTAAAATGAAAGATGAAATGGACTCTTTCTTGAAGAATAAAACATGGGACTTGTGCAAGTTACCTATAGATAAAAAGGCTTTATAGAATAAGTGGGTTTATAGGTTAAAAGAAGAGGAAGGAGGTAAAAAAAGATTTAAAGCTAGGTTAGTTGTAAAATGATTTGCACAGAAAAATGGCATTGATTTTGATGAGATATTTTCTCTTGTTGTTAAAATGATTTCTATCTATACAATTTTAAGTCTTGTGGCTACTCAAGATTTGCATTTAGAGTAGCTTGATGTTAAAACAACCTTCCTTCATGGTGATTTGGATGAAAAGATATATATATGGCTCAACCATAGGGATTTGTGATCAAAGATAAGGAGAACTTAGTGTGCAAATTGAAGAAAAGTTTATATGGCTTGAAGCAAGCAGCTCATCAATGGTATCTGTAATTTGATAATTTTATGCATGAGCATGGATATAATAGGTGTCATTCAAATCATTGTATTCATTTTAAGAGGTTGGATGATGATAGCTAAATTATTTTATGTTTATATCTTGATGATATGCTTGTAGTTGGGTCTAACATGGATCACATTAAGGGGTTGAAATGCCAATTAGCACATGCATTTGCTATGAAGGATTTGGGGGCATAAAAATAGATCCTTTGTATGAAGATTTGTAGAGATATGAAGAATAGAACATTGATGCTATCTCGGGCTGATTATGTGGAGAAGGTATTGCAATGTTTCTTTATAGAGAATGTTAAAGTTGTCAACACATGTTTACCTAATCATTTGAAGTTGACTAAGGAGATGTGTCCCAAGACACAAGAAGAGGAGGATAAGATGTCCAAGATACCCTATGCTTTAGTTGCAAGAAGCTTGATGTATGCCATTGTATGTACTAGGCCAGATATTACACATGCAATGGGAGTTGTTAGCAGGTATATGAGTCATCCAAGAATTGAGTATTGGAATGTAGTCAAATGGATTCTTAGATATTTGAGAGGAACATCTAATAAGTTTTTACATTTTGGGGGCTCTACTACTGATTCACAGAGCTATGTTGACACAAATTTGGTAGGGGATATTGATAGCAGACATTGTACGATAGGTTATGTCTTTAATGTTGGTGGGGCAATTGTGAGCTAAGTTTCTAGGTTACAGAAGATTAATGTTCTATCCACTACAAAGGCAGCGTATGTTGGTGCTATAGAGGTAGCCAAGGAGATGATATGGCTTCAATTATTCTTAGAATAATTGGGACATCCTCAGAAGGATAATTATTTGTTCACAGATAGTCAGAGTGCGATTCATCTTGCAAAGAATTCAGCTCGACATTCAAAGACCAAACACATACAATTTTGGTATGTAGGTGCACTTTTACTACACCATTTTAAAATTTTTTAAAGTCATCTCACATGAAGAATTTCCCAAAATTGTTCCCATTATGCTTAACAATGTTTGTATGAAGGATAAAGGTCAAAGTTCTAATGCAGATGTGAAAATTCCTATGCCACAATTTAGAATTCATTGCATCGGTTCAGAATTAAAAATTTAGTTTGATATGATTTATTATGCTTCATCAACTTCATGTTCATAATTTGACTTAGAAAAAGAAACAATTTAGTTAGTCTTTAGATTGTTTGATTGAATATATAAAAAAGAAGCAGAATTGGAACTGGAATGCAGAATAGGAATTGGAATGCAAAATTGGAATTGGGATGTAGAACTAGATTTCCAATTTTCCCACTACAGGAAAATATCATTTGAGACTTTCTGCAAAGAAGTGGAGAAGTACTTCTTGGATTTTCCACAATGGAGTAGTCAACTTGGGATTTTACACCAAAGGAAAAAAGCATAGTGGAAAACTCATTTTCCATTGCGCCTTTCGTAGTCATTTTCAGATTTTCCATTGGAGAAGCAAATATTTCATTTTCCACCAAAAAAAAAAAAAGTGTAGTGGAAAAATCATTTTCCAGTCTACCTTTCGTAGTCATTTAAAGATTTTCCATTGGAGAAGAAAATATTTCTTTTTCCACCAAAAGGAAAAATGCATAGTAGAATATTCATTTTCAACTATGCCTTTCATAATCAAAGTCTAATTTTCCACATGAGGAGAGAAAAGGAAAATCTCAATCCATAATGAAGGTATATGGGGTCTAGTATCAAGATCACTCTAGAAAAGTAATTTGTGAATCAATCTACATCAAAATTGTGCCCACTACATGGAAATGGAAAATTGAAGATTGGGTGCACTTTTCACACTCAAAAATGGAATTTCCACCAAGCATCAAATCCATAATAGAGAGATGGAAAAAAACTCTTAATTGATTAAAAAAGGAATGATAACCTCACAATGATTTATTGCTTGAAGATTTGGAAATCAACATGAAATTAAATGTGAAATAGAAAATTCATTTTCCGCTACGACTTTTGCAGTCAAAGTTTAATTTTTCACAAAAGGGAGAAGACAAAAATCAGATTTCTGCCATAAGCATTCCAAAGAATTTCCCCCAAATTTCAGTAGAGAATTAACATGGTAAGCATGGAAGATAACATACTGAAAAATTGAAGATATATGGATTATAGAGAATTGAAAGAAGAATGGCTGGAAACTTTATTTTATTAATTTTGATTTTGTAACAGTCATATAGAGCAGAATTTAGTAGCTCATATCTTTTGACTTAGCAATTATTTTTCCAATCGCTCTACTCAGAACAAAGACAATTAGGTTCAGAAAAACATATCCAAAGATGAGATCGATCCAACAATGGAATCAAAAGATATGCCCCCTGAAACATGACCAATTTTTACATGGCAACAATATTTATTTTGTTGTCTACTCAAGAAAGGAAAGATTTTGATATTGATTTAATATTGATTTAACATATTTAAATGTCAATTGTTAAAATATAATTTAAATATGTTAATATATATCATTATTAACTTTAAAAGTTAATAAGCATATCAGTTTTCAAAAGGAAAAAGATGAGAAGTCAAAGAGACAAGATTGGTTATAGAACTGAAAGGTCACTGGAAGAAATCAAATGATTGCTGGAGAATATATTTGTTGTAAAACCTTTTCATTTGCAAAAGGTTTTTCTTTTTTGGAAGAGTACATATTGTTGGAATAGAGGGGAGATAGTAGTTTCATTCATGCATTTCATTTCATGTACTTAGGGGATTTGTATTATGATTTTTGTAATTGATTTGACAAAGGGATTGTGAGAAAATAAAGTTGGAGTATTCTTATTTGTTGTGTTCAATGTGAAAAGAGTTTTTATGCTGAATCAATGCATTTGGTGATTACTTTTCTGATTATAATCAATCAGAGCATGGTTGTATTCAATTTTGAGCACTTTCTTGCATCTTGAGTCAAATGGAAAATGGGTTGTAGATCAAAGCATTTTCAACTATTTCTATTGCAAAGATTAGAATGCTTAATCTTCTTTTATTTCAGTTTCATTGCACTTACATAATTTACATTCATATTGCATTACCGGTATCAAGAAGTCATAGGAATTGTGGGTTCTTGGCATTGGTTAGATTTAGGAGTTAAAATCTGCCTAAGTTAGTTCTGTCTAGGGCTGGCTTGGTTTTCCTCTTCTGTTCTCAAGTTAAGAACGTACCAAAATTAGTTTAGGAACAAACAAGATTCATTGAATATCATTCAATAAGGGAGTTGTACCTTTCAATTCAGAGGAAATCTATCAACTTGATGATAGATTATCCAACTGTTGGTATCAGATTGTTATTTCAAATTTGGGCATTTGAGATTTAAATTAAAAAGAACAAATTTGTTTACCAACATATTTTTGGCAACTCTACTGGGGAAGCGAAAAAGAAGATTAGTGTTGAAGTTTTATTTCCTTATTTTTTATAATTATCACTACTTCTAGGAGATTGGGGACTTTGTTATTAAAAGACCACACCCATTAAAGTTGTGAAAGGAAGAAGGCCAGATTATTCTTTGATTGAACTTCATCAAACATATGATCTGGTATTGCGTGATCTGTTTGATGCTTTTAGAGAAAGAATTACTCATGGGAGAATAATGAATTTGAGCATTGAAGAAGATCATGCACCAATTCTTTTATTGAGAAGTGTTTGTTCCAGATATCACATGATGAAAGAGCTAGAGGTAAAAAAGAAATTATTGCAACATTGTGAGGAAAGGGTATTGCAACTAAGCAATGAATTAAAGGTGGATGATGAAGTGGATTTAGAAGTCCCACTTGATTTTGTTTCCTATAAATTTTCAGTCTTGAGTGAGTAAGATGTTAAACCAAGAAAGAAAATAGAAAGGAAACCCACATTTGAAGAAATAAATGCTGAGAGTGATCCTAATTTACAATTCCTTTGGACTGCATTTAAACAAAATATTACTGAAGCTGAAAGAAAAGGATTAAATCCCTCAAAAGATCATCAATCCACTCTACTATTAAAGTGTGTGATCCAAAGATATTTTAATGTTCAAGAGCAAAGAAAAGGAAAATTGATTTCAACAAATTTGTTTGGAGAAAAACCAATAAAAAAAGAAGAATCTTTATCTGCAAATTGCTTGGTTCTTGGAGAGCAAGAAATACCCCAGCTTTTGGAGGCACAAATTTCAATGAACAAAGACACTCTTGATAGTGGCAACAAAATGGTAAGCAAAATAGAAATTGAGGTTTTACCCATGCTTTCCTTTTCTCCTGTTGTTGAAAGTTTCAGATTTGAAGAGAATAATGAAGATCAGTTTTTGCATAATATTTCTTGTGAAAGTCATCCCTTGGTTTGTACACAAGTGGAATATGAAACTTTTAAGTTTGAAGAAGATGATATTAAAAATGATTTTCGATCTTCACAAGTTTATGATGATCCTATATTAGAATCATTTTCTTTTGATGAAAGTGCAAAGTTAAGCATTCTCAATGAACTATGTATCAATGAAAAGGCTAAATCATGTTTTAGTGATTATCAAATTAAGTTTGAAATTTTAGTTGAAGAAAAGGGTGTAAGAAAAGATTTTGTACAAAGATCTTCAGTGCCTTACAATGTGTTGCAACATCATGAAGATGATGAAGAGCCAGATTATATTTTTTTTTGTCATGAAATGAAAGTTAATCAATCTTTGGCAACAGCTGAATGCAAGTCTTCTTCTATAACTAATTTAAGTATTGAAGTCTTGAATTTGGATACAGATTTTTTGGACTTGATAGCTACAAAGGATGATAAAATTGTTTCATTTTGGATTGACCTTATGTGTGAAGAAGACTCATGCTATTTCAGCCTTGATGTAGATTCTAAAATTTCTATATTAAATGATCAAGTTGAAAGTTATGAGTGCGAATATGTTGAAACATCTTTTCCAAAAGCTTGGTATTATTTTTCTCTTCAGCAAAGAATGGTTGAATACATGAGAAATAATGTGCAGATGAATTCCAAAAAATTAGAGGTTTATGATGAGGCACGGTTGTTTGGAAATTTTTTTTGGCTCACTAGTTTCCAACATTATATTATTGTGGCATTCAGACATGAAGAGTTTTCCTAGAGGTCTTGGTTGTGGTTCAGCCATGCAAAACATAACCCACTTTACTGGAGAGGCTCATACTTCTCTTTGCCAATTAATGGTAATGCTCTATCAAGATTTTATTTATTGATCAAATCTATATCTCTATTTTAAATGAAATATTTTCAGATTTGATGAAAGAAAATGGTGACAAAGTTATCTTAGTCAAGATTTATCCTCACCATGAAGAAGAAAATTTGTATGTTGAGAGCACCAAGGATGCTGTAAATTCTTTTGATTATGGTAGTCTCAAGTGCTTGGATAATAAAGATGATATGATATTTTCCTTGGAGATGTCTAAGTTTTAGTTTGAGATTGGGAATGATTCTAAATCTTACACTCAAAAGGATAAGAAGAATCATAAATTAATGATAAAGCATGGTTGTTTGGAAGAGATTTTTGGGCCACATATTTTCAGCGTGCCTCTAGATTCACTTTTGATTATGATGAAGTTGCCAAGAGGGAATGTTTTTAGTTTAACTTGTTGGAGCACAATTTTCTTTTCCAAAGTGGTTCATACTTCTCACTTATGGTTAATGGTCATGTATGAGTCCATTTCTCTCCTCCTTCCCTTTGGTGAGGCCTTCTCACCTATGTTTGTAAATAAGCTTTTGTTTCTACAATTTTGGTGTGCTTAGCTTAGTGTTTCCTGCTTTCTTAGTTTTGGTTTTGCCTTGCTCCCCTCTGCTCTCCTGGCAAGTAGCTCTATGTTTTCCCTCTTTTTGGCCTAACTCTATAGCCCAATGGATAAGGCCTGCTCTATGAAATATGAGATTCTAGATTCTTTACGTACTTTGCAACACATAATCCCCATTCAGAGCTAGCTATAGGTGCACTTTCAGTACACCATTTTAAAAACTTTTAAAGTCGTCTCACATGAAGAATTTCCCAAAATTGTTCCCAATATGCTTAATAATGTTTCTACGAAGGATAAAGGTCAAAGTTCTAATGCAGATGTGAAAGTTCCTATGCCACAATTCAGAATTCATTGCATCAATTCAGAATTAAAAACTTAGTTTGATATGATTTATTATGCTTCATCAGCTTCATGTTCATAATTTGACTTAGAAAAAGAAACAATTTAGTTAGTCTTTAAATTGTTTGATTGAATATATAAAAAGAAGTAGAATTGGAACTTGAATATATAATTGGAATTAGAATGTAGAATTGGAATTGGGATGTAGAACTAGATTTCTAATTTTCCCACTATAGGAGAAGCTCATTTGAGACTTTCCACAAAGAAGTGGAGAAGTACTTCTTGAATTTTCCACCAAAGGAAAAAAGCATAGTGGAAAACTCATTTTCCATTGGAGAAGCAAATATTTCATTTTCCACCAAAAGAAAAAAAAAAGCATAGTGGAAAACTCATTTTCCACTATGCCTTTTGTAGTCATCTTCAGATTTTTCATTGGAGAAGCAAATATTTCATTTTCCACCAAAAGGAAAAATGTGTAGCAGAAAATTCATTTTCCACTATGCCTTTTGCAGTGAAAGTCCAATTTTCCACATGAGGAGAGAAAAGGAAAATCTCAATCCACAATGAAGGTATATGGGGTCTAGTATCAAGATCACTACAAAAAAGTAATTTGTGAATCAATCTACATCAAAATTGTGCCTAGTACATGGAAATGGAAAATTGAAGATTGGGTACACTTTTCGCACTCAAAAATGGAATTTCCACCAAGCATCAAATCCATAATAGAGAGATGGAAAAGAACTATTAATTGATTAAAAAAAGAATTATAATCTCACAATGATTTATTGATTGAAGATTTGGACATCAACATGACATTAAATGTGAAATGGAAAATTCATTTTCCGCTATGACTTTTGTAGTTAAAGTTCAATTTTTCACAAAAGGGAGAAGACAAAAATCAGATTTCCACCATAAGCATTCTAGAGAATTTCTCCCAAATTTTAGCAGAGAATTAACATGGTAAGCATGGAAGATAACATATTGGCAAATTGAAGACATATGGATTATAGAGCATTGAAAGAAGAATGGCTGGAAAGTTTATTTTATTAATTCTAATTTTTTAATAGTCATATAGAGCAGAATTCAGTAGCTCATATCTTTGGACTTAGTGATTATTTTTCCAATCAGTTTAGTTAGAATGAAGATTATTAGGGTGAGAAAAACATATCCAAAGATGAGCTTGATCCAACAGTGGAATCAAAAGATATGCCCCTTGAAACATGACCAATTTTTACCTGTCAACAATATTTATTTTATTGTTAGCTCAACAAAGGAAAGATTTTGATATTGATTTAACATATTTAAATGTCAATTGTTAAAATATAATTTAAATATGTTAATATATATCATTATTAACTTTAAAAGGTAATAAGCATATCAATTTTCAAAAGGAAAAAGATGAGAAGTCAAAGAGACAAGATCGGTTACAGAATTGAAAGGTCATTGGAAGAAACCAAACGATTGTTGGAGAATGTATTTATTCTAAAACCTTTTTATTTGCAAAAGGTTCTTTTCTACAAGAGTAGGTATTGTTGGAGTAGAGGGGAGATAGTAGTTTCATTCATGCATTTCATTTCATGTACTTAGGGGATTTGTATTGTAATTTTTGTAATAGATTTAACAAAGGGATTTTGAGGAAATAAAGTCAAAGTATTCTTATTTGTTTTGTTCAATGTGAAAAGAGGTTTTATGCTGAATCATAGAATTTTGTTATTACTTTTCTAATTATAATCAATTGGAGCATGGTTGTATTCAATTTTGAGCACTTTCTTGCATCTTGAGTCAAATGGAAAATGGGTTGTAGATCAGAGCATTTTCAACTGTTTCTATTGCAAAGATTAGAATGCTTAATATTCTTTTATTTCAGTTTCATTTCACTTACATATTTTACATTCATATTGCATTACTGGTATCAAGAAGTCATAGGAATTGTGGGTTCTTGGCATTGGCTAGATTGAGGAGTTAAAATATGCCCGAGTTAGTTCTATCTAGGGCTAGCTTGGTTTTCCTCTTCCATTCTCGGGTTAAGAATGTACCAAAATTAGTTTAGGAACAAACAAGATTCATTAAATATCATTTAATAAGGGAGCTTTACCTTTCAATTTAGAGGAAATCTATCAACCTGATGATAGATTATCTAAATGTTGGTATCGGGTCGTTCTTTCAAATTTGGGCATTTGAGAGTTAAATTAAAAATAACCAATCTATTTACCAACATGGTACCATTTCATTCAGTTAGTTTTTGAGGATGGACAGTTAAAGTTGGAGAAGATACATAAAAATGACAATCTAGCAGATATGTTGACAAAGGTAGTAACAAGGGAGAAGCTAAACTCCTCTTCAATTTTGGTTGGTCTTCTAGACTAAACATGAATAAAAGAGTAGCAAAGTGAAACCTCATGGAGTAGTGGCATAGCTATAGGATCAGTCTCCAAGTGGGAGATTGTTAGATTGTGGTGACTAATCAGGAAAGTACTATACATACTTCATAAATTCTTTTATCAAGATTTTGGGCTGACATGTAATTATTAATTATAACCCTAAAGCAGTAAAAATACTTGTATAAAAGAGCTTAGGGTTAGGGATTGTTTTATAGTTGTGATTCAAAATTGGTTCTTGCGGTAGTAATGAGCTGTAAGGGATTACAGATTGTAATCAGGTTATAATCACTGGGTCATAATAATATTGGACTTGTTGTTTGGTTGATGTAGCCCAGGGATTGGGTGAACCATGTTAAATTTTGGTGTCTTGTGTTCTTTTTTGTGTGATCTATTATTTTCTATTATTGTTTATATTTGCATGTAATTGTTATTTTTGGCTATGGTTTAATACTAACAATTTGGTTCAAAATTTGGTTTGTGCTCACGAGATGGCATGATGGGCACCACACTATGCATTGCCACCCATCTTGTCAAAAGTCGTCATGCTTGAGACACTCTAATATTGTTCACTCTTGTATACAACCACTCACAATATCTCTCACATAAAAATGATGGGATAATTGTCCCATATGGTTTTTTCCTGATGCCTAAATAAAACTAGGCCTACAAATACCAGTTCAAATGGGAATAGAATTTTCTATTCAACTTTGATCTTTGTATCTATACCACTCAATGAAGAAACACAATATCTTCATGTTATATTAAAACTACACTTGACAAAGAGTAGCATTATTCTCAATTGGAGAACATAACCCCTTCAATTCAAAGACACATTACATAGATTCATAAGTAATTATGATCAAGGAGTAGCATTTTACCTTATTCGCAACATGAAAATTCATTTCACATTAGCAATGGAAAATATCTAGTTTTCATATTTGATAGTTTCCTTCAAGACATTTCATAATTTTTGTGCATTCTAAGCCCCCAAAGCATGCACAACACAAATGGTTTGCATTAATCATCCAAGAATCATGTCCATTTCTAAAACTGCAAACTTGTAGACATTTTCCACCATGTCATCTATAGAACATGCCTCATTCACAATGTAAGGCATCACTAAATATTCAAGAAACACCCAAATCAAACTCTTAGATTGGTTCTCTCTATATTTTATTTGGGTAAAAAGACACTGGGCCCATAATCTAAAACTAATGTTTTTTCCAAATTTGTAAATGGTAGAGTGGATGTCTTTTTTTTTCACATAGCTCATTGTGCATCTCACATACTAGATTGTCCAGAGGTGGAGGAACCCTTCAGTGCATATGATGGGGGATAATTTATTACAATTTATTTTTTCTCATGTTGTTTTTTCTGATCAACTTCCTCACACTACAAACATTGCATTAGAATAATCTATTTTAATTTGGCACAAGGAGTCCTCGAACTTGGATATTTTCATAAACTTGTTACACTTCATTGTCAAATAATGCTTTGAAATGAGGTGCCTCTCACATTTAAAACATGATATTCACATACATAATAACCCACATTGGTTTTGTATGGAAGAAAAGCTCTCCTAAATAGTAGCTTTAGAATATTCCAAAGCTGGCATGCGAGTTTCTCATACACTGCCAATTAATTCATTTTGCATTTTATTTTATTTTAGGGTTGGAACATAAAAAAGGTGCAAAAAATACCTTCAATATCTCAATGGTATTTCCATGTGTACAAGAAAATTATAAATTGAAGTGTCATGAGATAACAAGTTGGGCCCAATTTTGAAGCTGATAAACTACCACATGAAGTTCCAAAATATATGAGACTCAACCATGAGAATATTGAGGTAATCAACATATACAGGGTACCACACCCTCCAATCCAAACTTTATAAGTCATTCAATATATTGTGAAATTTTCAAAAATTCTTACTCAATATTCATGTTCTCACAAATTATTATTTAATTCATCATGGTTTAGATAGTAACATTAATTTAGTAAGAGAACAAATCTTGATGAAATGGGTCGAGTCCCCTATGGATCTGGCTAAAAAAAAATTCATTTTCAAACAACCAAACCTTTAAAATACCTTGAATAAGCTTATTGTATAGTTTGAAGTTAGTTTTAATCATCAATTTTCCATCTAAAACTTACTTTTCACTTCTTCTACAAATTGCCAAACTAGTTCTAACAGGCCTAAGACAAGCCTTAAAAACTAATGAAAATATGTGATCTGACTCTGCCACTTGACATGCATGTTTTTTGTCCCAAAGAGATCCATTCTAAGAAAATTTAGTTGATGATGATATTCAGGGCAAAAGATATTGATGGACCAATTTTCTCTTTCAAAAATGATCCTACAAATAAACATGTTTGAAACAGAAAATTGCATTTGGTTTTGATGTCAAAAACTAGTCCAATGACCAGTTGGGAATTTGAAACTTGGGACATAGGTTCACTTTTATATGGATAAGATGAAGGAACATTTTTTGATTTGACAAGTAAGTGTACAAATTTGGAAAGCTAAAAATTTAACTACTAGAATTTGTAGATCTGGGTATGGTGACACAACAATGATTTTTACATATGGAATGGCTTTAGAAAAGTGTATGGATGGATTCATCAAGACTTACAATTTGACACACTTGAATTATTTTCCATGTATAATATACTGGTAAAATTGGTTTATTCTCATAAATCATGGATTCAAAATTATAATATCTCGAACAAGCCCTCCAATTAATCTATGAATCTGAACACCAACAAAACCTTAGAAATTTCAAATGAAATCACATTTGAAAACTAGTCAAGCGAAGTATTCATAAGCCCAAAAATGAAACCTAACATGTCTCTAACTGCTACAATACACTAGTGAAGGAATTATCTTGATAGGGTCAACTGGGTCAAATTTAATCAAGGTCAAACAAGGCTTTGCATAATTCTAGATAAAGTACATCAACAAAACAAAGATTAACAATCGACTTTGAAGAAATAAAAAGCTTATCAAAAATTTTCAAAATGACTTGAAATATGAAAGATATTTTATCTAAGATGCATTATAAAAATTTCTAAAGTGACAATTCATGAGACTTAACCAGGTAAAATATATTACAAATAAAAATGTATGGTTCTGAAGTTTGTTTGACACTTAGGCCAAATGGAAGATTATGACAAGTGCTCAAAATGACACCTCACCAATGACTTGAAACTTCCAACCAATGACCTGAGCTGTATAAAAATTCTAAATGAAAGGAAACAAGAACTTGAAATGTATCATATGACTCAACATAGCAACCCAATACATAGGCACAAAAAGTATTTATGAGATCTCATTAAGAAACTTTCTTAATATGGTACTCAAAATCCTTCTACAACTTTGAGTCACAACACTTTCATGGCTAAAGAGTGATCCCAAATCATCTTTATAGACTCCAAAATATGAATCTTGATTTCTAGCATAATAGCTAGATCCATCAAACTATCAACAGTAGAGAGATTTGGATCTATGTGTACTACCTCATTTGTTGAAGTAAGTTCTCTCTGCATAACCTCTAGAGGAGGTATCAACATTTTTTGAATAGAGATGAGCTTGGCTCTTATTCCTCCATCATTATCCATCAACTAAGCTTACCTAGCTTGGACACTTATTAGTTTGTTAAAATGAAATTAACTTGAACTTGCATCCATGTTCAAAGAATGTCTTATTGACCTTAAATCTTCATGTAGTCTATTTATGAGGTCTTGATAGTCTTTTGTAAGGAATGTAGCATCATGTAATTTTTTGTTCAAGGAATTAGTATTCTTGATAATTTCCTCTACATTAGTTAGAAGATTTGATAAATGGACTTTCCTTATTGTAACTTTAGTGGAGACTTTATCTATTACTTTCTTCCCAAACTTTTGCTTGTCCACTACATAAAATTATCATTTCAATCAACATCAATATCATTTACATTCTCCATATTTTGAATGTAGGTGAGAAATTATTGGAGTCTTCTCATCAAAATTTGCAATATCAAATACTTCTATGAAAATGTCCTTGATCTCATGCAATAGTAACCTTTATTGTTTCTCTCTTCTCAACTCTTCCTATCTAATTTTCCTTTCCAACAATTCTTGCAAGGTTATCATCTCATCACAAGTTAAGTTATTAGTGTTCCAATTTAGAATCAAAATAACTTGGTTATTGAATCTTATTCTTCCTACTACTCTTATCTTTTGAGTCAATGGTGCTAGAGCTCAATAATACTAATTGTAAAGTCTGTGTGGAGACACCCACACTCAGTCTTGTAGGATCTTTAGCTCCACTTGTGTCTATACTCACCAAAACTGACTCCTATTGAGTGGAAATCACCTACTGCTTAGGTGTGGACTCTTTATTTTCTTTAGTTTATGTAGGGGGGTCTACGCTTGATCTCTAAACTATCACCGTAGTCACCTCTACCTTCTTCAACTCTTGTCCCTACTCTTTGATCCTTGTAGTTTCATTTTCTATACTTGGTTGCACAATCTCCTTATTTCCCTCAATCTAAGGTCCAAAGGTGATTGGCCTTTATGTTCCTCTAGTAGATTTCTCTACTTGTGCATTTTGGCTTTCTGGCTCCTTATTCTCTTCTTGTGCCAACCCACTTTATTTCTTGAGACAATTGTAACCTGTGCCTCATCTATCATTTGCATAGTTGTATCAATAGTAACATTAGATGTATCTATTAACCTTATTTTTACCTACTAAGTTGTTTGCTAGTCAAAAATATTTGTATATTCTTTATCTATAAAATTAATGGATTGGTGTCCATTAAAGTGTCTTTAATAGATTTAGGATCTCTCTCCTCTTCTATTGGCTCAATAGACACTAAATTTTTAGAATTTTGTAGTCACATTAGGCATACGTTCTTATAATATTTATCAACTATTGACTTAGGTATCCTCAACCTACTCTTCATATTTATCTTAAAGTCTTAAAAAAAAAAATCCATAATGGTCTCAAAAGTTTCACCTATTTTCTCAATAAATTTATTTATCTGCTTAGTATAGAACTTGATTTGTCCCAAATAATATCTCCATCTATGGGAAAGGAGTTCTATATAAAAATATATATAATTTAAATGATAAGAGATTCAAACCTACAAGAGGTGTTCTTAGATTTCCTTATTTATCCAAGATTCAACTAATAGAACTTGTGGGATATTACATGAATTGTAAACTCAATAATTGAATCTTCAATTATGTTTATTGACATACCTTGGAAATTAAATGCTTACTTTGTTAGGTGTTCAATCATGTTCTTTACCTAATGCAAACAATCTTAACTTGGTCTAGAATAGGGTAACTAGTTACTTGATGTAGGATGGAAATTGTAATCTTAACTCACCCATTCTCTAGCCATAACTTCATATAATCTGTCCTTCTTAAAAAGATCTGAATTCATCCAACCTTATATACTTTGGGAAATTCTAGGGCATGAGTTAATCCTTTCTTGACCATAAAGCTATTTTTATCCTTCATTACCCCATTCTTGCACAACTCGTCATATTCCTTGATTCAAAATTTCCCATCTCACCTAGTTTGCACATGTAGCATGACCTTACAATGTGTACCATAATCACATGGGGAGGAATTATAGATGACACTCCTAAAGAGTTTCCTATAAACACAATCTCTAGATAAGCCTAAAATTATAGAGGAGGGCATGCATCATTGCAAATTATTTTCACATTACTACCCTTCAATGCTTCCCTCTTCTCAGTTATAGACATAGATTATGCCATTTCAAAAACTAGGGTTTCAAACTGTAAAACAATTTACAAATTAATAGATTGATTCAAATAATTTTTTATACTTACACTTTTGGCCAACATCACACATTGGAATGTTTCTTTAACTCTCACAATCAGTCCTTGAAATTATCTTGTTCTTTGCTCTAAGAATAAAATAAGAAGTAGACGTATGTTTGACCACCTTAATCAAAATCAAATGATAATATTTTTAATAATATTCTAGATATAAGTAGTAGACTCATGCTTGGATGTGACACATATTATTGGGTATTTTTATTCTAAATAAATAATTAATAATTAATTTTTGACTTTAGTATTTTGGAATAAAAAAATCTCATGTCTGAACACCTTAACTAATTCAAAACTTTTCAAAATTCAATTTTTTATTTCTTTTCCTTATAATATAAGAAACATAGAATGTGATGCATATTTTGTATTTAAAAAATGTTGTACCATTTAAAAGTTATTGTTGTTTTTCAAGTAGTGTGTTAGTCAACACTTTATACAAAACTCCATTAGAAAATAAGTAATAATTACTAATAAACTCATAATTTGAAAAACCTTACATTTATGGAAAGATAAAAACATTCTTAAGAAATCCTTTTCATTTCATCAAATTTTGGTGAAAAAAAAGTCGTCAACTACATGTTTGAAGTAAAAATCACATAAAAAGAGGTCAAAAGCACATTTTAAGGATGTTTTTAAAGTTGACCATATAGGTTTGGTATCAAAAGATATAGTAGACCTTATAAAAATATTAATTGTTTTCATTTAGTATCAGGGTGGGTGGGAAAAAACTTGGAATAGATTTTGAAATGGTTTGAGATATTTTAGAACTACAAATTTTTCAAATCACCACTTTTTGGCACACCATGATCCTGCACATACCCTAGAGATAAATCTAAGAGACCCAACCACAGTGAGAATAAAATACCACTCAATATACTCATAGTTTTGGAAAAAGTCAATTTTAACACAAGTGATGTTTCACTTGGAGTGAAATACCACTCCATGACATCCACAAAAAAATAATATGATCTATAATAAACTAGATTTATTGACACAAATCTAGCTAAAATGAGAAATGTGGAGAAGAAAATGATGAATCTATCCAAAAATATATCTATTAATATTTTTTTATTTTCAATAAGGTCTATTTAACTGTAAATTTTTTGTCTAGAAACTTTCTATTTTTAGTAAGTTAGTCTTCTAAGTGCATATAATTCCAATCTTATAGGTGGTGGTTCATCTTAGATATATTAACCTATCACACAAGTTTCATTACCATATCATAAATGTATTAGTGAGCTTATTACAAATTTATGGTATAAAAAATTTAGGCTCAGTGATGATGGCCTAAATGAGTCTAAAATGAGGTCAAACCTTGACTTATGAATGCTTGTATGATCAAATATTGTAGAACATGAGCCATCATTTTTGAAAAAGAACTAGATCAACAGTTTGTAAGTTATGGTTCTCAAAAGTTGGGCTATCTAAAAATATAATTTGCAAGTTGTTTTAAGATGATTCTAAGTAATAAAGTGTAATGAAATAATACAATATGAAATTGGTCAACCTCGTGACTTAGGGATAACTGTCTAGAACCTTCCCATGTGGTAGAAAATGCATATTTAAGGAAGGGACATAGGTTGTCTAGGGTAGTTGTGGGTGGTGGTTTGCAATTTTTTTTTGTAGATTATTGTAAGGAAGGCACCCCATGCAGGGTTTCATATTGTAATTCTAAATTTTATTATTTCACAGTTGTGGAGCTAATAAGAAGCCCATGTTTTTTTCTCACAAATTTTTAATATTTAGCTAGTTTCTTTTGTGTGTTTTTTGTATCAATGGGAGCCCCCTTCTTCAAGTGGTGTTAGAGCTAGAGTTCTTGAGTGTGTAGATATATCACTAAATATGAGCTAGTTTGCACCAAGACCATGGATAGAACTAAGTGTGTAGACACATCACTAATTATGATGTAGTTTAGACTAGGTTTTCAACAATAAGCAAAAAAATGCCTCCATAAAGGGAATGTAGGGGAAGAGTCAGAGGTGTGAAACCTGAGAGTTTTAGAGCCGTCATGAGACATGTATGAATTTCAAGATTAGATGCATAGAGGAATAAATTCTCCCATAAGAGATGAAAGTGAGGATGGAAGAGAAGGAGAAGTTGATTGAAGAAGAATAGGAAGTTCTAAACCTAGAGGAAGAAAGGCTTTTTAGGGCCATTTCTAGATTGGGAAAAGATCTAAGTTCAAAAGTCCCAAATTTTTGATAAATCTTAACCTAAGGGAATTGATTGATTTGATCAATGAATTAGATGAATATTTTGTATATGAATACACTGAAGATTTTGATAGGGTCAAGTTTGTGAAGGCCAAACTGAAGGGTCATGCGAAGATATGGTGGTAGGAGTTTTAAATTGAGAGAAATAGAGGAGGGGAGGATAAGTCATAAGATGGGATCAAATTATAGCTAAATTGAAGTGATAATTCATTATCATTAATTATGATCTTGATCTAGTAAATAAAATTCAAGGGTTGAAGCAACCATGAACATTTATTTAGGAGTATACATAAGAGTTATATCAAGAGTCCTCATTAGAATAAACCATGTGAAAGTTGACAAGGAGAAACTCACTATATATCTTAATGGGTTAAGGCCAAGAATTTAGGAGGAATTAAGTCTGGTTTGAATGAATGGTTGAAGAGGCATACCATTTTTCCCTTAGAGTGGAGGAAAAACTAAAAATGAAGTTTGAGAATCAAAAAATTGGAAGACATCACAGTGGAAGGTTTGTTGAATGGTCTTATGTTGGTCAAAATGAATATTAGAACTAGAGGGGAAACAATTTCTATCATTTCCATTATCAAAATAATAGAGATCAGAGAGGAAAAGGAAGAGGAAGAGGGCAAAGATCTAGAACATGAGGTTTATATAGAATAAGCCTTTACTAAGGAGGAGAAGGGCATGAGGAATTTGAATTTTTCCAACACCAAGAAAGGATAGATGGGATAATTTAAGGCCAATCTAGAGCTGTACATGTGAATAAAATGCCAAATCATCACATTTTAAAGATGTTGAAATAGGAGAAGTCCTAGTTAACATAAGAGTCTTGGTGAGTGGGGAGAATGAACCTAATAAAAGGAGGATATTTTTTCACACTAGGTGAAAGTGTAAAGATAAATGATGCAATGTAATTATTGATAGTGGAAGCACTAAAATATTGGTGTTAAAAGATATGATCACTAAGTTTTAAGGTTTGAAAACACCATAATGAGCTACTTTTTGATATCATACATATGATCATATGTCATATGTTTCTCGGTAGGTTTTGGTAGTTTGACATGGATGTTTTTAATGATGGTCATGCAAATACGTATTCTTTGACGAAGGATAGAGTGAGAAATAAGAAAAAATTATTAATATACAAAAAATAGGAGTGTAGTGCAGCCAAAATATGTTTTTTTGATGAATGAAAGTTCCTATAAGGTATGAGGCATGAGCATATATGTACTTTTCTATAATTTCAATATATGGTGAAGAAGAAATAGAAGAGGTACTTATGAAAGTTGCATATTTTTTGGATGTGTTTCTAGATATTGTGTCTGATAATATGCTTGATAGATTACCACTAGTATGAAAGATCATTCATCATATGGACTTGATTCCAAGAGCCATATTTCTAAGTAAGGAAGCACACATAATCACATCAGAAAAAATCCAAGAGTTGAACAAAAGAGTACATGAGTTGATGAAAAAGGGGTTAATTCATGAGAGTTTGGGTCCATGTGTTATACCAGTAGTATTAGCACCAAAGAAGAATGGGGAATGCAGGAATTATATAGATTCTTTAGCTACCAATAAGATCATAATCAAGTACAATTTTCCATTACCAATGATGGATTTTATGATGGACTATTTGAGATGAGCTGTAGTTTTCACAAAGATAAATCTAAGGAGTGGGTACCACCAGATTTGAATTAGAGAAGAAGATGAATGGAAGACTACATTCAAGAGAAGGGAAGGATTGTATAAGTGGTTAGTCATGCTTTTTGGGCAAACCAATGTAGCAACAAATTTTATGTGGCTCAGGAGTAAGGCACTGAAAGATTTTTTTGGTAAGTTTTTCATTTTTTACCTTAATGATATTTTGATCTATAATAAGACATTAAAGGAGCATAAATGCATATTAGTAGGGTGTTTGAGAAGTTAAGGGAAGAGAAATTGTCGATTAATTTGAACAAATATAGATTTGTAGAGAAAAAAATTAGTGTATCTAGGATTTGTAGTATCAACATAAGAAGTAAAACTATATCATGAGAAAGTGAAGGATATCCTTGTATGGCCTCCCCTAAGGAATGTTATTGAGGTAAGTTTTTTTCATGGTTTGGCTTTCCTTTATAGAAATTTTATTAGAAGTTATAGCAATATTTATGGACCCTTGACTAAAATAGTGAGAAGATTTAAAAAAGAGTTTAAGTGGATTGTAGGAGAAGATAATAGTTTTAATCTATAGAAACATAGAGCTGCAAAACAACCTATTTTAGAACTTCCAAATTTAACAAGGTTTGTCAAGTAGATTGTGATCTGCTAGTGGTCCTGCAATAGGATCCATTTTGAGTCAAGAGGGTAGACATTTTTAATATTTTAGTGTGAAGTTAAATGATGCCAAAATAAAATATTATATTTATGATTAATAATTTTATGCTGTAGTTCAGGTATTGAAGAAGTAGATACAATATCTTGTTCCTAAGGAGTTTTTTTGAATATTGATCATCAAAATTTGCAATATTTGAATAGTCAACGAAAATTGAACTAGATGTATTTGAAGTGGGTTGAGTTTTTATAGAGTTACATATTTGTTTTGAAACAAGGGAATGGGAAATCTAACAAAGTTGGAAATACTCTTAGTAGGAGACAAGTTCTGGTGACAGAGATGCAAATTGATTTGTTTGGGTTCATGGAACTTACAATTTTGTATCCATAGGATCTTGATTAAATGGAGAATCTTAGAAAACTTGTATAGATATAGTTACATTTAATAGGGCAAAGTGATTGGATTTTATAATGTAAAATAATATGATATTTGAAGAAAGTCATTATTGCATTCCAAGAAGCTCTAGGAGGGATAGTCTCATCAAGGAGAAGCATAATGGAGGATTGTTTGGATATTTTTGTGGAGGTAGGACTTTTACTTTAGTTAATGAGTGTTATTACTATGCATGATTGTAGAAAGATGTCAATAAGTTTATACAAAGTTGAAGAGTATTTTAGATGGAAAAAGGTGTAAAGAAGGATGCATGGTTGTATCAAACATTACCTATACTAGAGAAGGTGTGACAGGACGTTAGCATGGATTTTTTTTTTGGTTTACCAACCAAGGACTCCACGAGGGCATGATTCTATTTTTGTAGTGGTTGAAAGGTCCCCAAAGATGTCACATTTAATCCTCTCTAAGAAGACTAGTGATGTTGTTGATGTAGCTCAGTTATTTTTTAGAGAAGTCTTGAGACTATATGGTGTGCCAAAGAGTATAGTTTCATATCGAGATACCAAGTTTGTTGGGTATTTTTGGTGTACATTATGGAAGAATTTAAAGATAGATATAAAGTTCATCTCATAACACCATCCAAATAATGATTAAAAAACATAAGTTGTAAATAAGAGTTTGGGAAACTTGCTCGTATTTGGTTGGAGATAAACAAAAAGGATGAGATATAATTTTATCACAGAGAAAATTTACATATAATAATTTGATCAATAGAACCACTAGCAAATCGCCATTCTATATTGTATATGGGAGTATCCCCAAAAAATATTTTGAACTGAGGAAGTTGGGTAAATGAGAGATAAAGAGTGCTAAATGTGAGGATTTTGTAGAAAATTAGAAGAACATCCATGAGGAGGTCAAGAAGCACATAAAAAAGAGTAATACATAGTATAAGGCTAGGTAAAATAAGAAAATGATGTATAAGGAATTTTAGGTTGGGGATTAAGTTATCGTTCATTTGAGTAAGGAGAGATTTCAAGTTGGTACATATAACAAGATAAAATGAAGAAGTTTGGACCATGCAAGATACTAAAAGGGCATGATTGAATAAATGCCTATGAAGTACAATTTCTTGCTAAATTGAATATTTAACTCATATTTAAGATTTTATATTTAATATAGTATCATGATGGAGGCATTGAAGATGAATTCATAGAAGCACAATGGAGTAATATGGAAATTACTTCAGCTATAAAGGAGTTTGATGAGAAAATGGGAATTCATGTTAGCAAGAGTACAAGGAACAAAATATATGAAGAATTTATGGTCAAATGAAATAGGCGACTTGTAGAAGATTCATCATGGCTGATAAGCAAGGAGGTTGACCATATTGGTTTTTCTCTTAACACCAAAGATGTGCGAGGGCCACTTCTCAAACTATTCTGAGAGTCCAAGATGTAGGATCATCCTAGTTGTAAGGGCAATTTTGCATAACCCAAACATATTTCTAATTCTATTTCTATATTTTCAATAAGGGTTGTTTTTTGTTTGTGGAAGCTTTTAATTTTTAGTAAGTTGGTCATGTGAGCTCAAAATTTTCTAATCTTGTAGGTGGAGGTTCATCTTAGATATATTATCCCATCAAAAAAGTTCTATTTCTATATCATATATATTAGTGAAGTTATCATAGACTATTAGTATGAATTTCTGGTATCAAAACTTTAGACTCAATGAGAAAGGCCTAAATAGCTCTAAAGGGAGGTCAAACATTGATTTGTAAACTATCACATAATTAGCCTCTATATAAAAATGACCTCCATTTCCAAAAATGGATTAAAATATCCAATCAGGTCAATGATTTTTATGTTATACAAGTTCTATATGTTGAACCTATTGAAAACTTACAATTGGAACAATTGTTGTTTTGTCATTTATGTCAAATTGATTGATAATACATATTGCTACCTAATATATATGTCATATCTATTTGATTGATGAAGAGAATTTGAGAATTCTCTCATAAACAATAGTATCTAGAAAAAAGTTTGAGTTATGAAAATGAAGCTACAATGGACATTTGATTAGGTAGACTTTGATAAGTCAAAGTTATTATTTATTTCAATAAAAGTTAACGTAAGTTGAGAAATAGAATAAAAGGCTATGGAAATCCAAGTGGTGCTAGTGCCAACAAAGCCACAGTAAGTGTCAATAAAATCTAATGTTAATTGAGCATCAATATCAATCAAGAAAGATAGTTGATGTTGAGCCAAAAGTTTTACAGTGACTAAGTAATTCAGTAATGACCAAGTGTTAGAATTTAGATATTTTTGAGTAACAAAGTTGAGAATGAATTCAAATAAGTTGTGATTACTAGTTAAATTAGTTGATTTATTGGGAGATGTAAACCACACTAAAGATAAGATTAATGAGTTGGATCATTAAATTCAAGGTGAAGATTAGGTAAAGACATGATACATGGATTCTAGAGAAGTTTCTAGAGGATGATCAAGAAGATGGATAGATAAAATGAATCATATTGAACATAATAATAAACCCTAAGATCTATGATGATCATGGAAAATAGTAAAGCAAGAATTGCTTCTTTAAAGAGGTACAAAGCCCAAAAATTAGTGTGGTGGCACATATGTGAGAGAGAGATATATAGACAAATGTGGATCATAGGTACACAAGGTTGAACATAAGTGTGTGTGTGTGTGTGTGTGTGTGTGTGTGTGTGTGTGTGTGTGTGTGTGTGTGTGTGTGTGTGTGTGTGTGTGTGAATGTAAAGCTATAGAGGATTTCTTATGTAGATGTTGCTAACATTGATGAACAAATCTGAGAAGATGGCTTAATTATTGGTCAAATGAAAAGTTTTGATTTCTTTCAAAGAGTTTCCAAGTGAATCAAGATTATAGATGACAATGGGAAGCTTATCAATGAATCAATACATGAAAAATGAATTGAGATCTAAACCTATGAAAGTGAGTTGTAATCTTATAGATCAAAACCTACTATTTTCTTTCTAATCATTGTAATCAATTTGTATTGCAATCCTTTTAATAGAGGTTGACCTAACAATTTTCATGAAAGACTTAATATTCTATATAAATCCTTTTACAAGGTCACATTCTAAATAGAATGATCAAATTCCTTTGATAACAAAACTTCTAATAGGGTGATTGTATTGTAAACCTTTAATAGAGTTTTCTCCTAATAGGGCTTATTTTGAAAGAGTGAAAAATTGGTGATATGTTGCTAGTGGTTTTTCCCAAATTTGGTTTCCATGTAAAATACCAGTGTAAAATCTATGCTGAATTCTTTATATGTTTTACATTTGATGATGTTTTCATTAATAAAAGAATGTTATATTAAAGACAATATTTTTTACAATAGTGACCAAGCAACAACTCGATAAACAGAGGAGTGAGTGTTTATGTTTAATTTATTAAGTGACACTTAAGGACCTCGAGTAACTAATTCACCCCCTCTCAGCTATTCTAAAACATTTATAATAATTAGTATCAGAGGTAAGTGCTTATAGATAGAAGTTTGAAGGTACTTAAAGCTAAAGATCATGACTCACAAGAGAGATGTACCATAGTTGAACAAGGAGAACTTTCCTACATGGTAGACCTTGATGAGGTTGCATATATCTAGTATTAGTGATGATGCTATCAAATTTTTGGACATTGAGTATATGAAGGTAACAATTACTACTCTTTTGATAACTGAATAATTGAAGTAGAATCAAGAACATAATCAAGAAATGTTGGAGGTTGTCTCAGCCCTAAGCTATGCTAAGTTTGATGACTTAAAATACTATGATAGTTCAAGGAAAATATAGGAGAAATTGAAAGCTTTAGATGGAGGTGATGAAAATTTCTTGAGAGACAAATCATAAAGCCTAAGAGGAATATTTGATGACATGAGAATGATGGAAGGTGAGAGCATAGTGCAATGCTGCACAATAGTTCAAGAAATTGTTAATGCTATTCGTGGTGCAAATGGAGAAATAAAAAAATGAAATAGTAATAAGAAAAGTATTGAGGACTCTTTTCCCTAAATATGGCATTAGATTTTTAGTAATCCAAGAATTGAGATGCACACTAGGTAAAACTTTGACCTTAGAAGGTGTAATTTTTAGACTTACTAATTTTGAAATGTCCAACTTTGATAACTATAGACCTGATACTATTGAATCTACATTCAAGTCACAATTCATTCTTAGAAAAAGAAAAGGAAAAGATGTGAAGCATGAAAATGATAGTTTTGATGATGAGATTGATGAACTTGAAGCCCTAATTGCAAAAAGATTTGTAAGAGGAAAATGAAATATAGAGGTAAACTACATCTTATTTGTTTTTATTCAATAAGGTTGGTCATATTGTGTCTAGGTGTCCTATTAGAAAGGATAAGGATGAAAGGAAGGGAGAAAAGTACAAAGGAAGAATAGATGACAATGACTACAAGAGAAACAAGGATGACAAAGGTAAGAAGAAGGATATGCTCAAGAAGAAGGAGATGATTATGGAGAAACTTTTGCTTCTATGGAAAGACTTGAAGGACTTAGTTTATTTCTTGGAAGATGTAAACTATGTTAAAGATAATATTGATTAGTTGGATCATTAAATTCAAGGCAATACATGGATTCTAGAGAAGTTTATAGAGGATGATTAAGAAGATGGACAGATACAATGAATCATATTGAACATGTTCATAAATTGTAAGATCTATAATGATCATGGAAAATGGTAAAGAAATAATTGCTTATTTAAAGACTACAAAGCTGAAAAAAATAGTGTGGTCCTATGTATGTGAGAGAAAGATATATAGAAAAGGGTGGATTAGAGGTGCACAAGGGTGAACACAAGAGTGTGTGCAAACGCAAAGCTAGAGAGAATTGCTTGCATAAATTTTGTTGACATTGATGAGTAAGTATAAGTAGATGGCCTAATTATTGGTAAAAGGAAAAACATTTATTTTTTGAAGAGTTACCAAGTAAATCAAGATCAGAGATGACAATGGGAGGCTTATCAATGAATCAACACATGAACCAAATAGAGATCTGAACTTGCAAAAGTGAGTTGTAATCATATAGATCAAAAACTACTATTTTCTTTCTAATTATGGTAAATAATTTTTATTGAAAACCTTTTAATAAATATTTACCTAATAGTCATTCGAAAGACTTAACAGTCTCTGCAAATCCTTTAATAAGGTGACATTATAAATGGAATGAGCAAAATCCTCTAACATGTCCACTTATAATAGGGTGATTAAATCTTCTAATTAGGCCAAATTTAATAGTGTTTATTATCAACCTTTAATAGGATTAGCTCCTAATAGCACTCACTTTCAAAGAGTGAAAAAGTGGTGACATGTTGCTGGTAGTTTTCTCCAAATTGGGTTTCCACACAAAATCCTAGTGTCATATTTGTGTTGAATTCTTTATATGTTTTACATTTGGTGATGTTTATGTTTAATTTATTAAGTGGTACTTAAGGAGATTGAGTAACTAATTCACACCCCTCCAAGTTATTCTAAAACATTTCTAATAGAACCATCCAAAAATATAATTTTTCAATTATCAAGCGAGCCAATTCTATGTAATAAATTATAATTAACTAATATAATATGAGATTGGTAAGCCTCAAGAGTTAGGGCTAAGTGTCCAAAACCTTCTCAAGTGGTGGAAAATTCCTTTTTAAGGAAGGCCAATAGGTCTTCTAGGGTAGTTATGGGTCATGGTTTGTAGCTATGTTTTACAGATTATTCTAAGGAATACACCCAGATGGATTTTTGAATTAGATAATTCCACACTTGTGAAGTTGATAAGAAACCCATATTTTTTTCTCACAAAAGATTGTTGTTTATCTTTTTTTTTTGTGAGTTCTGTTATTAAGGGGAGAACTCTTCATAAGGAGATGAGATTATAAAAGGCATTAATAAAGTAATTGGTGTCTAGTTATAGATATCCTTAGAATCTCCTATTCTAGGTATGGATTTAGTATTTTAGTTATTGATAAGTTATCCAAGAGATTGAGGTCACATAGATTCTAGATAGACCCTTTGTAGGAAAAACCTAATAAAGGCCATGAGGTTTTATAATTATGAGAAGGAAATAAATCATATTTGGGGCCATAGAGAAAATATCTTCCAAAAATACATTTTTAGAGCCTTGAGAGTAAACTAAAAGGAAAATCAATCAAATCCATCTCTGCTTATGAGAATCTACCTACGTAATGAACACCTTCTCATAAAGGTAGGAAATTTTTTTAAGAATATCTAGTAGCTAAAAGAGGTCTATAAGGAATAACATACTTGGAGATCAAAAAAAAATATTTAAAAGAATGATAGCCCACCTTAAGTTGGTTAATTTTAGCTGAGATATAGGTACCAATGGATAGTGTAACTTTTAATAAATTTCTTCTAGTGGTAGAGCTACCAAACCCTATCTCATAAGTTAAGATAGAAGAGATTAGTAGTAAGGGATTATATATCTCATCACTCAAGCCTAAATTATTGGCCTCTTATGGAAACCAATGGTAGATGACAATCAACTAGTCATGAAAAAAATTCATACATTTGATAATATCATTCTACTAGTTATATAGCTATCTAGATAATTATTAAAACTGTATAAATTAAAAAACCTATGGATATTGGACACTGTAGATGGATCACTTAATAATAAATTTTTTAGAAAGAGCTAAGTCTTGGATTGGTGTAGGGCCACTTTCCATTTAACTCTCAACATGATGAGATAGTGCTATAATAGGGCTACCTTGGGGAGAGATAAATATTTGTATATGTTGACATTCCCCTTAAAAGAATTGAGTTGTAATCATGGCATGGTTGATTTATTTAAATAAAATTTTAGGACTAACCAAAAAATGACTCCACAAATGCCAAAATTTTTAGGGTAGAAAGACCCAATTTATTTGATAGGCAAACCATCTCTCTCTCTCTCTCTCTCTCTCTCTCTCTCTCTCTCTCTCTCTCTCTCTCTCTCTCTCTCTCTCTCCCTCCCTCCCCCCTACCTCCCTCTCTCTTTCTCTCTAGAAAAGCATAGAATCCATTCATTATCTAAAGTCATTTTGACTATATTAAAATTAACCACACAAAGCACAAGTAGTTGGGTGTATTAATCCAAAATCCACCACCAAAGAAGAGATCTTTAAAAAAAATCATTCAGAGAATAAACATTAATGATTCAAAAGGAATGATGGTGGACAAGCATGAGGATCTAGAAAAATAAAAATACTATATATATATATATATATATATATATATATGTATGTATGTATATATTTATTTATTTATTTATATGTATGTATGTATATACATATACATACACATACACATACACATACACATACACATACACATACACATACACATACACATACACATACACATACACATACACATACACATACACATACATATACACATACACATACACATACACATACACATACATATACATATATATACATATACATATACATATACATATACATATACATATACATATACATATACATATACACATATATATATATATACTTATATACATAAATATATTTATAGGTATATATGTATACACACACACATATATATGTATGTATGTGTGTGTATATATACTATATATGTATATGTGTACATGCTTATATATATAAATATACATATATAGATATATATGTATATGTACGCACACACAAATATATATATTTATATATACACACACATACATATGTAAATGTATATATATACATATATATATGTATGTATATGTTTATATATGTGTATATATATACATATATATATATATATATACATGTATATATATATGTATGTATATGTTTATATGTGTGTGTGTGTGTGTGTGTGTGCGCGCGCGCGCGTGCATATACATACATAGATACATATATACATACATACACATGGTTCAATATATAGCTTAGTCATTTTATTAGTTTTTTTAATTTTTCATTTCTTGACCATATTCCCTCATTACATTACAAAATTATACTAGATAGCTTGTACCTATTTTATTATATATATTGAATACAAACCATGTTGACCCATAATACTAGATACTATTATTTAAAGAAAGAAGAATATTAGTTAACAAGATTTAAAGATTGCAAAAGGTTGTAGAACATTTAAAAATAGAAAAATAATATGTTTGTGCTATAGATGCTAGTTGTTGGAAATGTTTAGAATAACTAAGCAAGGGGGTTGTGAGTCAATTACTCAAGGTCTTTATGTACCACTTTAACAATAAAACAAACATTCACTATTCTACTAATCTTGATGTTTCTCGGTCTTTAATGAAAAAAATGTCTTAAAACTAACTTGCTTTACATAATGAAAAATTATCATATGCAAAACATATAAAGTAGTCATCACATATTTAACACTAGGATTTTTATGTGGAAACCCAATTTGGGAAAAACCACCAACAACATGTCACTCGTTTTCACTCTTTTGAAGTGAGCTCTGTTAGGAGCCAAACCTATTAAAGGTTAAAAAATACACTATTAAATGTGACCTGGCTAAAGGATTTAATCACCATGTTAGGAGTCACCTTGTCAGAGGACATTGATCATTCCATTTAGATTATCCTAGAATTTACATAGATTGTTAGGTAAACCTCTATTAAAAGGATTTTAATACAAATTCTTTAGAATAATTAGAAAAAAAAATTAAAAAAATTGATCTATGTGATTACAACTCACTTTCGTGGGATCATATCTCTATTAAGTCCTTATGTTGTCTTACTAATAAGCCTCCCATTATCATCTTTGATCTTGATTCACTTGGCAACCCTTAGGAAATCAATCCACTCTTCTTAGTAACACTTAAGCCTTTTTCTTAGATTCACTTATCAACATTAGCATCATCTCTGCAAGCTTTCCCATTTAACTTCTCATTTGCTCATACGTGCATTTTTTATCATCCTCTCTTGGTATGCCTCTCTTCACATACACTTGCACTTCAGACACACAAACACACACACACACACACAACACCAATTATTTGGCTTTGTATCTTCTTATATAGGTAATTTGTGCTTTTCCATTTTCTACATCCACTGTAGATCTTAGAGTTTATGATCAGGTTCATCTTGATTGATTGTATCTCTCCATATTCTTGATAATCCTCTAGAATCTTCTCTAGAATTTGCTTGTTAGATCTTTACCTAATCCTCTCATTGAATCTAATGATCCAAATCATCAAAATCTTATCTTCAATGAAGTTTACATATCCCAAGAAATCAAATGTGTCGACCTGATCTCACAATTTCCTTGAGTTCATTCTCATAGTGTCACTCAATAATATCTAAATTATGACACTCAATCATCACTTAATACTCGATCATTAGTTAACACTTGGTTGTTGTAAACATTCTTAGCTTGGCAACAACTATCTCACTCAATCGATGCTAATGCTTAGTGAACACTAGATTTACTCAGCACTAACTATAGCTTGGTTGACACTAGCAAATTACTCAACATTCATTAGCATTTTACTCTATTCCTTGGCTTTGTTAGATATAATTAATAAGGAAGATTGTTGGATACAATTGTGTGTTATCTTTGATGTTACAAAAATGTCATATCATTCATAGTCAGTGTATGTCAAGATCACTCAATCAATAAAGATAGTTTTCTATGTCTACTGAGCATTCCTATGGTTGCCTAGTTCAGAAAGTAGTGTCTACCATGTTTACTTTGGTGTCAAAGGCAAGACTACAAAAGATGAGTGTTAACTAATCTCACTTGATTAATGAAGGAAAGTTGGATGGAACCAGTGCTAATCGAGCTCACTCGGTTACCAAAGGATTTTTGCAAGTTTGCAGTGTTAACTTAGCTTCTATTTGTTAACATAGGAAATTGCTTCTGAGTTAGTTTCTACTGAAGCTGGGTTGGGATTTTCTTATTTTGGCATATTAAGCTCAATTGATTTATCTTTAGGTTCTAGCTGACTATGGTGATGTATATTAATTATTCTAAGTTGCATTTTAGTCGACTTGACAATAAGAAAAATATAAGTATAAGGTATGTGGTTTCAAAGTATGCAAGCTATGATGAATGAATTAAAAGGGGATGAAGAGAGGAAGCGAACTTGAAGGATAAGCATAATATCCTTTTGGAACATAAAAGCTATATTCAATTAGGAAGGATTAAGTACAAGCTAGAACATAGATCTATAATTAGCAATTCAGTTGCATCTAAATTAGGTCAATTCATTGTTATTTTCTAACCATTGTAGCAGTAATCTAAATCTCTTAATAGAGTTGGTTTAACAAACATTTGTAAATCTTCTAACAAGGTGGCAGTTCCATTGAATTGTCTAAAGACCTCTAACAAGGCCACTCCTAATAGGGTGATTAAATCCTTTGATAGAGTCACACCTAACAGTGTGTTTTGTAACCTTTAACAAGGTTGGCTCCAAACAATGCTCACTTTAGAAGAGTGGAAAATAGTAACTAGTTATAATTGGTGGTTTTTTACCCAAATTTTGTTTCCACATTAAATCTTGGTGTCATATGTGTTCATTCTATTTCTTTCATAGTTGCAATAAAGTTTAAGTAATGATAATCACTGACAATATTGTAAGATCTGCAAAGTTAATTAGTTACTAGGTACATTTAGTATTTACCATTCTACAACATTTTATATGTGTTTACTGAGCATCAACAATATTCAACTTTCGAATTTAATTTTGTAATGACATCCAAGGGATTTGGGATTTATTTTAGTAGTAACTGATTCACCCTCCCCTCTCAATTACTCCTCTTATATTTCCAACAATTTTTATCAGAGCTCTTGGTGCTTGTAGAGAAGGTTTCAAGGACCTAAGATAAAGATCATGATGTCTAATAAAAGAGAGATTCCAAAAATAAATAGATATAATTTTTCAGCATGGCAATTACTTATGAGGTCACATCTAGCTACTATCAGTGATTCAAGTTGCAAGTATCTTGATATTGAATACAAAACTCCTACTGGAATATTATCAGTTGAAGATATTTCTTAAAAGAAGAACTATAACATCATGATGGTTGATATTGCATCTACTCTCAGTTATGTTGAATTTGATGATATAAAAGACTTTAAAATTTCTCACAAAATGTGGACCAAACTAAACAATATCTATGGAGGAGATGACAATGTAAGAAGAGCCAAATCAAAAATTCTCAAAGGACAATTTAACCAAATGAGAATGAGAGAAGATGAAAACATTGCAAAATATGTGGAAAGAATCAAATCCTTTGTAAGTGCAATCAAATAATTTGGAGGAGACATCAAGGAGGAAACTGTTGTAAGTAAGGTACTCATAACTCTACTATTAGAGTGTCTACTATTCAAGAAATGAGATGTGATCCAATTTTTTTAAAAAAACTTGGATGCTCTAGTTGGAAGATTGACAACTTTTGAATTAGACAACTATGATAACTATGTTCCTATCTCTAAAATATTGAATTTGCATTTGAAGCCAAACTCTCACTCAAAGAAAAGAGTAAGAAATCAAAGGAAAAACAACCATGAAGTGAGGAATAAATTGAAGAAAGTTTTGACAGTGACCTTGAAATTGTTGAAGCCATACTTGCAAAGAGATACTCCAAAGGTAAAGGAAAGTACAAAGGTAAAATTCCTATAATTTTTTTCTCTTGTGAAGAAATTGGTCATATTGCTATGAAGTGTCCAAATAGAGACAACAAGGATGAGAAGAAATCCCACAAGTACAAAGGCAAGAAGGAATTGAAAAGTCACAAAACCTACAAGGAAAAAGGTAAGAAAAATTATAACAATGAAGATGAAATAGTGTATATTGTTTTAAAAGATAAATCTAATGATGAAGAAGATAAGATGGCACTTATTTCTCATGTTAGAAAAAATGAAACATGGATTATTGACACTAGATGTTCACACTATATGACTTAAGATAAAACAAAATTTGAACATCTTGAATACTCTAATGGAGGTAGTGTAAGTTTTGGAAACAATGAACTTTTTTGCATAAAAAGAAAAGGTCGTGTCTCATTAACCAATGAACTTGTATGTGATAATGCCTATTGGATTGAAGGACTAAAGAATAATCTACTTAGTGTGGCATAGTTGAAAAACATTGGATTCAAGGTAGAATTCATGAATGGCAAGACAAAACTACTAGATGATAGAGGAAATCTAGTTGGATCAGGCAAGCAAACAAAAGGTAATCTATTTTATCTTGATCTTGGTGAATGCTCATGTTTAATTTCTCAAGTAGAAGAATTTGGTTATGGCATAGAAGACTATGTCATGTAAACTTTGATAATCTGGTCAAGATAAGAAAACATAGAAGAGTAAGAGGTATTCCTAGTTTGAAGAAATCTGGTGTTGGTTTGTGCAAAAATTGCCAAATTGATAAAATGGGAAAGACTAATTTTAAGATAAAAAATTATCAGTTAGAAGAAGTCTTGGAAATTGTGCATACTGACTTATGTGGACCCATTGGAATAGAAAATTATAGTGGGGAAATTTTTTTCATTCTCTTTGTTGATGATTACTCTAGAGTGATGACAATGAAGTATCTAAGAGAAAAATCAGAATATGTCTCTAAAAAGGGAAAAGATTCTCTTGCTTGTAAGTCATGCCATGCTCCACTTAACATTTAGATATGAGGAATTAAAAGACAAGTATCAACCCCTATTATACCTTAGCAAAATGGAATAGATGAAAGAAGAAATAGATCTATCATGGATTGTGCAAGAACACTGATGATTGAAAAAAATGTTGCTATCAAATACTAGAAGGAAGCTACAGCATTGCAGTTCATACTTTGAACCAAGTTTAGTTGAAGAAAGACTTAAACCAAAATCCCTATGAACTATGGTATGGCTACAAACCCAATGTAAGTTTCTTGAAATATTTGGTAGAAAATGTTATATCTTGAAAGAATTTAGGAAAGGAAAATTCAATGTAGAAGGTGATGAAGGCATATTTATAGGATACTCTTGCAGAAGTAAAGCATACAAATGTTTGAATTTGACCAATCATGAGATCATAGAAAGTGAACATGTGAGAATTGACAAGTTTATAGAAAAGAGTGATGAAGAAGAAAAAAAGGAGCTAGAGGATTATAGAAGATTTTTCTACTATGAACCTGATACCTTGCCAAACTTATTTGAAAGAAAGGAGACTTCATCTCCTGAGTTCCCTAAGTCTCCAACAGTTGCCAAGTCACAATTAGAAGCTACCAAACAAGATCAAACTAAGTCATAGTTAGAGGCTACCGAGCCAGTTCAAACCAAGTCTAATGGACCCGAGCCACAAACAGAAGGACACACGCTTGAATTTGAAGTTCATAATGAAGATATTGGAATTCATTCAAAGCCCAAAGAGCTTGTGTTAGCAATATATGTCAAAAGGCATCATGCACTTGATTAGATTATTGGAGACAAATTAGAAGGAACATTGACAAGAAGAAAATTAAAAGGTACATGTTTACTTGTTGAATTTGAACCTAGAAATGTTAAAGATGCTCTAGAAAATGAAAATTGGATTGAAGCTATGAATGAAGAGATAGGATAGATAGAGAAGAACAAAACTTGGACTCTTGTTCCTAGGTCTAAGGATAAAACTGTAATTGGTACAAAATGGGTATTCAAAAATAAGTTGAATGAAGATGGAAAAGTGTCTAGAAAAAAGGCAAGATTAATATGTAAAGGTTATTCTCAAGAAGAAGGTACTGGTTATGGTGGAACTTTTGCCTCTATTGCAAAACTAGAAGGAGTTAGAACTCTACTTGCATATGCAAATCAAAAAAGATTTAAAGTATATCAAATGGATGTTAAATCTGCATTCTTAAATGAAATTCTTGATGAAGAAGTCTACATTGATTAGTTAGAAGGTTTTGTAAATCCTAACAAAAGAGACATGATCTGCAAATTACAAAAAGCACTATATAGTCTCAAAAAAGCTCCTAGAGCCTGGTATGAAAGACTACATAACTATTTCATATAGATTGATTTTCAATGAACAAGTGATAACAATGGTCTTTATATCAAGGAAGGACTAGATAAGAAGATTGTGTTAGCAAAAATATTTGTTGATGATACCCTATTTATAGGATATGATGACTTATGAAAAGCATTTTTAGAAGAAATGAGTAAAGAATTTGAGATGTCCATGTTTGGTGAGATAAAAAAATTTATTGGATTGCAAATATAATAGAACAAAAATGGTATCTACATCACTCAATCTAAGTATATAAAATAGATACTAAAGAAGTTTGGAATGGAAGATTAATGACCAGTCAAAACTCCCATTTCCAAAAATGATAACTCCAAAGAAGTAGATCAGACCTTATATAGATCAATGATTAGGAAATTACAATATGTAGTACATACAAGGCCTGACATTGCCTTAGCAGTTGGGATAGTGGAAAGATTCTCAGAAAGAGAAAATCATATGATGTCAATCAAGAGAAGCATGAGATATCTGAAATGTACTAAAAATTATGGATTATGGTACAAACTTGGAGGTAATCTAGACTTAAAGGTGTTTATTGATGCTAATTGGGTAGGAAGTCTTAATGATAGAAAAAGAACTAGTGGTGGTGCATTTTTTCTTGGTAAAAGACTAGTGTCTTGGACCATCAAGAAGGAAAATTGTACATCTCAATTCATAGTAGAGGTAGAGTATGTGGCAGTAGCAGTGAATTGTTCTAACATTGTTTGGTTCAAAGAATTGTTGGAAGGAATGAAGGTAGAGATCAAAGATCTAGTAGTCATATATTGTGATAACACCAATGCAATTAATATATCAAAGAATCCAATGGTGCATTCCAAAACAAAGTACATTGCTATAAAATATCACTTCTTAAGAGAATTAGTATAGGATAATGAAGTTAGATTGGAATATATGAATACAAAAGAATAGATTGTAGACATATTTACCAAGCTATTACCTAAGGATGCATTCTTGTATCTAATAGGTAGGCTAGGGGTCATTCCCCTATCTAAAGCTCACTAAATAAAGTTTACTGATGCATCAAATAGAACAAGATTGGAGATCAAATAGTTGATGCAGTATTAACAAAGGACATATTGCAAATAGATTAGTACTTAAGGTACATTGACATTATTAGAACTATTGTCTTTGGCATGTGTTCTCAAAGAGGCAGAAGTTTACTATCATATCTTTAATAAATTTTTGTCATTCCAAAGAAGGGGAAGTTTTGTGTAAGAGGGAGAAAATTCTATGAGTAAAATTGGCGGTAGATTTTTGTAGATAAAAGTTTTCTGACAGAGGGATAAAATGGAAGAGTTCATACTGACAAAGGGAGTGAATCAAAATTTCATTGTGCTATGACATGTTGTGTTGCCATCAATGCCAAAGAGGAAAATTGTTGGATACAATTGATAAGGAAGATTTTTGGTACAATTATGTATTTTCTTTGATGTTACACAAATGTCATATCATTGACAATTAGTGCATGCTAAGCTCACTCAGTTAGTAAAGATAGATTTCTATGTCTATTGAGTATTCCTATGGTTGCCTAGTTTAGAAATCCGTGTCTACTGAGTTTACTCAGGCATCAAAGGAAAGACTGCAAAAGATGAGTGTTAACCAAGCTCACTCAATTAATGAAGGAAAGTTGGATGGTACTAGTGCTAACCAAGCTCTCTTGGTTACCAAAGGATTTGCACAAGTTTGTAGTGTTAACTGAGCTTCTGTTAGCGAACACAAGAAATCAATTTTGAGTTATTTTCTATCGAGCTAGGTTGGCTAACGAAGAATATTCTTATTTTGGCATATTAAGCTCAATTGATTTATCTATTGGTTCTATTCAACTATGGTGATGAATATTAATTATTCTAAGTTGTATTTGAGCTGACTTGACAATATGAAAGATATAAGGTCAAGTTGTGGTTTCAAAGTATGTAAGCTGTAATGAATGAATTAAAAGGGGATGAAGAGAGGAAGCGAACTTGAAGGATAAGTAGAATATCCTTGTGGAGTAGAAAATCTATATTTGATCAAGAAGGATTAAGTACAAGCCAGAACATAGATCTATAATCAACAATTCTGTTGCATCTAAATTATGCAAATTCATTGTTACTTTCTAATTGTTATAGCAATGATCTAAATCTTTTAACAGAGTTGGTTTAACAACCATTTGTAAATCCTCTAACAAGGTGTTATTTCTATTGAATTGTCTCAAGACCTCTAACAAGGCCACTCCTAATAGGGTGATTAAATCCTTTAATAGGATCACACCTAATAGTGTGTTTTGTAACTTTTAATAGGGTTGAATCCTAATAGGGCTAACTTCATAAGACTGAAAAATAGTAACTAGTTAAAATTTTGGATTTTCCCAAATTGGGTTTCCACATTAAATCTTGGTGGCATATGTGTTCATGCTATTTCTTTCATGGTTGCAATAAAGTTAAAGTAATGATAATCACTGACAATATCTTGAGATCTACAAAGTTAATCAGTTACTAAGTACATTCAGTATTTATCGAGATATACCATTTTATATGTGTTTACCGAGCATCATAAATATTCATCTTTCAGATTGTAATTTGTATTGACATCCAAGGGATTTGGGATTTATTTTAGTAGTAACTAATTCACCCCTCCCCTCTTAATTACTCCTCTTATATTTCTAGCAGGCTTGGCTTGGATTTCTTGACATAAACAACCACTTTTCTTTATCAAAGTCTATCTAATCAATGTCCATTATAACTCCCATTTCATAACTCAATCTTTCCTC
Organism: Cupressus sempervirens; assembly: GCA_028749045.1. Taxonomy (NCBI): domain Eukaryota; kingdom Viridiplantae; phylum Streptophyta; class Pinopsida; order Cupressales; family Cupressaceae; genus Cupressus; species Cupressus sempervirens. The sequence continues at coordinate 203,667,517 of CM053789.1, forward strand.
TAGGTGCTATTATTATGATAAATTTCTCAAATCCTCTTCATAAATCAAATAGATATGACATTAAGAGCATGTAGAAATATGTGTTATCAATAGATTTTACATCAATGAGAAAAAAAAATTGTTCGAATTGTAAGTTTCCAGCAATCTCCCTCTTTGACATTGAAGGAAATATCTCAAACATCTTAGTACTAGTAAAAATTGTCACCATAGAATCAAATAAATTTCACTTTGATTGTCTTTTTTGAATTTCTATCTTCGAAAAAAATTCCCCCTCTTTGCAGTAACTCTCTCTATAGTAATCTCTCCCTCTTTCTGTAATCTCTCCCTCTTTGACATCTCTCCCTCTTTGACAACAATGCCAAAGACACTTAGCTCTTTGATCTCCAAACTCCTCATACATCTAAATTATGTAGATTTTTCATATTTGGCTGATTTCTTTCATCTATCTATGACTGATCTATTATGTTGTATAGAATTATCTATCTTAGGCATGTCCCAAAGTAGAGCTATATTGCATCATTGTGTAGGATATTCTAATTTGCACATGTGATGCAATGCACCTTGTCTTCTTAAGTAGCTTTTTTTAGGGGAATTAACCAAAATTTACCTCTAAGATATTCATGAGGATCTTTAGGTATGGGTTTTGTGAATATGTCAGCAATATATTCTCTAGTATTCACATATTCTATCTTCACTTCTTTGTCTAAAACTAATTCCCTCAAGTAGTGATACTTGATAGAAATGTGTTTTTTCTTAGTGTGCATCATTGGATTCTTTGAAATGTTGATAGCACTTATGTTATCACAATAGATAACCACTAGATCTATGATTTCTTCTTTCATACCTTTTATTAATGGCTTGATCCACATAATATTTGAATAGTTTACTATAGCTACCACATACTCTGATTCAACTACTGATTCAGAAATAGAATTCTTCTTCTTTCTTCTCCATGACACCAATCTTTTTCCTAGAAAGAATGGACCTTCACTAGTTATTTTTATATCATCAATATTCCCTACCATCATGTAATTCTCTTTAGGATTGGCTGAAAAATCTAGCAACTATCCCAACAAATAAAGCAATATCTAATCTACTGTGAACAACACATTGTAGGTTTCTAATCATGGATTTGTATAGGTTCTAGTTCTCATCAATCTTAGATAACTTTTATCCCATAGACATAGGTGTACTCACTAGCCTTGAATCTTCCATACCAAAGTCTTTAGTATCTCCTTGATGTATTTGGATTGTATAATGAAAATACTAAACTTCATTTGACAAAGAATTTAATCACACCAAACATAGACATTTCAAATTCCTTCTTCATTTTATTAGAAAATGATTTGCATAATGCTTCTCTTCCTCCAAATATGATATCATCAAAAAATATTGTAGATAAAAATACCTCATTGTTCTTACCATTATTTAAACATAGACATTATTATCATTTGTCCTTTCAAAACCAAAATTTACCAAATATTTATGCAATATTTTATACCATTCTCTTGGGGCTTACTTCAATCCACAAAGAGATTTATTTAGATTACACACCATTTTTTTCCAGTTTGAATGTACAAATCCTTCAGGCTATTCAATGTAGACTTCTTCCTCATGTATACCATTTGAAAATGAAGATTTGACATCCATTCGGTATAGTTTGAAATTCTTGTAGGCTAAATATGAAAGAAGAGTTCTGACTCCTTCAAGTCTTACTATAGGAGAATTTTTTTTCCCATAATCAACTCCTTCTTGAGAATAACCCTTGCATACTAGTCTTGCCTTGTTTCTTGTTACTTCACTATTTTCCTTGAGCTTGTCCCTAGAAACCCACTTTTTCCCATTGACATTTTTGTCTTTAAGTCTTGGCACCAAAGTCCAAGTATTTTTTCTTCTCAATATGATCAGTTTTTGCATTCATTTCCTAAATCCAATCTTCATTCTCTAAGGCATCTTTTAATATCTTGGGCTCAAATTCACAAAGTAAGCATGTGTCATCTTTGAATCTTTTTCTTGTCATAACACTTGATTTAACATCTCCAATTATTTTTTCAAGTTTATGATGTCTTCTCACATATTTTGCTAGCACACACAATTTACTTCTTTGTTATTCTATAGGTTCATTTTGAGAATTAATCTCAAGTTCATTTTCTCTTTCTTGTATAGGTTCCAGTTCATGTATTGCATACTTGATATTTTCTATCTGATGGTCGATATTGTCTATCAGTGAGTTAGCATCTTTAGTCTATTGCTTGACACCCACTCTCTATTGCTCAACAATTTGTATTTGAATTGCATCATTTCCTATCTGATGGGAACTTGTAGCTTGATTTGATTGTTTATCTTGAGTGTTGGGAGTATCATCATCCACATAGATGAATGTATTATAGTCATCAAGCTCTTCTTCACATGCAATGTCACTTCCTTCTACAAACTCATCAACTTTCACATTTTCACTTTCCAAAATTTTGTTAGTGTTAGAATCCAAACACTTATAAGCTTTTCTCTTGGTGGAAAAACCTAGGAATATACATTCCTCAATCTTTGCATCAAGTTTTCCATTCCTATTATCTTTAACTATATAGAATCTACTTCCAAATATTTTGAAACACTTTACAATATGAGCATAACCATACCATAGTTCAAAAGGTTTAGTATATGTACCTTTCTTGACTTGTTCTCTATATAGGGTATAAACAATAGTATTGACTACTTCTCTCCAATATTTCTTTGATACACTCTTCTCCATCATGAATGTTCTTGCATAGTCCATTATTGATATGATTCTCCTTTTATCTATCCCATTTTGAGGAGGGGTCCTTGGTGTTGACATCTATCTTTTGATTCCTCTATCATTGTAGAATGTATTGAACTCATTTGAAATGAATTCACCACCTCTATCAAATCTTAAGCACTTTAGACTCTTCCCTATTTTTTTTTCAACTCTTGCTAAATATCACTTAAATAAGTAAAAAACATCAAATTTAACTTTAAGAAACATCACAATCATCATTCTAGAGTAGTTGTCAACAAATAGAATAAAATACTTATCTCCATAGTAGCTTTGAACATTAGTGGGTCCACATAAGTTAGTATGACCAATTCCAAAATATGACTTGAAGTGTTTGTCTTTCCCTTGAAACTATACTTGGCCATCTTTCCCAATTGACATTGTTTACACATAGCATTATTAGGATTCTTTAACTTAGGAAACCCTCTTACTTTCTTCATCTTAGTAATATTCACCAAATTGACAAATTTCACATCACATAATCTCTTGTACTATAACCAAACATCTTCTTGTTTTTACAACAAACATATGTCACTTCATAGATCTAGATAGAAAAAATTACCTGTTGTTTTATCACCACTTCCAAGTAGCTTACCATCAACGTCATGTATCTTGGCCATACTATTATCAAATTCAACTCTATAACCTATTTTTTTTTAGCTATGACACAATCAATAGATTATAGTTAAGTCCTTTAACCTAGTAAACATTGTCACATGTTATCTTGTTAGTCAATTGAATTGTTCCTTTACCTTTCACAACACATGGAATATCATTACCAAATTTAATACATCCACCTTTGTATGGATCGATATATTCAAATTTATCTTTATCTCTAGTTATATGATTTGAACATCCAATATTAATTATACATTTGTCACTTTTTTTACATATGAAATCAATGTAGTTTTCCCATCTTCATAATAGTTTTCTTTCATAGAAACATAGACAACTTCATCATCATTACTCTAAAATTCATTATTAGTTCCTTCTTCAGCAATATAACAAAATTTCTTACATTTTTCATCCTTTTTTTCTCTTGTTTCCTTTGTCATCTCTTATTCCTTTGTAATCTCTCCATCTTTTCATCCTTGTCCTCTTTGTAAGGACATCTAGCAACAATATGTACAATTTTATGGCATGAAAAAAAAATGTAATTTAGCTTTGTATTTACCTCTTCCTTTTCCAAATCTTTTTGTAATAAGGGCTTCTTGTTCACCAATTTCATCATCAAAACTATCACTGTCGCTCTTCACATGTTTAGCTTTCTTCCTGCTGAGAACTAGTAGTGACTTGAAAGTAGATTCAATAGTGGCAGGTGTGTAGTTATCAAAGTTAGACATCTCAAAAGTAGTAAGTCTACCAATTACACCTTCTAAGGTTAAATTGTTACCTGGAGTGCATCTAAGTTCTTGGATTGCAGAGACTCTAATAGAATAGATAGGAGTAGAGTCCTCAATACCTTACTTATCATTGCTTCATCTTTTATTTCTCCATTGTCACCAAAAATAGAATTGGAAACCTCTTTAACTCTTGTGTAGTGTCTTCCTATGTTCTCACCTTTCATTATTCCCATATCATCAAATTTACCTCTCACACTCTCTAATTTGGCTCTTACAACACATTCATCACCTCCATATATGTTTTTGTAGTTTTTCCCACATCTTCTTTTCACTATCACATTCTTTTAGGTCATCAAACTTGCCATAGCTTAGGGCTGAGGTAATCTCCAAAATTTCTTTGTTATGTTATAGCTTATGTTTTAGTTGTTCAAAAATCAAAGGAGAAGTTATTATCTTTACATACTCATTGTCTAGAAATTTGATAGCAACATCATTGATGCTAGATATGTGCAACCTCATTAAGATCATCCATGCTAGAAATTTCTACTTGTTTAGATTCGGCACATCTCTCTTATGGGTCATCATCTTTAGCTTTAAGTAACTTCAAAATTTTCTCTATAAGAACTGAGTTCTAATACCAATTGTTAGAAATGTTCATAATAACTAAGAGGGTGGGGGTGAATCAGTTACTTAAGGTCTTTATGTACAACTTGAACTATAAAACAAACATTCATTGTTCTCCTAATCCTATTATTGCTTAGTCTCTACTGCAAATACTATCTTAAACATAGCTTGCTTTGTATAATGAAAACATTATCAAATGTAAAACATATAAAGTATTTATCATAGATTTTATACTAGGATTTTTTGGTGGAAACCCAATTTGGGAAAAACCGCCAGTAACATGTCACTATTTTTCACTCTTTCGAAGTGAGCTCTGTTAAGAGCTGACCCTATTAAAGGTTACAAAATACACAATTAAATGTGACATTATTAAAGGATTTAATTTTCTATTTAGGAGTGGCCTTGTCATAGGAATTTGATCATTCCATTGAGAATGTCACATAGTTAAAGGATTTATATAGCCTGTTAAGTCTTCCACTAATGGTTAGGTAAACCTCTATTAAAAGGATTTCAATACAAACTATTTACAATGATTAGAAAGAAAATAAAAGATTTTGACTTGTGTGATTACAACTTACTTTTTAAGGATCAGATCTTTGTTCGATCTTTGAGTTTTCTTGCTGATAAGCCTCCAATTATCATATTTGATCTTGATTCACTCAACAACCCTTCAAGAAATTAGTCCACCATTCTCAATAACACTTAAGCCTTAGATTCTCATATTTACTTATCAACATCAACATCATTTCTACAATATTTATCCTTTACCTTCACATTCACTCACACTTGTGTATTTTTGATCAAAATTTCTTTGTATGCATCTCTTCACATACACCTCTATGTTGCACATACACACATAATGCAATTTTTTTGGCTCTATATCTTCTTAAATAGGAAATTTATACTTTATAGTTTTCTACATCTACCATAGATCTTAGGGTTTATGATTAGGTTCAACTTAATTCATTGTATCTATCCATCTTCTTGATCATCCTCTAGAAAATTCTCTAGAAATTGCTTGTGAGCTCTTTACCTAATCATCTCCTTGAATTTAATGATCCAATTCATTAATCTTATCTTCAACACTATTTACGTCTCCTGAGAAATGAAATGTATTGGCTTGGTCTCACAATTTCCTTGAGTTCATTCTCATATTGTCACTCGGCAATATCTAAATTATGACACTTAGTCATCAGTTCACTTGGTCATTACTTAACACTCAGTTTTTGTAAAGCTTTTTGGATCAGCATCAACTATCTTACTCGGTCGATGCGAATGCTTGGTCAAAACTATATTTTCTTGACACTAATTGTAGCTCACTTGACACTAAAATTACTCGACATTCATTAGTATTTTACTCTATTGCATGGCTTGGCTTGGCTTTCTTGACATAAATAATCACTTTTTTTTATTAACGTCAATCTAATTAAATGTCCATTGTAAATCCCATTTCATAACTCAACCAAGTTCCTCTAAGTACTATTGTTGTGAGACACTTTTCAAAACCTGCTTATCAATCAAAAAGACATGACATTAAGATTAGGTAGCAACATGTCTTATCAATAGATTTTACATCAATGAAAAAACAAAAATTGTTCCAATTGTAAGTTTCAAACTGCTAGTAAGGATATATTTTAGTTACAAAGGTTTATGGAGAAACTTGTCAAGACTCTCTGAGGATAAAACTTGACCCTTCACTGTAATACTAAACATAGGGATAAATAAGATGTACTCATATTGAGGGATATTTGAGGAGGCTAATTTAAATGTAAAGAGCTAAGAGCTAAATCTTTTTGTTATAAAAATAATTGCGATAGAGAAAAATGCTAAGCCTAGTTCAACATATACTAGTATAGGTCAAATGTGGTTAGATCTATACCAACATAGGTTGAATGTGGTTTGGCATATACCTAAGAGGGTTGAATTTGGAAGTCTCATGGTTGTGACTATAACTATACTTCTAGGTGTACCATTAAAAATTATCCTAATCTCTATGAATTCACACTTGCACAGAATAAAAGAATAAATTATTGGGGCAAAGGGGTTCACCTTGTTCAAGGAACCCATAGAGGATTCAAAATTGAAATGATACAAGACAAAGAATGTAAAATATGAAAAATATAAGCATCACCTTTAAAATAAGGTTGATGATACACTAATAGTGAATGACTTTATTATCATCTTTACTAGGTGTTGTAAAAATATTTATCATAGAAAGGTGTCTTATAGACAAAATGTGAACTAATATAATCATATGTGCATATGCATGAAATATTTCCAACTAGTACAAAAACATTCTAGTAGAACATGATAAAATGCAACATAAGTCTTTCTATGTCGATGATGTGCTAATAGTAAATGGCTTTATTATCTTCTTTACTATGGTTTTGTAGAAACATTTTTTATTAAAAGGCATCTTATAGACAAAATGTGAACCAATATTTTTATATATGTATATGCATGAAATATTTCCAACTAGTATCACATAACTCACCAGTTACATATATTTTTTCAGTATATATTCCAATCTTTTTCAACTCTTTATTTATGGATTTTCTTTGATATCTTAGTAACATTTTCACACAATTTACTTCTTACTACACACTTTGCTACTAGATATTCACTCAGAAAATCATACTCACTACCTTCAAATTACACTCTCAGATACACTTGGATACAAAATGGTTTCTCTATATATACAAGTAATCGAAGAAAGGCATATATCATACTAGCCACATAATATACCAACCTAAAATAAAACATATGTTGGAATTTAGTTTAAAACATTGGCAATATATGGAAAAGCAAGTAAAAAATATGAGGGTTTCATACCATGTTCCCATAGGAGCTAAATATAGGTCTCACAAAAGATAAATACATTTTGTAAAATATGTACCAAATTGATGCAGGAACATCTTGGTTGTAAGAGCAATCTTGCATCACCCAAAAATATTTCTATTTCTAGTTTTTGAGTTTTTGCATTTTTAATTAGGGTTAGGGTCAAACCACAAACCCGTGTCACCCTTTTGTGAAGGAAAAGGCCAACTATTCACCTTCAATGATATAAAACTTTTATTATTAATTAGAATTTGAAAATAAATTAAACTAATGAAATGTATGGAAATTGTTCAAGTCTATGATTATAATTTTTAACAATTATTTGGATTAAGAATTGATATATTTTCATAATTCTTATATATAATTTTTTAATTGCTGAAAAATGTTAAAAATTAGGGGTCTAGTTCCCACCACAAAACTATATGGAAATAAACTTATTTTCCTTTGATATCATACTATGTTATAGGTAGCATATATATCTAGAACATTCAAAAATAAAAAATTTCTTTAGACTTATATTTTCAATTTTATAATCATTCAAAGTTTAACTCACTTGAAATCAATAGTTTTTATCTCACATGACATTTTACAAAACAAATATATTCTAACTAGAATAAAAATTATACTTTCTAGAAGAAGACTCTTTCCTTTAGAACATCATATAAGTTTAAATTATTTATGATATGATTTACTATTCTTTTCTTTCTCAAAATTGACATATATTGAGTGTTAAAATACATTCTTATAGAATTTTTTAATTATATTATACTATATCTAATTAAAACACTATAAACTCTATATGAGAATATTCTTGAATTTGGGCTCTATAAAATGGTGTTTATAAGTTATTAAAAATATATCATAAAAAATTATAAGAGTTATTGAAACATCAGTTTTCTAAAATAAATATATTTCTTTAGTAATTGGATACAAACTAGTATAAAACATTAGTTTAATAGACATTTCCAATTGGAAAAGTGTGATACCATATATAACTTAGATAGAATGAATCTATCTAATGATATCTTTTAACAAAACTGATTTTTAGATAGAAATACTCAAATTTAGTCATTCTAATTAGTTAGCCTAAAAGGTGACACATCTTTGTACTTTTGTCCATTATTCCTATACAAATTTTTTGTTTGTGGATGCTTGTGTAGATTTTTCTAGTCTCACATATGGAGGATCTTCTTTGACATATCAGCATGTTGGATGAGTTTTGTTGTCATATCATGTGTCTTGGTGGAGTTATTGCATATTTTTGGTATAATTTCTCGTTATCCAAAGTTTAGGTCCGATGATGAAGGACTACATGGTTCTAGAATGAGGCAAACCTCACCTCATGGAATCTTCTGCAATCAATCACTGTAGATCGCTACCTGAGCATTCCAAATGGGGTTATAATAGATCATCTAGTCAACAATTTTCTAGTTATGTTCTCCAGAAATGGACTTATCAAAAAATGAAAATTTTAAATTATCTTGAGTTGATCTTATGTAATAAAGTATAATGAAATATTATAATATAAGGTTGGTCAGCTTCAAGGGTTACGTCTAGTGTCTAGAACATTCCCGGGTGGTAAAAAATGCCTATATAAGAAAGGCCCATAGGTTATCTATGGTAGTTCTAGGTGAAAGTTTTAGCTCTACCTTGCAGACTATTGTACGGAAGGTGCACATATGGGTTTACATATTATAATTCTATATTTATGGCAATAATAAGAACATATTTTGTTCTTTCAATTTGTGTTGTTATCTATTTTTTTTGTGTGTTGTGGTATTAAGGGAAGTGACCATCATCAAGTGGTATCAAAGAGGGAATTCTTGAATATGTAAATAGATCACCAACTAGGGGATAGTTTGTACTGGCACTATGGTTTCTGTTGAGCATGTGAATAGATAACCTATCATGAGGCTATTTGCACGAAGGTCTTAGCAAAAGTAAAAATGTCCCTCCACAAAGAGAGCATGATGGAGGAGTCATAGTGTTATGCCTAAGGGTTTCAGAGCCCTATAAAGACAAATGCAAGCATAGAAAGAAAAATTGTGTAGATGAATAAATATTTCTATAAGAGATGAAAGTAGGGAAAAAGAAGAAGGAAATATCAAAGAAGAGATAACTTTTAGGGTCATTTCCAAGATTGGGAAAAGACATAAGTTTGAGGTTCCAACATTTTTGGGAAATCTTAACCTAGAGGAGTTGATCAATTGGATCAATAAAATCGAGGAATATTTTGAGTATGAAGATATTGAAGATCCTGATAGGGTCATATTTGCAAAGACAAATTGAAGGGTCATGTGAAGATCTAGTTGAAGGAGATTGAGTTGGACAAAAATAGAAGAGAGAAGAACAAAATCATAAGATGAGATTGGATACTAGCTAAATTTAAGTGACAATTCATTCCCATGGATTATGAGCTTGATCTATTCATGAAAATGTAAGGGTTAAAGAAAGAGTTAACATCTATTCAAGAATTTACTAAAGAGTTCCATTGAGTTCTCATTAGAATAGGCCACATGGAAGTTAACAAGGAAAAGGTTGCCCATTATCTTAATGGGTTAAGGCCAAGACTTTAGGAGGGATTGAGTCTGATCTGAATGAACAATATTGAAGAGGCATACTAGTTTTCGCTAGGAGTTGAGTAAAAGATGAATAAGAAGTTTGATAACAATGACAGTGGAAGAGGTCATGGTGGAGAATATGGGGAATATCTTATGGAGGCCAATATGATGATTAGAAGAATAAGAATGAGGCTAGAAGTGTTAGTAGTGGGCTAGTGGCCCTCACAAGATTCACGACATGGCTTAACCACCTCTTGTGGTTCTATAAGACTATTGGTTATATTAGGCATTAATAGGTCGATCTCTAACAATTAGTATCATATCTTGGTCACAATTTTGAATCCTACTAGCCATGATGAGTGACATTGAAAGTGAGATTATTGGTAGTGGGGCATCAACCTTATAGGATTTGAGACATGGCTTAATTGACTCCTATGGTTCTATAAGACTATTAGTTGTATTGAGCATTAATAGGTCAATCTTTTGGTGCAATGGAAACCTTATCCTTTCTAACAAGAAGTAGTAGCTAGAACTAGAGGGGAAACAATTCAAATCATTTTTATGATAAAGATAATAGATATTAGAGAGGAATAGGAAGAGGATTTGGAAGAGGATGTGGAAGATGAGGTCTCCATGGAAAATATTTTCACTGCAAAGAATAAGGGCATAGAGAATTCGAGTGTTCCCAATGCAAAGAAAGGACTGGTAGAAATATAAGGGCCAAGCCAGAGTTTCACATGTTGACAAAGATTCCAAATCATCACATTTTGAAGATGTTGAAAGAGGAGAAGTCCTAGTTAACATAAGAGTCTTGTTAAGTGGTGAGAATGAACTTGATCAAAGGAGGAGTTTATTTCACACAAGGTGAAAATATGAAGATAAGTGTTTTGATGTGATTATTGATGGTGGAAGTACTAACAACTTGATGTCAAAAAATATGGTCACAAAGTTAAACCTCAAGAGGCAAAAACACTCATTCCTATATTGTATTGCCTTGGTGCATGATGACCACATGGTCATGATTAATGAGCAATTCTTAGTGAAGTTCAAGATTGGAAGCTACCAAGATGGGATGTTCTGTGACATCATGCCTATGGACATATGTCATATGCTTTTGGGTAAGCCATGGTAGTTTGACAAGAATGAGATACATGATGGGCATGCAAATACTTACACTTTGACAAAGGATTGAGTGAAACATAAGTTTAAGCCATTTAAGGAAAAGAAAAAGAAGGTATGTAGTGCTATCAAAATATATTTTTTTGATGGAAAAGAGTTTTTCAAGGATATGAGCCATGAGCATATGTATTTTATTATAATTCTAAAAGATGGTAAAGAATATGTAGAAGAGGTACGTACAAAAGTTGGAGATTTATTGGGAGAGTTTCTTGATATTGTTTTATTTAATGTACCTAATAGATTACTGCTAGTATGGAAGATCAATCACTAGATGGACTTAATCCCATGAGCCAGTTTGCCAAACAAGGCAGTGCACAAGATGACACCAACAAAAATTGATGAATTGAATAAACAAGTGCATGAGTTGTTGTAGAAGGGATTGATTCAGAAGAATTTGAGTCCATGTTCTATACCAATAATATTAGCACCAAGGAAGAATGGAGAATGGAGAATGGAGAATGTTCTATCAAAAAAATACAATCAAATACTAATTTCCATTTCCATGAATGGATGATATTATGGATTGTTTGAGTGCCACTATGGAAGAGTGGGTAGCATAAAATTTGATTTAGATAAGAAGATGAGTGGAAGACTTCCATGAAGACAAGGGAATGATTGTGTGAGTGTTTAGTCATGCCTTTTGGGCTAGCCAATGCACTAAATACTTTCACGAGACTCGTGAATGAGGTACTGAAGGAGTTTCTAGGTAAGTTTGTCATTATTTACCTAGATGATAATATCTTTAGTATAGCATTGGAGGATAATTTGATACATAATCATAAGGTGTTTTACAAGTTGAAGGAGGAAAAGTTACTAAGAAAATTGAAGAATTATAGTTTTATGAAGGAGTTTGCACATACTTGGAATTTGTAGTATCTATAGAAGGTCTAAAAATAATTCCCACAAAAGTGAAGGCTAACCTCAAATGGCCTGCTCCAAGGAGTGCAATAGAGGTAAAATCTTTTCATAGATTCACTAGTCTTTAGAGAAACTTATCATAGGTTATAGCAATATTTGTGAACCTTTGACTAAAATAATAAGAGGAGATATAAAATAATTTAAGTGGACTATATGAGTGGGTAAAATTTTAATCTATTGAAATAGAAAGTTACAGAGCAACCTATTTTAGCACTTCCATATTTTAATAAGGTGTTTCATGTAGACTATGATGCTAGTGGCACTACAATATCAACCATTTTTAGCCAAGAAGGTATACCTACTGCTTATTTTATTGATAAATTGAATGATGCCAAAATAAAGTATTATGTTTATGATCATGAATTTTATGCTATAGTTTAGGTATTGAAGAAGTGGAGACACTATCTTCTTCCTAAGGAGTTAATTTTGTATACTGATTATCAAGGTTTGTAATATTTGAATTGTCAAGTAAAATTAAACCAAAGTCATTTGAAGTGGGTTGAGTTTTTGCAGTGCTATACATCTGTTTTGAAACAAAGGAGTGGGAATTCTAATAGAGTTGCAAATAGTTTTAGTAGAAGACAGATTTTGCTGGTAGAAATGTAGATTGATGTGGTTGGATTTATGAAAATAAATAACTTATATTCAGAGGATCCTAATTATGGTAAGTTTTGGAAACCTTGTACATAACCTACTACACTTGATAGGATAAGTTGTTGTATTTCATAATTGAAGATGGTATGTTGTTCAAGGTAAGTTAGTTTTGCATTCCTACAAGTTCCATGAGAGAGAGTCTCATCAAGGAGAAACATAGTGGAGGATTGACCAAACACATTGGTAAGGATAATACTATTTCTTTGGTTACTCAAAATTATTATTGGCCATAGTTGTGGCAAGATGTGAAGAAATTTGTGTAGTGTTGCAAAGTATGTCATATGAAAAAAGGAGTGAAGGAAAATATGGGGTTATGTTGGCCATTACCTATACCTGAGAAGCCATGGGAAGATATTAGTGTGGATTTCATTCTTGGTTTACCAAGGACATAGTAAAGGCATGATTTGATATTTGTGGTTGTTGATAGATTTTAAAAAATGACACAGTCCATTCTCTGCAAGAAGACAAGTGATGTTGTTCATCTGGCAGAATTATTTTTTCGAGTAGTGAGATTACATGGTTTTCCAAAGAGTATTATTCCTGATCAAGATACCAAGTTTGTTGGGTATTTTTGGCATACACTGTGAAAAAAATTGAAGACAAATATGAAGTTCAATTCATCCCACTATCCACAGACTAATGGGAAAAGAAATTGTTGCTATGATGTTTGGTTAGGGATAAGCAAAAAGGTTGGGATCTAATGTTACCATAGGTGGAATTTGCATATAATAATTATGTCAATAGGATTGTTGGTAAATCACCATTCTAGATTGTATATGGGAGAATTTCCATAAATACTTCTAAATTGAGGTAGTCGGATAAATGAGAAATAAGTATTGGTGAAGTAGAAGATTTTGCTAAACATTTGAAGAACATGCATGAGGAGGTGAGGAAGCACATTACAAAAATGAATACATAGTATATGGCTAAGGCTAATGTCAAAATGAGGTATAATAAATTTCATATTGGAGATGAAGTCATGGTTCATTTGAGGAAGGAGATATTTCCATTGGGTAAATATAATAAGTTGAAAATGAAGAGGTTTGGACCATGCAAGATAGTGAAAAACATGATTGTGGAAATTCTTATGAAGTAAAGTTTCCTACTAAACTAAAAATTTCACCAGTGTTGAACATTTCAAATTTGATATAATATTATGAGGGAGATGATGGTGATGAAGTTGGAAAGTTATGGTGGATTATTTTGGCATCTACTTTAGCTACATAAGAGATTGAGGAGATATTGGACCATCATGTGGGAAGAAGCACAATGAACATAACATATGAGGAGTATTTGGTCAAATGGAAAAGGAGGCTAGTGGGTTATTCATCATGGCTAGGATGTCAAGAGGTTTATCCTCTTGGTTTTCCTTTGACTACCTGAGACATAACATGGTCACTTCTCAAATTTCTCTAGCTGTTTGATGCAAGAGAATCTTAGGTGAAAGGGCAATCTTGCATTATGCAAAAATATTTCCATATCCTATTTTTGTGTTTTTAGTAAGGGTTATTCCAATACAATGTGGGAGATTTCTTATATTTATATAAAATCATATATGGAAGTTCATCTTTGACTTATCAATCTATTGGATGAGTTTTATTGTCATATCATATGTACTAGTGCTATTATTTCAGATTTTTGGTATGAAGTTTGGTTATCCAAACTTTAGGTCCAATGATGGAGGGATAAATGACCTTGAAATGAGGTGAAACCTAAAATAATAGATTCTTGTGTAATCAATCATTTTATATCACTTGTTGAGGATTCTAAAATTGGGCTATAATAGCCCATTAGGTCAATAAATTGCTAGTTATGGTCTCCAGAAATGGATCCACTTGAAAATGTAATTTGTAAATTTTCTTGAGTTGATATTATGTAATAAAGTATAATATAATATTATAATATGAGGTTAGTTGGCCTCAATGATTAGGGCTTAGTGTCTAGAACCTTTTGGGATGGTAAAGAGTGCCTATATAAGGAAGGGATGTAGGTTATCTAGGGGAGTTTTGGGTGATAGTTGGATCTTTGTCTTGTAGATTGTTGTAAGGAAGGCACCCATGTGGGTTCATGTATTGTGATTTTGTAATTTTGCATTTTTGGTGATAATAAGAAGCCGATATTTTGTTCTCTTAATTTGTGTAATTTCTCTATTTATGTTGTGTGTTGTGGTATTAAGGGGAGCACCCTTCATAAAAAAAAAAAAAACTATATTTTGGATCCAATTAAATACCACATTCAAGTCCCTTACTTGATCTACACAAATTCTAAACTAACCTATAGATGGAACCAAATAGAATCTATGTAGAAATATAATATTATTCTTTTATAAAAAGAATCTAATATATTGCATGATTTTCATATAATAGGATGCATAGAACTCTAAAACACAACAACCAACCATCCAAAAATTCATGCTCTTTTGATCCTTAAAAATAAAAAGTGTACCAAAATATCTATCTTAATATTTAGAATGATGGCATCCTCAATTACCAAAACCAAACTATATAGAATAAATATGTTTTTAACAAAACTAAAATTAAAACATCCAATTAACAACCAAATAGTACAAATATGCAACTGATAAAGATGATGAGTGAACAATCCAAGAAAAAATGAACACAATAGAAGAAGGAGAATCCTATTATCAGAAATGATATGCTATTACATTTAGTACATAGAAAATAGACTCCACTATGTACCCTATTAGCTTAAAATGTTATTAGATTCTAGAGAAAATTCGTTCTCACAATACCTTCTCCCAAACTCCACAAAAACTACCTTTACAATGCAAGAAATGACCTTAAGTAACCCAAATTAGGTTTAGGGTTAGAAATAAATTTTAGAATATTCCATTCAAGATCCACTGCCAAAGAAGAAGGTTATAGAAGACATGTTAGAACTTAGTGCAAAATTAAAAGAATCCAGAAATGGTAGTCCAACTTCTGGGACTAGGCATAGATTTTTATTTGGGACTCCAATTGGGGAACCATTTACATTTTTAGAAAGATCTTTGAGAACTTTGTATACCTATAGATGAGATTAGCTTGTCCCTCATTTTTTGGGCCCTTATGAGGCTATTTAGTGTGTCAAATCTTACTTTGAAGCATTGTTAATCTCCAAGTAACTTAAAACTACAATAACTTTCAAACTCTAAAGCCTCCTAAGTTGATTCTTTATTTGGAATAATTTAAATTACAATCACATTGATGCCTTCAATTTACACCCTCTAAAACATCATATTTATGGATCAATTACAAAATTACCTATTTTCTACATTGGCATATATCTTGAGGTGTTAAAAACACTAACCTAGAAAACCATTAGTGGAACTATGAAAATTAGAATCTCTATTTGGTCCAAATGGGTATCCAAAAATACAAATATAAATATATTAAACATAAACTAACACTAAGCATAATTTTAGGTTGTACAGGATTGTCCTTACACCACTGGATACTCCTGCATTAGACACCTATGGTAAATTGAAAAGTGACTCTGTCACTTTATAGTTGGTAGAGGAAAACCCAAATGGGAAACCTCTGTCTTTCATAACCAAGTAAAAGCTTCCAATGGTCATCCCTTCCACTTCACTAGGTACTCCTCATATTGCATGTTAATGGTTCTCTAACCTACACTACAATCCAAAATTTCTTCAATCTCCTCCTTCTCAGAAGTAGGAATGGGACATGGCTCCACGATCAACTCCTCCTCTACACCATCACCATGATATTTTTTTTTAAGACCACAATATTGAAATTAATGGAAATATAGATATCATCTAGAAACTTCACTTCATATGCATTTCTTGAATCATGTTTCTTCAAAATCTTGCAGGGACCAAATTTCTTCATCTTTCACTTATGGTAGGTGTCCATTGGAAATTATTCCTTCCTCAAGTACATTATAACTAGATCCCCAACTTCAAACTCCTTATATCTCCTCTTTTGATTATCTCTAGCCTTATACTATAGGTTCATCTTGGTAATATGTGCATGTACCTCCTCATGCAGGTTCTTGACATGTTTAGTAAAGTCTTTTTCCTTAGCACTGTCCATCTCTCCTTGAGCCATCTTCCTTAACTTTGGTGTAGTCCTTCGACTACTCTCATACACAATTTGAAATGGTGATCTACCACTACTCCTATTCACAAAATTATTGTAAGAAAATTTCACTTGTGGTAGAATCAAATCCCATCCCTTGGGCTTACCTCCTACTAAACACCTCAACAAATTTCCCAAACTTCTATTCACCACTTCTATTTGTCCATCAGTCTACAGATGATGTGCATAATTAAACTTCAATTTGTCTTTAAATTCTTTCACAAAGTCCCCCAAAAATACCCAAAAAATTTAGTATCTTTGTCAAAAACAATACTTTTTGGGAGACCATGTAGCTTCACCACCTTTGTAAAAAATAAATCTATAATATGCACTACATCACAAGTCTTGTGTCATGGAATGAAATGTTTCATCCTAGAGAACCTATCAGCCACCAAAAATATTGAGTCATTACCCCTTTTTGTCCTTGGAAATCCAAGAAAAAAATCCATACTTATGTCGGCCCAAGGCTTTGATGGAACAAAAAATGGTTGATTGAGCCCAATATTTTGATTGACTCCTTTGGCTATCTAACATACTCATCAACTTTTCACAAACTTCTTCACATCTTGTGATAATTAAAGCCAAAAATAATGTTTATTAATAATGGAAATGGTCTTATAATGACCAAAGTGTCCTTCCATCCCTCCATTATGTTTCTTCTTGATCAAGTTCTCCCTCATGGAACTCCTTGGAATACACATTTTACTTTCCTTGAACAACATACCATCCTAGGTCATGTAATCCAGCCACCTAGTCCTATCTAGAGTAACAAGTTGTTGAAAAGCCTCTACAAAGTAAGATTCTTAGGGTACAAATTCTTGAGTTCATTAAACCCAACCACTTCAACCTGCATTTATGTCAGCAATAATTCTCTCCTACTTAATGCATCTACAACTCTATTATACCTTCCACTTCTATGTTTCAATACAAATGTATAGCTTTGCAAGAACTCTACCCATTTCAATGTCTCTGATTCAATTTACCTTGGCTATTTAGGTACTGCAATGTCTGATGATCATTATAAAAGACAAATTCTTAGGAAACCAATAATGTCTCCATTCTTTTAAGACCTGAACTATTGCATAGAATTCTCAATCATAAACATAATACTTCTTCTTTGCATCATTCAATTTTTCACTAAAATAGGAAATACGCTTACCTTCTTGGCTCAACATATCCCTAATAGCACTACCACTAGCATCACAATTTGCCTATAACACTTTGTTAAAATTTGGAAATGCTAACATAGGTTACTCTATGACCTTATTCAACAAATTAAAACTCCTTGCAACTCCTATAGTCCACATGGGCTCTTTTCTATCCCCTCTCATTGTTTTAATTAGGGGTACACATATACTAGTGAAATTCTTAATGAACTCCTATAGAAACTAGCCAAACCATGGAATGACCTCACCTCAGTGGAAGACCTTGGAGTAGGTCATTCTAGAATGAACTTCACCTTACATGGGTCCATTTTTCAACCTTCAATTGATACAACAAACCCCAAATAAACTAACTCCTTTTTGACAAAGATAAATTTCTTCAAATTTATCAATAATTTCTCTTCCCTCAACCTTTTAAGGACACTATGGATGTGCAACAAATTTTCATCCAAAGACTTATTGAAAATTGAAATATCATCCAAATAGATGATAACAAAATTTCCCAAAAAATTCTTTATTACCTCATTCATAAGTCGCATGAAGGTGCTTAGCATATTGATTAGTCTAGAGGGCATGAATAACCACTCATATCTAGACCCTCCTTGGTCTTGAATTCAATCTTCCACTCATCTCCCTCTCTAATCTATATACAATGATAACTACTCTTGAGATCTATCTTTATGAAGTATTGAGATCCACTCATGAATCACATTAGATCATTCATCCTTGGCAAAGGAAACTAGTAGTTGATGGTTATTTTGGTGATAGCCTAAGAGTCTACATACATTCTCCACTCTCTATGCTTCTTTGGTGCTACTATTGTAGATATTGTACATGGACTTAGGATCTCTCGAATTAGACCTTTCCTCAATAACTCCTAAACTTGCATGTTTAGTTCCTCAGTCTTAGTAGGAGTCATCCTATGAACAAACTTGTTAGGAAAACTAGCTCTAGGGACTAAATCTATTTTATGACCTATTTTCCTTACTAGTTGCAACCCTTTTGGGACATTATTAGATATGACATATCCATACTCACTTAATAGACCTAAAATTTAGTTAGAACTTCACTACTACCTTCCTTGTTCTTTCTAGAATTAGAGGATAACACATATGTTGATGTTTCATTCTATCAAAAAATTTTCTTCCATCAACAAGACATACCTTAGCACTACTTTATACCTTTTCAGCCTCCTTTATCAAGGGCTTCACCTTGTGATTAACACCATCCTTCATTAGAAAATATGTATTTGCATGACCATCATGTATAGAATGCCTGCCAAACTGCCACAACCTTCCTAACTACAAATGACATACATCCATTGAGATGATTTCATAGAGAACCTCATCATGGTAACCCCCAATATTGAAATTTACTAGACATTATTCGCTAACTAGGACCTTATGATCATCCTGCACCTAGGCAATCTGATATGGATGGGAGTGTTTCTTCCTCTTTAGCCTTAACTTTGAGATCATCTCCTCTCACACCAGGTTGGTAGTGCTCCCACAATAAAAATTCACATCACAAAATTTACCTCACACTTGCACCTAGTACAAAACAAACTCCTCCTTTGTCTAGGTTCAATCTCACTACTCAACAAGACCCTTTTATTAACACACACTTGTCCTATTTCTACATCCTTTGAATGTGAGGAATTAGGATCATCATCCACATGAGTAACCCTTTCTTGATCATCATCTCTCCTATCTTTCATTCCTTGGTGTTGAGGGCATTTATAGGCATGACGACCACCTTCACTGCAATGATAATAGGTATCAAAAAAGTCTCCTCTTCTTGAACCTTTTCCACATCCTCTACCTCTTCCTCTTTGGTCTCCAAATTATTGATCATAGGAGTGGTTGAAATCCTCATTTGTTTGGTTTTGGCTAGTACCCACATCTTCATTTTTCTTTTGGTCCTCATTTCGGCATCCAAATGACCTACCACTAATCCTTCCTCCTTAATTGTTCCCTCTTTTCCTTCCATCAATTTTTTTTTAGCTTCTCATCAACTCACAAGGAAAATTAGTACACCTCTTCAATTTTGGTTATTCTAAAAATACTTAGCTCCTCTTGAATGCTAGGTCTTAGCCCATTAAGGTAATGGGCAAACTTCTTCTTTTTTGCTTCTGCATGCCCCATCCTAATAAGGACTCAATAAAAATCCTCTGTAGGATATATTTACCTGCTTTCTTTAATCCTTGCATCTTCTTGAATAAATAAAGTTGGTAGTCAACAAGAATGAATTGCTTCTTTAGTTTCTACCATGTTATCCCATCTATTGATTTTGTCGTTCCCTCATCTATTCCTTTCTAACTAAATCTCCTTTCTCCAAATTTTGGCATGGTGCTTCAGTCTTTCCTTTGCAAACTTAACCTCATTAGGGTCCTCTATATCCTCATACTCATAATATTCCTCTAGCTCATTGATCCAATTGATCAACTAATCTAGCTTTCAATTTCTTGATAACATGTTGACCTCAAGTTTAGCTCTTTTTTCCAGCTTGGAAACGGCCCTAAAAAAATACTCCTCTACCTAATTTAGGACTTCTCCTTCTTCTTCACCTCCCTACGCAACATTTCTTTCTTCTTCATTTTCCTCCTTGCTTTCATCCCTTATGACAAGATTCATCACTCTATGGATCTCCTCTTGCAATTCCTGAACTTGTCTCTAGAGGGTTCTAACCCCAGGGGGAACACCTCTAGCCCTTCCACCATGTTCTTGTTATGGAGGAAAATACTCACTATCACAAAACCTACAACCACACAATCCTAGTGCAAACTACCTCATAGTTAGCACCCTGTCTACACACTCAGGAACTCTCACTCTGATACCACTTGATGAGTGCATAACACAAGAAAAAATGAACACAATAGGAAAAGAAGAATCTTATCATTAGAAAATATATGATATTACATTTAGTATAGAGAAGATAGACTCAACTACATGTCCTATGGGCTTACAATGTTATCAAATTTTGTACAAAAAACCCTTCTTATGGGATATATGCAATGAGTTGTGGTGTTTTTTCATTTTTTTAATAGTTCATACGTGTTATAGCACGTGCACACTTTAAAAAAAGTGAAATTATATAAATGGGCTGCATACCTATAGCTCATTTATTTTATCTAATGTTTTTAGCTTCTTCCAATAGCAGCGTGTACGCTTGTTGGATAAAATAAAACTTTTCACCACCTACCTTGCCGATATGCCTCCTCACCAGCAAAATTCAAGATCACAAGCATGCCCACACCCATGTTGTATGTGATCTAAACTTCATTTTACATTTTTTGATATGTTTTTCATATTGTTTTGTAGGTTTTTTATATTGTTTTGTAGGGATTTTACAATTTTTATTTAGATTTGTTTATTTATTTAGATTTCAATTGACTTTTTATTAGGAAATGTCAATAATCAACTGGCAAATCCACAAGAACCTCAAAACCAAAACCCTTTCCAAGAAGAACAAAAAATTCCACAACCTGAACCAATTGCACGACCTCCACCTGGCACACAAGAAAATATAATAAATGAAATAGAAAGAGGCAAAGCTGAATTAGAAGGACTCATTGTTTGGTTGAAAGAATCTAGACAAACCAATCCAATGAGGGCTCAATTGGCATCATCCCTCAAATCCATTAAGACCCAGATAGCCTCAGTTAGTGGTCAATTAGATATTTGGTAGGTTAAGAGGGATGAACAAAAAAGATTTTATGCAAATAAATTGTCATATGAAGATGTTAAAAAAAAAGAAATACAAAAAGGTAGAATATGTGCATTATTTAGAAAACTTGGTGAGCAAGATAGTGTTAGAGAGGGTACTAAATGGTTCCCCATCCATTGGTGCATACACGATGCTATTAGAAATAATTTTTTGGATAGGTGGTGGATGGTTTTTGATGCCCCTCCTTGCAATAATCATGAGGTCCCTATGTATTATTTGAAGAAATTGTATTCTGATTTTGTCCTTGGGGAGATCACCAATTATTTTGATATATTAGACTCCCAAGGTAGAGGTAGGGGGTCATCATTTGAGAGGCCAGGAGCACATCATGACCCTAATGTAGTTAGGGCACCTGTGGTCAAGCCACAACACAACATGTGACTATTCCTTCAGTTGTGAAGGAACATGTTGAGGCCAATGCTCTAGGGACCATTAATGCTTTGACACAGACCCTCATCCATTGCATGATCCCATTAGTTGAGGGGGATCCTTTCATGCATTGCGGTCACATGTGCACTTCATGTGGATCCTTATGCACATTTGGCACTCATGCTGGAGATGGTGCAGATGATGGGCTCATCACTGATTAGTTCCTAAATGAGACATTTGGCATTGACACATAGGTAAATTACAATTATAATTTACTAATTTAATCACATTTCATATGTATAGTGAATGATTAATTAATTAGCATCTATTGACATTGTTCAAAATTCAGGGTCAGAGTGTTGGTGGGCCTAGCAACGATCCTCGGGCCCCATTTTTTGTCCTATCCACGAGTCGAAAGGTATGTATCAATTTAATCATTTAAATTAATACATATATTTATTAAATAATCATACTAAAGATTGATGAAAAAAATAATGCACGTGCATCAGTTCTCTATAGGACTGTCAACCTTTACTATAGACTTGGAGCATAGACATCATATGAGCTACATATAGGTACATTTGTTTCATATTAATTTAATTCATTTGATTATACGTGTTTCACATTTCATGTGACATGTAATGTTTATTGTATAAAATGTAGCTCATGACATTGGACACTCCTCCTCATCTCCGATTGTTCGTCGATCATGGAGTGGCCATAGCTATGGCTAGCTCATAGCCATTGATTGAGGTATGGAAGAATTTTCTTGGTTTTAGTTATTTATAATAGTTAGTATCAAAATTTCTAATGTTATTTATAAGTGATTATATTGATTGAATTATTGTAGTGTTTCATTATGCCTAATCATCCACGAGCCTTTGAGGTGGACTTACAGAGTGACTATTTGATGGCGGTAAGAAAATAATTAATTTTGTGTCTACATATATTTGATTTCAATGTATAAAAAATATTGATTCATATCTGCTTTGTTTGTATCAACTTGAGTTAGAGAAAAGCCTCAATAAGAGGACGAGCAAGCATGTCAGGAGGACCCCATCATCTCCACCATCTCCCTCCACACGATGACAGAAGACCTCGAGAGATTTGTTTCCTTCCCCTTTTGGGAAGGAAAAGATATATTTGATCTAGACATGTATATATATAGGCATCAGTGGACATATTCGATACACATTTGAAGTATATGACATTTTATATTTGATGTATGACATTATTGGTTAATATATGATATGTTTGTTCATATATGACATTATTGGTTATCATAATATATTATGTGTTTGTTAATATACATGACATTATTGGTTATCATTTTATATTATATGTTTGTTCATGTATGACATTAAATTAGATATGTTCATGTATGACATTAAATTAGATATGTGCATGTATGAAATTAAATTAGATATGTTCATGTATGACATTAAATTCAATACTAATATATTCAAAACTTTGATAGAATATTGATTAACAATAAACTTTATCACTATTTAAGCATAAGTTAATCATTTGCAATATGTCATTGTCATATAATTTATGATCTTGTTCATGTTTAAAGTTTTCCTTCTCTGTCATTTGTTTATCAAGTTTAACTCAATACCTAATTAGTTTGAATTTTTGGTACAATATTGATTGGCAACAAAGTTTATCAATCAAGATAAATCTCACAAAGTTTAAGAGGCATTTCTTAATAGCTTGACTTGTTTCCGAGGTAGTCACAAAAGGATAAAATGCCCTGGAAAGAAATTCATTACTGTAATATACCTAACACTTCCCTTAACAAAAATAATATCTACTACCAGTTTATTCCAAATCAAAGCAATCAAATTCAAAATACACTGAGCATTAGATAAAATAGCTGATAATATAATACAAGGCCCAATAAGCATAGTAACAATGCAAGATCTATAATGGTATTACCTAGAAATCAACATTGCACCAATCCTACCCTTTATAGTATTAACCCAATGCACAAAGTGATATTATAACTATGCTCCTACCCTCTATTTCACCCATATATTTTATGTCTTAAGTTTTATGTTAGGATTAGTGGTATGGAAAATACCTTGGGAGGGATCACTAGATCACAAGAGTTGTGTTATCTTGTGTTATCCAAGGTAAAATTCTTCAACTACACCAACGTTGTATGTATAAAAACAATAATCAACCATGTAGGTTCCCTAGATTAATGTGTAGATTAGATTCATTTTAGTACAATGCAATGGTTATAAATGATTCTTTCTATGTAAATTTTTTTTAAATTTGATTATTTAGGTTAATCTTAAATATTGTTACATAAGAAGAAGATCAAGTTTTACAATTGCTAATAATCAATAATGTATGCACATACACTTAAAAAGGATGACCTAAAGAAGACAAATTAAGTATGAAGTCAATACAAAATCAATAAGGGAGTTCTAACATGATGTCTTCAATATTTGTTGAATTAGAGAAAACTAAGTATTAATATGATGATCTCTATGAATCTATATCACCATCTAGATGTCTCTTTGCATCTCCCTAATTCTCTCTATTTTATCTCATATTCATCCTCTTCTTATATCTCTATTCATTTATCACTATCTTTTTATTTCCTTTAATCTTCATGTCTACCTACACCTTCTTTTGTTACCCTCTATCTCTATGCATCTTTCCTTCTCTCCTTCTCTCCTTCTCCCTTTATAATTATATTTCCCTACTTCTCTATCTCTATCTCTCTATATAATTTTTTTTCATATCTCTCCATCCTTATATCTCACTCCCTCTTATTCCCCCCCCCCCCTTTATATTTCTATTTTTTCCATATCTATTTTTTTCCATATCTATGTAGCCATCTATCCTCTTCATCTCCCCCTCACTAATGCAAAGATGCTGAGCAAGAAGTGAGGTTTAAGTACTTTCTTCTTCATAATCTACCAAACTAAACTTGTGGCCTTCCTAATATCTTACTCCTTTAGGATATCATTTTTGTGGCCTATCCAAAGTGATAGGGTTATTTGTGAACTCCTCTAAGGTGAGTACTTCTCTAATCAAGATCTTGCACCTTTTTGTTTTAGGGACACTAGCCCTATTGCAAGCCAATAACTGTAACTCTTCACCAATGGCTTCACCAACCCCAAGTTTCTATTGGGACACCTTCCTTATGTTGAACTAATTGAGAATGAACTCTTGGTTTAACCCTCCAATTGTTGTAGAGTACAAAATGTTGACTATCATAGAATTCCTTGTAGGTCTCCTACTCTGATTTTTTGGACTTAAATTCCTCTTAGGTTGAAATCTAACTATTCTATGGGTAGATTTAGACACCCTTTTCAAATTTATTTAAGACTCCAAAGCCTAGATTCCCAATTCCATTCTTGTAGCACCGAACCCATGCAAAGTACATAGACCTAATAAGGTCACACTAGGTTTGGTTTTCAAAGTAATTACTAGATAATTGATGCATGAGTTGGTGCATGGCCTTAGACCTCCTCTAATAACCAAAAATAACTAAAATCCACCACTAAACTACACTAATCAATTCAATTCAATATTTTAAAATCTTTTTGGTCTCAATCCTACATGAATACACTAAGTTATTCAACTTAGGGACTAATGCAAACATGGTTTTTCCATCAATACACTTCCTCAACTCTAGGAATCTATAATTCTACCCTCCTTACTTGAATTTCCTAGAATCTTAGAGAATTTCACTAGTTCAAATACAAGTTAGGGCTTCATTTTTGGAATGAGCTCTTAATAAGCCTTTTCCTAGATTGTTTATAGAAAACTTGCCTTAAATACTTTAAATCAAAACTAAACTATCTCAAACTAATTTAAAATGTCACAATAACACAAAGGATCTTCAAAAAATCAACTTAGTTTGTAAGAATCACCATAGATACGATCACACAACTAAAACCATACTCCCTAAGACCAAATAACTTAAGTCCCTTTAGTTAGGAGTTCTTCTAAATTTAAAGTAGTATTCTTAATGTTTTTAAGTGTCAACCAAGTAGCATCCTCCAATAAATGGTGTTTCCATTTTACTAGGTATTCATAGTAAGTAGACCTCGTGGTTTGTTTGGCTATCCTCTTGTCTAGAACAGATTCAATTTCTTGTACTGGTGGTTGAGGGAGGTCTTGTAGCTCCTTATCTTATGGTAGATCTTCATTACCTACAATGGCGATACCAGTAATAGGAACTTTATATGCATATAGGTCAGCTATATCATATAATAAGTTGAAATTAGATAACCATTAAACACTTTGTAAAGTACTGCCTACATATCATTACAACCATGTCAACTGAGTTCAAATTAATATTTAGAATCTAGGAGCACATCAAGAAAGACATATGAAAGGTGAGAGAGATTTGGCACATTTACCCAGCCAAATTGATTTAGCCATGTTTACCCAGCCACCAAGAGCTAATAGAGTAGATAGTTTGATCCCACAATGAAAGGTGAGAGAAATTTGGCAGTTGGCAACTTTGTACTAGCCAACACTGCAAGTTTCAGCATCACTTGAGATGGTGTCGTAAAATGAAAATAGAGTGTGATCTCCAAAAAGTGAGAGAGGTTATTGTAGGTCTTTGCAACATGGTCCAGTAGGAACTAGAATCACATCCATACCTCACACAAGCTCTGAAGTATGCCCCATCAAAGATCATAGCCCTATGACATTTAGTGACCCTTAGGGACATTCCAGTTTGGCATGCCAAGAATGTTTAAGCACTCAAGGGGATAGGATGAGGTTGGGGATAGGGTTCACCTGGCCACCTAGAGCTAATAGAGTAGATAGTTTGATCCCACAATGAAAGGTGAGAGAGATTTGGCAGTTGGTAGCTTTGTACTAGCCAACACTGCAAGTTTCAACATCACTTGAGATGGCATCGTAAAATAAAAATGGAGTGTGATCTCCAAAAAGATAGAGAGGTTATTTTAAGTCTCCACAACATAGTCTTGTGGGAACTAGAATCACATCCATACCTCGTACGAGCTCCAAGATATGCCCCATCAAAGATCGTAGCCCTATGGCATTGAGTGACCCTCAGGGACATTTCGATTCAGCATGGTTGTGATCGTTTGAGCACTAAAGGGGATAGGATGAGGTTGGGGATAGGGTTTACCCATCCACCTAGATCTAATAGTGTAGATAGTTTGATCCCATGATGAATAATGAGAGAGATTTAGTAGTTGGCAACTTTGTACTGACCAACACTACAAGTTTCAGCATCACCCAAGATGGCATCGTAAAATGAAAACAAAGTGTGATCTTCAAAAAGTGAGAGAATTTATTGTAGGTCTCCACAACATGGTCTTGTAGGAACTAGAATCACATCCATACCTCACATGAACTCTGAGATATGCCCCATCAAAGATCGTAGCCCTATGGCATTTAGTGACCCTCAGGGACATTTTGGTTTGGTGTGCTTGAGAACATTCAAGAACTGAAGGGGACAAGATGAGATTAGGGATAGTGTTTACCTAGCCACCCAGAGATAATAGAGTAGACAATTCAATCCCACAATGAAAGGTGAGAGAGATTTGGCAGTTGGCAACTTTGTACTGGCCAATAAAAATAGAGTGTGATCTCCAAAAGTGAGAGAAGATATTGTAAGTCTTTACAACATGGTCATGTAGGAACTAGAATCACATCCATACATTGCATGAGTTCAAAGATATGCCTCATCAAAGATTGCAACCCTATGGCATTTAGTGACCCTTAGGTACATTCTAATTCGGCATGCCTGACATTGTTTGAGCACTGAAGGGGATAGGAAGAGGTTGGGGATAGGGTTTGCCTAGCCATCCAGAGCTAACAATTCAGGCAGTTCAATCCCACAACAAAAGGTGAGAGAGATTTGGTAGGTGGCAAATTTTTATTGGCCAACACTACAAGTTTTAGCATCACTTGAGATGACATTGTAAAATGAAAATGGACTGTGATCTCCAAAAAGTGAGAGAGATTATTGTAGATCTCTGCAACATGGTCCTGTAGGAACTAGATTCACATCCATACCTAGCACGAGCTTTGAGATATGCCCTATCAAAGATTGCAGCCCTATGACATTTAGTGACCCTTAGGGACATTTTGGTTTAGCATGCCCAAGAATGTTCAAGCACTAAAGGGGATAGGACGAGGTTGAGGATAGGGTTTACTCGACCACTTGGAGCTAATGGAGTAGATAGTTTGATCCCATGATGAAAGGTGAGAGAGATTTGACAATTGGAAACTTTGTATTGGTGAACATTGCAAGTCTTAGCATCACCCAAGATGGCATCATAAATTAAAATGGAGTGTGATCTCCAAAAAGAAAGAGAGATTATTGTAGGTCTCTGCAACATGGTCCTATAGGAACTAGAATCGCATCCATACCTTGCACGAGCTCTGAGATATGCTCTATCAAAGATTGCAACCCTATGGCATTTAGTGACCCTTAGGGATGTTCTGGTTTGGCATGCCTAAAATAATTCAAGCACTGAAGGGGAAAGGATGAGGTTGGGGATAGGGTTTACCTAGCCACCAAGAGCTAATGTTGTAGATAGTTCAATCACATGACAAAAGTTGAGAGATTTGGCAGTTGGCAATTTTGTACTGGTCAACACTACAAGTTTCAACATCACCCAAGATGGCATTGTAAAATGAAGATGGAGCGTGATCACCAAAAAGTGAGAGAGGTTATTTTAGGTCTCTATAACATGTTCCCGTAGGAACTAGAATCACATCCATACCTCACACGAGCCTCGAGATATGCCTCATAAAAGATTGCAACCCTATGGCATTTAGTGACCCTTAGGGACATTCCGATATGGCATGCCCAAGAATGTTTGAGCATTGAAGGGGATAGGACAAGGTTGGGGATAGGGTTTACCTAGCCACTTAGAGCTAATGGAGAAGACAATTTGATTTGATGACCTTTTTTCCGCTAAGTTGCAAATTTGAGCAACTTTTACAACTTTCAACAATGCAACTTTGCACAAAAAGTGCAATTTTTACATTTTTCACTTGATTCCAATTCTATGAGTTAGAAAAGGTTTGGAAATAATAAGATAAATTATTTCTAAATACTCATCCCTTTACCAATTTCCAAAATCTTGCAAAGTTGTTAGCATTATTGCAATTTTACTTTGACAACTTTTGCAATTTTTTGCAATTTTTGACATCTTAACTCTTAGATGCCTAAAACTTAACCTAATGACCCTTAGGAAATTTATAACCTTCTAAGAAACATAAAATTCATTTTTGTGTTGAAAAATCAACTATATTGCTCATTTTGTGCCTAAAAAGTGGCACATAGGCATATTTGATACAAAACCTCACAAATACAAATAATGACAAGGGGTGACTTCCAAGCATGGAAAGGGTCTATTTAGGTCCAAACTAACATGAATCCAATATTAGATTCAAACTATGCAACTTTCATTGGCTAGTTGCTTCACAAACTCAAGACTAGGCTTCTAGCCTTGAACATGGAAAATCACAAACATCACCTCACAACCTAAAGAAAATAATCATGGATTTGGATAAACTTTTGGGTTTTATATAATGTACTAAATCCTTGGGATCTCAAGAGAAGTATGAAGCAACTAAGTTTTTAAAGGCTCACTTAGGAATGTAGGCAATTGGGCATCCATTAACAAAGGAAGTACCCTACCCCTTGAGCAAAAATTAAAACCAAAAATTGGAACATGAAGGGGATCATGTAAGATGATCACATACTAATTTTAAAGCCTTGAAACCTTCTCTATAGCATGTTATGGAAGATGTTGCTATGAATTTCTAGCATGCACATGGATCTTGCATGCCTAGGGCATCAAGTTTTTCTCTCTAGCCTCATTATTTTGACCTAAAACCAAAAGGACCATAAAAAAAATTGTCTTAACTTGGATTCCACCAAGGGTCATTAATTTCCCATGGTGGAATCTCAAGATATGAGGGAAAATAGATGAAACCATAGGTAATGGCACAAAATGGGGACAACAATTAGTAAAATGGGAATATCTTGAGTTGTAGAGTGAATTAGAACCTCATTCAGAGTGCAACAGAAAGAAGATTCACAAAGCTGTCCAAGAATACTAGATATCCATACTTATATGTGATCAACTTGACCAATAAGCAGCAAACATTGAATAAAACTTATAATATCTACCTTTTTCCTTTGTTGTTTCAATTTTGTACGGCTTCTACGGATTGGTAGCAACGAAATTTTGGTATGGTTGTTATGTGTAATAACCCCAAAAGGTTATAACTTCTTCAAACACCAAAAATCTTTATACTTCAGTGGTTTGACATTTCATCAAACACTTTGCAAGCAAGCTCTGATACCACTGTAATAACCCTCCTCAAATATGCTCTCAAAGATGTTGATTGAAGGCTCAAAGAATTTTGTCAAACAATTCACATGCAAGAGACATATGACTGATATAGTATTTCAGCTTGCTTTAAATGACTTTTTTTCAATTTGCATCAATGAGAAACTTGTGCTAGAAGACTCAAAATGGACTACACAATGACCTAACATGAGTGTGCTCCTAATTTTGACAATATTTAGTGCATATATTATGATCTAAGCATGAGAAAAGAACACCTACAACCAACTGGCATTTTTGCAAACAATTGGTATGCAAACTATCTAGCTGATAAATAATGAGATTGAATTGCTTAAATGACACCAACAACTATTATCTTTTTTATTGCAATCAAATTTCTAATACAATGCTCATGAAATATGGCCAAGACTTTGGCATTTACATGGATTACAAAATGACAATGCTGGTATAATGCACACTTACAACTGAAACTTATAATACCCTAAAAAAAACAATACTAACAAAGGAACCTGGTTGTAGAAGGTTGTAATAATTTTCCTTCAATGCTACCCCTTCTACTTTACTTTTTCGAAGTGCTTTTCTAGCCTACTTTTTTGGTTCCACTTTTTGCACTTGCATTTTCGATTCCACTTTTTCCGCTTGCTTTTTCGATTCTTCTTTTTCTGCCTACTTTTTTAGCTTTGATTTTTCTGCTTGCTTTTTTTATTCCACTTTTTTTTGCCTACTTTTTTGGCTCCACTTTTTCGGACTGCCTTTTCATTTCTGCTTTTTTGAATTGCTACCTTGTTGAATCTCAAGACCATATCTTTCAATGGCGTCGAGATTTTCAGCTTGAAGGGATTTCATCCTTCAAACTATTGAGACATAACCTCCAGAAAATTCTTCAATTTCTTTGATATTTCCAACCATGCTTAAAAGAAGCTCTTCGATTTCTTTTATAGTGTTCTCACAAGAGCTCCATCCTTCATTTTCTCAATGTAGGATAAAACATAACTCCCTTTATGTAACTTATGTCTCCAATGTGTTATAAAATAAAGGGGACTCTTTTAATTTAAATATTTCCCACAAACTATAGTCTATGCATTAATAAAGTTAAATATTTAAATTTAACTTTATAAAATAGCTTTATCAATGCAAAACAAATCTTATCAATGATAAACAAGTCTTCTTGCCGATTTTAAACAATTACCATCAACATACCGCTATCATTGGATGTCCACCCATGCCCGAGATGACTTACTATAAATAGTAAGTATGCCCAAAGTTGCCTCAAAACCCCTCAGAAAGACTTGCAACTGAAACTATGTAGGCCAAATGGCCTCTAAGCCCCTTTAATGTCTTGGTTAGCCTACGAGACCATGGGGAAATAGAATAATGACAACATCATGCTATGAATTCTAAAAAGGGGACATTACAGTCCCCCCTTCTCAAAATTGCTTGTCCCCAAGCAATGGTCGAACAACAACCCAATCAATCCACCTAGATCCCAAATGTAGTCATGAACTATACTGTTGTCAGTCAACATAGGCTCTTGCAACAACCTGTGAAAATTAACCAAGAGGAATCGATAAATGAATCATGAATCACGGTGCAACTGAACTCCAAATCTACTACTGCCACAGTCAGGAACCCACAAGGCACAAACTCTCAAAATATTAGACCCCAAGTAGAGTAGATCACCCAAACTGTCAATATAATAAACACCATCCACACAACCCACCGTGTTATGTGGAATGCACACTCTAACTCTGCTACAATAGTGACCACTCCCACATGAAATTGCACCAAATATAGAGAATCCACACACTATACATCTGCTATAGTTAACACAACTTTGTAGATTACCGACCACTATCTCATAACCATAACACCCATGCACTACTAATGGTGAATAGTCATTACACGGTAGATAGCAAAAATGAGAGCTCAGTCCAAACCTGTCTGCCATCAACTCCTCAACACATGGATCAAAAGCAAACCGATGAACATATCCTTTAGTACAATGCCAGTAAAAAGAACCAATCTTAGTCAAAGACTCATCCTGTAGACGTGATATGACAAATTGTGACTGATTATCAGCTAAGTCAGAGGATGATATAGCCAAGAGTGCAGAATCAACAACAACATCACTAGTCTCTGTGCCCTCCAAGTCAAACATATCACAATGCTTAGCTGCAGTGCCCAACTTAGTTGAACCTACTTCCAGTGGAAATGGACCAAATATGCCAATAGTAGTGTCATGGATAGATATATCCTCATCTCCACTACCTCTATCAACCTCGACCATGGACATCTGCAGATCACCAGACACCACAACTTGTGACTATACAGAATTTGGTAAAGGCTGCAGTCGCTCTAACTCCATGGTCACCTTAGCCCAATGAAACTGTGACTCCTCGAAAGCCAACTATGTACTCTCAAGAATCTCAGAAGTCACCTCGAGCTGCTGAGTAAGCTCACTCACCTCATCTTCCTTGGCCAATAATGCTTCGTATACTATACTCCCCCACTCCATAAGATAATCTTTGTCGGCTACCAACTGCATATAATTTTGTCTCAGAATCTGAATAGCCTCCCATAAAGAGTGGATCTCCATCAAGGAAAGATAATTTCCTCCCTACTCATCACTAGTAGGAGAACCCCATCCATAAACTGCTA
Source organism: Cupressus sempervirens (assembly GCA_028749045.1). Classification (NCBI taxonomy): domain Eukaryota; kingdom Viridiplantae; phylum Streptophyta; class Pinopsida; order Cupressales; family Cupressaceae; genus Cupressus; species Cupressus sempervirens. The sequence goes on from CM053789.1 coordinate 203,700,774, forward strand.
ACAACTGACGAGCAACATCAAAATTCTTGCAAGTGATAGAAATGTCTTGCTCGCCAACTCTTAGTTGACTAGACACATGATTGTGCTGACTAGTTGAACTCCTATACTCTATCCCTGGTACACTGTCCAAAGGAGTAACCTCAAAATAGCTATCATCTATAATACTCAGATCTTAGGACTCTTCTATAAATTCTGTCATATCTGAGAGATCATCAACCCATTCCAACAAGAATGGTCGAATGGATATATGAACAATGCCCAAAATAGGTGTGTAAAAATTCCAGCATCAAACAAGTTGTTGGCATGGATGAGAACTACACCTGGAAAACTACTAATCAAGTCCATGATGGTGCAATAGATACTACTACCAAGGAATGATAGATATCTCTGGTCAAAATGATCCCAAGTACTAAGATAAGGATCTCAACATCTAATCCATGAACGGAAACCAGCTGGCAATTCAAGTAAACTTCTCACCTGAGTAATGTAAACAATACCAACTGACTTCACGCACCTGTCTAGAATCTTTGAATCTGGAGTGTGAATGCTAGATGTACTCATATCATCATAAATATGTGACCTGACTATAAAAGGAAACTGAGTCCCTACTATATGCACTAACTCTCGAACTAAACTCACCTCAAGATAACGCCAGTCCACATGTCTCTTAGAATCCTAGAGAGCCAACCGAGTACACACCAAGGAATTTTGAGTATCCTCCAGCTCATGAAAAAATTGGTCAACCTCCTTCTCCTCCTTCTTCACTGCATCTTCCTTGATCTATTGTAAGTCATCACAAGAAGAACTTGTTGTGACTCCTTTCTGTCTCTCCTGTAGTTGAATCATCCAAATGTGATTCTCAATCAATCCATGCATCCTGTCATTATGAGATAAAGCCATGACAATATCCTTGTCCCCTATCTTCAGCTGGCTTTCCAAACCAAGTGAAGAGCTACTAGCCTCTATCTCATGTGAAGAAGCATCCAACTGTGCTTGATACTCATTTTCTGCAATGTCCTGAATGCTCACTTTCTGATCAACTTTACTATCCTCAAACATGATAGTATCCCCAATTGCTATACATTCATCCAGCCCAACTATACTGGAATCACTATCTGTGTCAATCACACAATCTAGTGTGCTTATGATATCACCTTCTAATGCTACTGGCTCAACCTGCACAACATTCGTAACCCCTTCTGCTTGTGAAGATGATGCAGATAAACCATTACCTGAAGATGTGCTAGTGTCTCCCTATATTGAATTAGCATGTCTGTTAAACTCCTCATACAAGTTTCTGCCTATCACAAGGAAGGTACAATCCTTAGGCCTATCAAAATGTTCAATCAGTCTCTTTTAAACTCCACATTTGAGGTAATGTGTGCATGACCCATAGCAACCATACCATGATGCCACCACTTGTGTACTAACCCATCCAGGTCAATTGTTGCATACTTAATAGCTTCTTCCTTAGGCATAGGGTTCATTTGAAAGTATGTGTCAAGCTTTTGAACCCAAGCTCTTGCTGTAGACTTCCCCGAGCCACCATAATATGGTAACTGAAGTTTCCCTACTTTCTTCTATAGCTCATAGCTCTAGTTCCTATCATGTCCACGTGGCATATGCTTTATCCACACATCTATATAATCCCTAAAGGTGATTGCAACAATAAAATTTGGACCTCTGGCTTCCCAATCTCTCCTCAGCTGGTCCTGTATATCAGTGATCTGGGGCTTTGGTATGGGCTGCTCTGGAGCTCTAGGAGGAAATGTTGGAACCATGGGCCTCAAACTCACTGTCCTAGTTTGCTGGGGTGCATGACCAAAATTGTTCTCAACTTGTTTGCCTCCATTATATGCCCCATCATGATTATTACCATTCTAATTATTGCCATTCTAATTATTTCCTCCAACCACATTAGCATTCAACCCCATTTGACGAGCCATCATATGAATCATAAGCTCAAATCTTTGACTCTGTTCCTGTGCTCTTTGCTCTGCTGATTCCTATCCCTATGCTAAGGTGTCTAATAATTGTAAGAATCTTTCCTTTCCCTAATCTAGACCAACATTCATTTTGTCAAACATTTTTCTCTCTATCTAGCTATTCCAAATTCCCAATAAGACCTTCACAAGATGGTAGGGTTTATAGATTTGATACCACTGTAATAACCCCAATAGGTTATAACTTCTTCAAATACCAAAAATCTTTATACTATAGTGGTTTGACATTTTATCAAACACTTTGTAAGAAAGCTCTGATACCACTGTAATAACCCTCCTCAAATCTGCTCTCAAAGATGTTGATTGAAGGCTCAAAGAATTTTGTCAAACAATTCACATGCAAGAGACAAATGACTAATATAGTATTTCAGCTTGCTTTAAATGACTTTTTTTCAATTTGCATCAATGAGAAACTTGTGCTAGAAGACTCAAAATGGACTACACAATGACCTAACATGAGTGTGCTCCTAATTTTGACAATATTCAGTGCATATATTATGATCTAAGCATGAGAAAAGAACACCTACAACCAACTGGCATTTTTGCAAACAGTTGGTATGCAAACTATCTAGCTGATAAATAATGAGATTGAATTGCTTAAATGACACCAACAACTATTATCTTTTTTACTGCAATCAAATTTCTAATACAATGCTCATGAAATATGGCCAAGACTTTGGCATTTACATGGATTACAAAATGACAATGCTAGTATAATGTACACTTATAGCCAAAAATTATAATATGCTAAAAAAAACAATACTAACAAAGGAACCTGGTTGTAGAAGGCTATAATAAGTTTCCTTCAATGCTGCCCCTTCTGCTTTACTTTTTCGAACTACTTTTTCGGCCTGCTTTTTCGATTTTGCTTCTTCTGTTTGCTTTTTCAATTTTGCTTTTTCTGCTTGCTTTTTCGATTCTGCTTTTTTTGCCTACTTTTTCGACTCTTCTTTTTCCACTTGCTTTTTTGATTTCGCTTTTTCTGCCTGCTTTTTCGATTTTTCTTTTTCGAACTGCCTTTTCATTTCTGCTTTTTTGGTTTGCTACCCTGTTGAATCTCAAGACCATATCTTTCAATAGCGTCAAAATTTTCAGTTTGAAGGGATTTCTTCCTTCAAACTATTGAGACATAACCTCCAAAAAATTCTCCAATTTCTTTGATATTTCCAACCATGCTTAAAAGAAGCTCTTCCATTTCTTTTATAGTGTTCTCACAAGAGCTCCATCCTTCGTTTTCTCAATGTGGGATAAAACATAACTCCCTTTATGTAACTTATGTCTCCAATGTGTTATAAAATAAAGGGGACTCTTTTAATTTAAATATTTCTCACAAACTATAGTCTATGCATTAATAAAGTTAAATATTTAAATTTAAGTTTATAAAATAGCTTTATCAATGCAAACCAAATCTTATCAATGATAAACAAGTCTTCTTGCCAATTTTAAACAATTACCATTGACATACCGCTACCACTGGATGTCCACCCATGCCCAAGATGACTTACTATAAATAGTAAGTATGCCCAAAGTTTCCTCAAAACCCCTCAGAAAGACCTGCAACTGAAACTATGTAGGCCAAATGGCCTCTAAGCCCCTTTAATGTCCTAGTTAGCCTACAGGACCATGGGGAAATAGGCTAACAACAACATCATGCTATGAATGCTAAAATGGGGACATTACATTATGTAAGGATTGGTAGTACTCATACTTCCTTTGTAACCCAGACTAATTTTACTAGTTAGGTTTGTGACTCAAAGTCAGTGTTAGTTGGTGCTAGAACAAAGTCAGAGTTTGATCTTTTGGAATCTCTAAGAAGTGTGGCCCTTTTCTAAATGTCTAGTTGTATGAATTAATGTTGATCATTAGCATTGTCTTAGAGAAATATGGAATAGGAGGATGGGCCTTATTCATCATGGGTAACTTAAATTTCTTCAAGAGATAGTGACATGTATTCTAGAGATAAGCACAAATCATTATGATGCATGTAAAGGATTTTTTTTGGGGAAGTTTATAAAAGCATCTTTTCTAATGAGTGACACTAGATTTGAGGTTGTTCTTGATCTAGTACAAAGGGAATACTAGGGAAGGAATCAAAAGAGATTGAAATATTCCTTATAATATATAGTAGAATGGATTTGTTGAGAGAAAGAATCATTCTATATATAAGGTAGAAAGTGTTATATGCTACATGACCAAGACATGCCTTGTTACCTATGGGAAGAGACATGTAGTACAATAGTATACACATACAAAAAATCTCCACACAAGATGCTAGGGAAGATGACACTAGAGGAAGCTTTCATAGGGAAGAAGCTAGATGTTAGTTGCTTCAATATATTTGGAAGTTTGATATATTTTCATATTCCAAGTGATACACATGTACTAAGTAAGATCTGACGATAGATAAGGGGTACTTTGTTTGGTATAGTAAAACCTCAAAGGAATATAGGAATTTTCTTCCAAACACTAGAAGAGTTATATTCAGATGTGATGTTAAGCTCATGGAGGAAAAGGAACTTAGAAGGTATAAATATTTTCTATTGGATGATCAAAGTGAGTAGATGATAAAAGCTACAAGGATAAATCGACCAAGTCAAAGGCATCAAATCTTAAGTATAGTTACTAGTACAAAGTAGGATCGTGTGGTGAGGATTCAAAAAATATGGAAAAGCTGGTTCAACATGAAATGCATCAAGAAGATATAGACTTAAATGGACATGTTTCAATAGGTTCTATATCCCCAAAACTCAAGTTCATGCAAAAACTAAGTTACCCCCCTTGACTAGGCTACTCTCTTTATTAGGTCAGCAAACACTATTTTTTGGACTTATCTCACAAAATTTCCAAAACACCAAGAAAGTAAACACTTGTTTTAGATACCCTTTTCAAATTTGTATAAAATATCTAAAAATAAGATATCACTCCTTTGGAAAGATTGTACAGAATAGGGCAGTTTGTCTCATAATTAAGCTTAATTAGGCCACTTTTACAAAGCAAGTGTGCTTTAAACTTAGGTCCAGACTTCCAAACTTTCTATAGTATGTTATTTTGATGCGAAACTAAGGATTCCACAATCCTTTTGCCAAGTTTACTCTTCTAGGCATGCTTTCCAACAAACCCTCTCATTAAATGGTGCAAAACAAGGGTTTTATGGTTCTCCCACTTCCAACCACTTCTAAGACTCATTCAAAGACTAAACATCATATTTAGGACATTCCCTAACTCATGCAAACATAAAATCATATGCTCATTAAGGTAAATGTTCTATTGGTGTACTTGTAGTAGCATTTTCCTCTCTTTTTCCCACTATTAGTCACGGTGATCACCCCTTAAATGTTTCTTCCTGCACTCAAATCAGTTAGTAGCATTTGAAACATGTTATAATAGATCCATAACCAAGGTCACAAGTAGGAGGCAAGATGAGCAGTTGGGATATTGATGGATCCTTAGGTGGATTGGAAGACAAATGGTCTTCTAAGGTCATTAAAACTTGTAATGAGTTTAATCATGGACATGTGATCTTTTTTTTTATCATAGATTGATCATATTGTAATGAAAGCTTTAATGTAAGCCTTAATGGCATTGTTGAGCCTACGAGGTACCTAGGGGTCACTAGGAATGGATTTGGATTGATCCTAGGTTAGCGGTGGATAGAAAAAACTTATAAAGGTCTTGAATAATTTAATAAGGCTATTAAAGCCTCTAAAAGATGTAAAGGCACTAAAAGTGCAATATTTTGTAGCCAAAATGGGCTTAATGGAGTCATGTAAGGGATTCAAAGGGTAGATATGAGTTTATTTTAATGTTTTGTGTTTAATAAGGTCTCAAATGACCATATTAATGTAATGGGATAGTCATGTAGCAAGGAAGATCAAAAACTTGTCAATTGACAACTAAAAGTGTCAATTTGACAACAAAATAAGGTGATTAATGCACAAAGGTGGTTAGAGGGGTAGTTAGAGAGGTTTCATTTGGTTTTGAGAGTCTAAATGAGTTTAAAAACTCATTCCCACATGTGGGAGACAAGTTTGGATGGTTGAAATTGATTGGTAATGTAAGAGTTTTGAAGTTTGAGCAATGAATGCATAGTTTTCCCTAAAATTTTGATAAAAAAATCTAAACTTGTAACTACTGTAATTTCATTTTCATAGTACCTTTTGATCTGATTCTTTTTGGAGGTGATAGATAAATGTTCTAACTTTAATTTAGCATTGGTATGAAGGTTTAATCAATCTTTTTGTATTTTTCATATTGACTGTCCTAAAATTTGCTGTAGGTGACAGTTTAAGAGGGATTTGAAAGTCATTTTGTGAATCTGACCCATTCTACTTTATGTGATTACTGAGGCTTGTGTAATGGGTCAAGAATATTGAAAATTTTGTTCTTTAATAATTCATGTGTAGGGAAGAACTTGGAGTTGAGTTTTTGATGCCCAAGGGTATGGGGTTGAGTGAGAAAGAGTGCATAAAAAGGGGTATGTGACTGCTCCAAAGATGGATTTAGTGTTTTCTCCAAAAAAGAGTTGAATTTTATGTTGGAATTAATCTAACATAACCAAAGTGAAGGTTTTTGAACCATTTTGGGGTTCTAGAGACGTTGCGAAGTAAGATTTCTAGAAAGCCCTAGGGTAAAGGGGCTAGAAAGGAGGGTTTTATAAAAACCATTGTAAAGTTGATCATGAGACCAAAAAAATAGAAGAATCCTTGAATTTGAGTCATTTCTTAAGACTATTTTAGGTCATGGGAGCTCCTAGAGTCAAGGGATTGTGAGTTTCTTTGTAAATGGCCTCAAATTAGGCCTAGTTGGCAAACTGAAATAGCCAGTTTTGAGTGATATTTTACAAAACAAGTGTAGTTGGTTTTGAAGTATATTTTAGAGTGAGGAGAAGGATATTTTAATCACCCAATATTTTAGGAAGTTATATGGGAAAGTTTGGAGAAAACAACAAATTAGTGACTGGCAAAGGCTAGTTGGAACAAGCCTAAAAGAGGCAAAATTGAGAAAGTGTAAGAGATGAGTTGCTGACAGTGTGCAAGGAGTTGGAACATATTAAATGGGATGTTTTGAGATGATCCAAGGTTTTGGGCTCATGGTATGAAGCCAAGGATGAGTTTTGGTATGTTGGAGGCACTAGGGTACACTAGGTGCATGGTGAACAATGTGAGTGTTTAGAAGAAAAACTGAAGATTTGGGATATAACCTCTTAGACATGGTTGTAGGAAGATGCTACCAAGTTAGAGACCTCCTCTTGAACCCTAGTCGAGTCTAACTCCTTGGGTATAGTCACAGATGTTGTGATCATTCATATACTTGAACAACTAACACCATGTTAGAAATAGTGTTGTGAAAAAGGACTACAAAATAGAGGGAAATGGCCATCAAATATACATGATTTAAATAGCTACATTAAATAGCCCTTTACTTCATAAATCACTTCAACTCAATCATTACGTTGTATAGAAAAACTCTTCATATGTCAATTGAACAAACCTATCATAAGATTTAGATATAAAAATGAATTTAGAAAGGATTCTATTGATGAAATTTATAAGATTACCTATCCAATGTTAAAGTTTCTTTCTTCAAACCAACACCAATAATGATGAACTTATTTTGGCCCTTCACCTGCACAACATTTTGGAAATTGTTAATCAATTTTCCATGTATCTTCATATATGCAGTTTGAAATATAGAAAAGCAAACATTACAAAATGCAAGAAAATTTGAAGAAAGTCTTATTTGAAAGATTGTCCAAGGACAAATAATAGTGGTGGAAAATATTTAATGTAGTAATAGTAATAGATCAATCTAAAGAATGATCTACAATAATTACAATAACCATAGAAATCTTATATTGTTCTTCGATATAAAATAGCATGGGTTACATAGAAAACATATGCCAACAATATCTAATATGTGTAGAACCAGAATCAGTATGCAAAGAACATTAACAAATAAAGTAAACATTCACAAACCAAAAACTAAATTCACATATATGCTTAGACAGAGAAAGAGAACAAGAAGTGCAAACCTCACAAGAGAAAACACTCCATGCTTTCTTGATTCTGTAGATGTGTCCTTTTGCTGTGGATGTATGCTCAAGATGCTCAAAAGCTGCTTCAATGGAGATGGGTAATGGAAAATTGGTAGCTTTGTGAGCTCTCAATTTGGCATTATAAGGGTATGGTTGATGGCTTTGGTTCTCAAAATAGCATGGTAACTTTAGCTCAAAGATTTTTAATGAAATGGCTTGGGATGGGATTCAATTTATAGGCTAAGGGGTAGAGGGATGGAGGGCTTAGATGCAAGGATGGATGAAGGCTTAAGGAGGGCTAGGATGCACTCAAAGGAGAGCACATTGATTGTGCTTGTTTAGCACCAATGAGAAGGTGACACTTGTCACAAGGAGGATGAGTGTGAGAGGGTAGGGTAAAGGGTTGGTTAAATTCATGATGAGTGGGGTTGAGTATGTAAGAGGGATGTAAGAGGAATGAGTGTGGAAGAGGGAAGAGTGTGGAAGATGGGTGTAAGAGTCATGAGTGGGCTTGTAAGAGTCTTTTATGTTTTGTAAGAGCACTCATGACTTAGTGGTTGGGTTTTTTGAGGGGATACTTTGGTTTGGATTAGGAAAGCCTTAAACTTGTTTAAGGAATGTGACAACATTAGGGGGTGGATTAGGCTTGGGTTTAGGATTAGATTAGGGATGTTAGAGATGTGCAAGTGGATGGCATTAATGAGGGTGGGTGAGTTAGTGGCTAAGCTTGGTTAGTATGGGTGGATGGGGTGGATTAGGCTAAATGGAGGATTAGAGATAGGTTAGGGGTTTTTGAATTTGAGGATTTCATTTATCAAATAGATTTATTTAATAAATGGGGATTTTTGGAATTAGATAGAAGAATAGGATTTAATTGATAAATAATAGATTATTTGATTTATCAATTAGGACTATAGATGATTAATTAAATTAATCAACTAGGGGATGACAAAGGATTAATTAAATAGAAATTTAATTAATAATGTCTTTTTAGATAACTAAATAGGATTACTAAAATAGTGTAATCAAATTTAGGTGTCTACATTTTGCCCCTCTTTGACATAGTGTTGAGACAACACTATTTCAAAGAAGTTTGAATGAAGACGACATGAGGAAGATGTTTTAGCAACAAGGTTGCCCCAGTCTCAGATAAGAAGAGGAGAGACTAGACTTAGATGATGCCCCCTCAAGAAGGTGACGGGGAGAGAAATGAGGTTCGATGACTTCTTGAAAAGTACAAGAAATTGAGGCGAGCTGAGATGCAGGTTGGCGAAGAGAAGGGGCAGAATTAGCTCAAACTCTCACTATGGGAGAATGATAAAGGGAAATCAGAGGCACAATAGTAAAGCAAGCTTAAGACTTTCTAGGATTGGGGGGGGGGAGATGGAGGAGTGGAGCGCTATAAAAGGAATCCATGGTAGGGAGATGGATGATAGAATGATAAAGCTGATGCAACAAGATTTCAAAGAGTTAGATTGGCGAAAGATGGGTTTCGGGGATCTCTAGGACTAGGATTGTGGATCTCGAAAGATGAGGCTTGGTGGATTGATTTGATTGGTGGATCCCTAAAGCTAAGCGTGAGGAGTGATTCAAAGAGATACTAATGCATAAGCTGGGGTAGGAGCGACATATGTAGGATATGGATGGGGGGATAATGGAGATGAAGGGAATCCATTGAAGCTTTTTGAGCGGGGGGATACTTCAAAGAGAAGTACCACCATGTAGTTGAGCACTAGATTTGCTATAAGACTATTGGTTAATTGCCAGGGTTACCAAGAACATCAAGGCCTTTTTACCAACCGTCCAGAGGACTGATGAACTGACTCAAAACAAACACACAAGGATTGCCCCAGTATCACACATGAATCCCAAAGGAAGCAGCATGGAAACGACACTAGGTAACCCACAAGCAGAAAAAGAAAACAAGCAAAAGACCTGATCAAGACCTTATGCTCTAATTGCCCCATTCGCAGCATACCATGATATGGAAGATCATGGAAACCTTGAGGAGGGAACAAGGAGATTTCTTGGAAAAGATATTTCAAGACCCAAAAGGGAAGATCCCAAATCAAAAGAAAGTAAAAATCCAAAAGAGAACTGTTTGCCAATGAGATGGGTAGGACGAGGTACTAACGGACCAATATTAGACATGAGGAAAGCTATATCCTGCAAGGACCTATCAGAGAGCACCAAAGCTGATGGATCGGGATGAGTGATGCGTCTGGCAAGCTGAACTAAGAAGGATAACACTTTGGTGATAGGAGATCTAGCTAAAGGATGCTTTGGAATATCTAACCAAGGTGTGCGATGTGTGCAAGATGTTGACCAAGGATGAACTAAGATGAAAGCCAGATAGATACAATGATACTAAGCTAAAGAGGATGTACAAGCTGACAGACCAAGATATGTTATAAATGTACAAGTTTGTTCATGTTTTGGTTTTTTGTGAGATGGAAATGTTTGTGAAGGATCGGGTGTCTATAATAGTTGATAGGTGGATAGGTAGATGGTTTGTGAAAAGCTTAAGGAAAATGGGATTATGTGTGTGCATGTGATAGGATACAAGCTAGGATACAAGATCATTTACAAGATGGAATATGGTACAAGCTTTGGACAAGATTCGAATATATACAAGGTATCGTACAAGATTTACAAGGTATAATACAAGCTTTGGTACAAGATTTACAAGTTGTACAGGAGGTATTGACAAGCTCCATCAGATTTTGGATATTTGATTGGAACACCAAGGGAACAAGTAGGTGTTTTATGGGATGGTGGGTGGATGGATGAGGGATAGGATAGTGATAGATAATGGATTAGTCTTTAGCACACAAGGCACCTGAATTACCAGATTTTCACCAAGGTACCTATCCAAGGCGCTTGCATTGCCAAGTTTTCACCATTGGACACTTATTTCTCTTTACTATTTTTTTTTTTTTTTTTGTATTTTTTCAAAAGCTGGGTATACCAAGGATCTTCAAGCATAGAACTTCTTGAGATGAATGATGTTAGTGGGATCATTCAAGAGTTCTCCTTCTGGTGTAGATAATTGATAGGCTCCGGAGCCAAAGGAGGTAGTAACCACATAGGGACCAAGCCATGTAGGTTCAAACTTGCCTTTCTTTTCTCGATCTGCTTGGACTTTCATATTTTCTTTGAGGACCATGTCACCTGGCTGAAAGTGTTGTGGGAGCACCTTCTTGTTGAAATTCCTTTTGAGACGAGTTTGATAGACTGTGAGATGGTCATTGGCTTGTTGTCTCTTCTCGTCTAAGAGATCTAGCTGGGTGAGTCGAGCTACTCTGTACTCTTCATCTGAGATTTTCCCTCGCAAAGATATGCGTAGTGAGGGAAGTTCAACTTCTATAGGTAATACCACTTTGGCACCATAGACTAGGGAGTATGGAGTTGTGCCTATGGATGTACGGAAGGAAGTTTGATAGGCCCATAGAGCCAAATTTATTTGAAGGTGCCAATCACGGCCGAAATCATTGACAACTTTCTTTAGGATTTTGAGGAGGGTTTTATTAGTTGCCTCTACTTGGCCGTTACCTTGTGGAAAATATGGGCTAGAAAAGTGGTGATGGATGCGGAGGGAAGTGCATAATTCTTCCATGTTGAGATTTTCAAAGTTACCTCCGTGGTCAGTGAAGATGGTGGATGGGATGCCGAAGCGGCAAACAATGTGGTACAAGATGAACTTGGAGACTTGAACTCCTGTAGCTGAGACTAGGGGGACTGCTTCCACCCACTTAGTGAAATAGTTTGTAGCTGTTATTATCCATTTATGTCCATCAGATGAGAGAGGGGTGATAGTTCCAACTAGATCAAGGCCCCAACAAGCAAAAGGCCAAGGTGGTGCAATAGGCTGTAGATCTTGTGCTGGAGCGTGCACAAGATTTGCATGCTGCTGACATGGGAGACACTTTCTAACAAAGTCGCAAGAGTCTTCTTCAATGGTAGGCCAATAGTAGCCTGCTCTAAGGATTTGTCGTGCTAGGACAATACCACTCGTGTGGGCACCGCAAAGTCCAGAATGTACTTCTTTTAATGCCACCGCAGCCTCATTTTCATCTAAACATCGAGAGAGAGTATTGGCTATGATAACATAGTAGGATGATTTTCGGATGAGGTTCTGGCGTTGGGTACATGTGAGGTGAGGGGATATGATACCATCGTTAAGGTAAGCGTGAATTTCATGGTACCAAGGGGATTGGGGACCAACCAAGATACAAACATGGTTTGAATCCTCATTCGCATAGGCAGGTGTGAGGAGCTGCTCAACTAAAAAATCATACTGCGTAGCTTCTTGGGGAATTTCCAAGAGCAAGCTGATAGTGGCCGTGGCATCTGCTGCCTTGTTCTGCATTCGAGGCACTTGTGTAAACTGAAGCTTTGTAAAATGTTGGGTCAGCTGATCAACTAGCTCTTTGTAGGGTAATAGCTTTTCATCTTTGGTTTGATATTCATTTAAGACTTGTTTGATGATGAGTTGGGAATCACCAAAGACTTGTAACTCAGTGATATTCCATTTTGCAGCTATCTTTAATCCTGCTACAAGAGCTTCATATTCTGCTATATTGTTGGTGCTAGGGAATTGTAGCTTGAAGGCTTTTGGAATGTAATCTCCTTGAGGTGTAACTAATAATATTCCTGCCCCTGATCCATGAGAGGTGTATGAGCCATCAAAATAAAGCTTCCATGGGGGTTGTTCCTCAATTAGGCAGATATGCTCATCTGGAAATTCTGTGAGCAAAGGATATGCATCTACTAGAGGTGCATCAGCTAGGTGATCTGCTATAGCTTGCCCTTTGATTGCCTTTCTGTCCACATACTGGATGTCAAACTCACTTAGTAGCATAACCCATTTGGCCAAACGGCCTGTAAGTGCTGTTCTGGAGAGCATATACTTGAGAGGGTCAATCTTGGAGACTAGTTGGATGGTATGACTTAGCATCTAGTGGCGAAGCTTTTGAGTTGAGAAAACAACTGCCAAACAAGCTTTTTCCATAGGAGTGTAATTGAGTTCATAACCAACTAGGGTTCTACTAATATAGTAGATGGCTCTCTCTCTGCTATAATCATCATGTTGTGCTATAAGTGCCCCTAGAGTAGTAGGTGTTGCTGATATATACAAGATCAAGGGACGACCAGGAACTGGTGGAACCAAGATAGGGGGATTGGTGAGATACTGCTTGAGCTGATCGAAGCTGCGCTGACATAAAAGATCCCACTTGAAGTTCTCATTCTTCTTTAGCAAGTGTGAAAATGGTGTACACTTATCTGCAAGTTAGGAGATGAAGCGCCAGACAGATTGAAGTTTTCCCTAAAGAGAGCGAAGCTGTCGCAGTGTCTGGGGAGGAGGCATGTCTAAGATAGCCTTGACCTTTTTGGGGTCAATCTCTATACCCTGTTTAGAAACTATGAAGCCTAGAAGCTTGCCAGATGTGACCCCAAAGACACACTTCTTGCGATTTAGCATGAGATAATATTGGGCCAACCTATCAAAGACTTTTTCTAGGTCAGCAAGATGATCCATGAAGGTGTGAGATTTGACCAGGATATCGTCCAAATAATCTTCCAAAATGCTATGGATAAGATCATGGAAAATGGCTGTCATAGCTCTTTGATAGGTAGCCCCAGCATTCTTTAGGCCAAAAGGCATCATGGTGTAGTAAAAGGTTCCCCAGGGGGTAGTGAATGCTGTCTTATGCTGATCCTCTTCTACAATCTTGATCTGATTATACCCAGAAAATCCATCCATAAGGGACAGGATTTCATGTCCAGCTGTAAGATCTATAATCATATCTATGTTGGGCAAGGGAAAATCATCCTTTGGACAAGCTTTGTTAAGATCTCTAAAATCAGTACAGATTCTGATGTCACCAGAAGGCTTAGTGACAGGGACCATGTTGGAGATCCATTCTGAGTAGTCGATAGGTCGTATAACCTTAGCAGCTAACATTCTTTCTAGTTCAGCTTTGACTAGTAATGCCACCTTGGGGTGCATTTTCCTAAGCTTTTGTCTGATGGGCTTGATCTTTGGATCAACTGCAAGATGATGAACTACAAGCTTTGGATCAAGTCCTGGCATGTCCTGATATGACCATGCAAATCGGCCAATGTTCTCTCGTAAAACCTCAAAGAGGAGGTCAGCTTGGTCTTGTGATAGGGTTGCAGCAATGTGAACAATTCTAGGGATCTCTAAAGAACCAATGTTGACTTCTCTAGTATCCTCTATTAGAATAGAAGACACCTCTGGTCAATTATCTTGAGGAGGCAATACTAAATCCTCATGTTCTGCTTGTGGCTCTGGATTTTCTTGCTGAGGGGTTCTCTTCGCTGCCTTAGCTAGTCCCAGATTTACCTTAGTTCCAATTTTGGGTGTATCGAAACTAGGTTGGGGATTTTCTCCAAAATACCCCTTGGGATCTAGCTTGTAGATGTAGGCAAAATCTGGCTTTGTCTTCTTATGAGGAGTTTCAGCTCCCATGAATCTTAGAAGCGCTTCCTCTAATGCGAACTCATCAATATGTATGACACTTGGTTGGTCCCAATCTATGAGTTGTGGATGAGCAAGTGGTAGGTCAATGAGATGGATGGATAGTTCTCAGAGAATAGAGTCTCCTAGGAAGATTTGGTCTGGGATATCGTCGTAGGCTCTCTTTTCAACTTCCTCAGGAATGTCTTCGATTTCAACAAGGTCACGGTGGATGTTCGAAAAAGTGTGACCATTCTCGTTGGTGCCCCCAGTTGTGGGTATGCCAAAGCCAAGACCTGACTTTATTTCCCAATCATGTGCTTCGATGGGACATTGCATGCCCCTTTCTTCTGGTCCTAGTCCACCTCCTTGATAGTTCCATTTTTCAGTGACAAGCTTATGTTGTTGGGGATACTTCTGGCTAAAGTGATCAAGGCGTGCTTGATTTCTTGGAGGTGCATCCTTATGTAGCCAATCGTTGATATCTGGAGTGAGCTCCTCATGAAGAGGGGTTTTTGAGGACACAAAGGTGGTTGGACCAAACTGTTTGTATCGAGGAGGTGGAATCTCCTTAGCTTTTTGATATGTTGGCCGTCCATGGGTATGTGGATCAAGTGGGATTGCTCCGACAGCAAATGCATCTGATAGACTATATTCTCCATAACCTTTGTTGTTGATCTTTACAGTAGATAGGGTGGAGGAAAGGATGGTTTCTGCGTCATTACAAGTGTGGGATGAGCTGGCAATGGCTGTGCCAATGTCTATTCCAGGGCAATGGTTTGTATATGAAGCTTCAACTGCATTGCAGTAAGCAAAGGGTTCTGGATCGGCATGGATGGTTACCTCAGTGCCTTGATGCACTGATGGTAGGTGGATGGAACGGCCTTCATAGCATGAATCCATGGGCAACCGAGGAGGATGTTAAATGGTAGGTTTAGATCAACAACATGGCAAACTGTCTCTTGAATGACTGGCCCAACGTTGATTGGTAGCAAAATAGTCCCTTCTGTGGTCCTTTCCAAGTTGTCATAAGCTTTGATGGTGATAACCTCACTGATCATATCTTCCTTAGTATACCCAACTTGTTTTATGAATTTTAGGGTGCAAATGTTCAAGGCTGATCCATTATCTATCATTACTCTTTTCACGGCAAAATTGGATACCATGATGGCTATGCGAAGCAGAAGGGTGTGATCTGGCTCAACTGCGGGTATGTCGGTGGGTTTGAAAGACAGGGCACATGAGGATGAAAGGTGTCCAACAAGATTACGAAAATCAGTAGCATTGATATCAGAAGGGACATGAGATTCTATGAGAGCACTGTCAAGGATGTCTTTTTACACAAGACTAGTGCGGAGAAGGTCTAAAATGGATATTTGGGCTGGCATGTTCCCAAGGTGTTCCAAGATATTGTACCGGCTTTTTGATGGAGCTGATGGTGTTGATGAAACTGGTGGGCCTGCGATGTTAAATCGCACTCTTCGAGTGGTGACCGCACACTCATTGTCTGGTCCTCGGATATTGATAACATTGACAGAAGGCTCTTTCTCAGATATACAACCTATAAGGCTACCATAGTCTATATAGGATGAAGTGTGGTCATTGTTCTTCCCATGCTATTGGTTTGGCTGGCAGTTGTTGGTGTTGTTTTGGATAGGTGCTTTTCCAGGATTTTGGTTGTTGTGTGGAGGAAAAGCATTTTGATAAATTTGTAAGCCTGCATTGGGAGAGGTTTGGGCACCAATAGTGATTTCCTTTCGATCAATGAGGTCTTGCACATAGTCTTTCAGTTTCATGCATCTGAGGGTGGTGTGACCACTTACCCTATGGAACTTGCAATACTCATTGTCCTTGTACCATGCAGCTTTGGATTGGCTTGGATCAATTTGCTGGGTAGGAGGAAATTTGATGAGGTTTTCCTTAGCCAATTTCTCAAAAATAACATCCAATGGCTCACCAAGGGGTGTATAGTTTCTAGGTGCAGGTTGGAATCTGGGCTTTTGCCCTGCAGCTACATTGATGGCATTAGCTTGATTGTTAGACCCTTGAAAGTTGGGTCTTGTATTGTGGTTTTGATAGCTTTGGTTATTTCGTTGTTGGTAATTGGTAGCTTGTTGGTTGTTTGTTTGATATGGTGGGTTAGACTGGTTTTGAGAAGGACCAACGATATTCACATGTCTGGTGTCAGTAACCCCATCTGTTGCAACATGCTTGTTTTTGTTCCAATACCTAGACTTGTCATTGGAATGTTGTTGATTTTGGTTGGCCTCTTTGTAAATCTTTACCACACCATCTTTGATGAGTCCTTGCTCAAGGATCATTCCTTTCTCTTTGATATCCTTATAGGTCTGCAAACAGTTCATGGTCATGTGGTGAGCCAAGCTGGGATGTGCATTATCAATAAACATTTTCACCACATGGCATTCTGGCAAGGTGTAGGATATGCGGGTGGTAAGGGTTTGCCATCTTTACAGGTATTCGGCAAGGCTTTCTCCACCTTTTTGCTTGGTGTGGACAAGATCAACTATTGATAGCTCTGTTTCAACAAGATGGGCATATTGGGCTACAAATGCCTTAGATAATTCAGCAAAGTTTTTAATTGTGCCATAGGGGATTCTATAAAACCATTCAAGAGCTGGTCCAGCCAAGCTTTTGGAAAAAAGGCGCAAGAGGAAGACATCATTGTATGCCACCTCCTGGCAATGCATGTAAAATTCTTTGATATGTGTGACGGGGTCTCCTTTTCCTCTGAATTTGTCAAATTTAGGTACCTCAAAGTGTTTGGGAAATGGTGTCGTGGTAATGGCTCTGTCAAATGGGTAAGGACACACATTCTCAAACTTGAATGTCTTTGGATCATTCCCTTCTTGGATGGTTTTCAGAGCTGTCTTCATTTGCTCCCACTCTGAATTGATAGGTGATGGTTGGGGTGCCCCCAATGTAGGAGTGCCTTGAGGTAGGTATGTGCTGGATGGGGCCATTGAATATGGATGGTTATGAGGGATTTGCTGATAGGGATTGTACATTGTTTGGGCAGCTGCATGGTGGATGACGGGTTGTTGAGGGGGACGTGGTGCATATTGCTGCATGTGCTGCAAGGCTTGCTATTGATATGGGATTTGAGGTTGGGATTGAGGAACATAAGTTGGCTGTGGGATAAATGGATTGCTTTGTGGAGGTAAGGTATAAGATGGTTGTGAGGCTTGGGGAAAGGATCGGGGGGCTTGTGGGGTTTGACCAATATATGTGGGTTGTGCCCCCATTTGGGATGGTATCTGCAAATAATTGGTGGTTGGCTGGGGTGGTGGATTACCTCCTAGAAGTGGCATTGAAAAGTAGTTGGTAAAAGGAGGTAATGGATTAGTTGGTGGTGGAGGTGGTGGGAATTGAAAGCTTGGGAATGGAATTGATGGGGTTTGATAGCTTGGTGGTTGGATTTGGAAGCTTGGTATAGTGGTGGTGGGAGCTGGGGTCACTTGGGAGCTTGGTAGAAGATTGGCAGTAGCTTGTGGGGTTTGATAGCTTTGTGGAGTGAAGGTAGTAGCTTGTGGATTTGTGGCTGGTGGTATTGAGCTCCCAAGACCTAATGGAAATGATGGGATTGTGCTTTGGGCTATGGTGAACAAGCTGGGGGTGATGAAAGGTTGATTACTTGGCCCCATGGGTGGCATCCCTGTTGTATATTGCTGAGGTTGGCCAAAGATGCTAGCACTAATTTGGGAGATGGGTGGATTGGGAAGGCTAGGTTGGGGAGCAGCAGCAATAGTGAAGGGGGTGAACGGTGAGGTGTTTTGGGTAAAGGGGGTTTGGAGCGAAGAGGTATGAACCAAGGATGGAGTGGTGGTGGCTGGGTTGGCTTGCGGCATGGAGATTTCAACTTGGGTGGATGATGGTATGTTTGGGTCTGTTGGGTCATATGGATTGGCTGGAGGCTCTTCTTTTGGAATAAATTGAGGATAATTTGGATCATAAGAGCCTATGGGTGGTGGTAGCTACCCAAAAAATGGGTGAGATGGATTTGATAATGGAGGGGGTCTTCCAAATTCAAAGATTCCTACATTGTCCCTTCGAAAATTAGCCATGATTGTCTCTTTGTTTTTGTCTATAATGGCGTTTACCAATACTGCATTTCCTGGTTGGTTCATGAAAGCTTCAATGTCAGTAGGTGATGGCATAGCTGGCTCTGGGCTGAAGGATGGCTGAGTGCTCAAGGGGGGTGAGGCTGTTCGATCTAAATGATAGGGCTCCATTTTTTCTTTCTTCTTGGCTAAGCGAGTGACGGGTGGCATGAAAAATGCTCCTAGGGATGAGATGCAATAATGCTGATGGATGCAAAAAGGGGGAAGGCTTTTCTATGCAAATGATTTCCTAGGTTGAGGCAAAGCTATATGACAAAACCTAAGGAGGATTGGGTTGGGGATTCTAACTTCAAAGATATGTTGTCAAAGCATAAAAGGTCTGCTTTCCTATGTGCAAGCTTGGTGGTGATTGTGTCAACTTAAGGATAGACTGATGATCCTTTAGGAAGAACACGAGATTGACCACTTGTGAATCCCAACCTTTAGCTCAAGGTGATGAGGGATAACAAGTGACAAAGCTAGATTACCCTAGAAAAATCTCTGTCAAAGGGATAACCTTGGTGAGATTGGTGGATTTGGAAGATTTTAGGAATGGAAAACTTTTTAGCAAGGTGACAACAATTTTGAAAGCTTAGATGTGCAGATTTTCGATTACTAGCTAGATGGTATGATTCTAAATGAGATGGATGAGCTAATAATGCTTAAGGGGATAACCTAAGATGGCTGGCTTTTCTACAAAGATGACTCTAGAGTGAAGCTTATCCAAGAAGATGTGGAGAAACAAGGGTGTCTAATCATAGAAATCATGCCTAGTTGGTAAGGCATAAGCAGGATTAACTCCTGGATGTTGGCTAAATTTGATGGTGCGCTCTAACCAGGCCTCTTGAAGTGCTTCGTCGGTAGCTTTGTCCTCTGTTTTGTGGAGTTTGGAAATTCGTGGGCTTGGTGTTATTTCTTTTCTCTTGGCTGAAAGTTCTTGGTATGCTAGAGATGGCTTGAGTTTGACCTTGTGAAACTTCTGTTTGGGTTTGGGTTGTTCCGACATAAATTCTTGAATCTGCTTGGCTTTGGGAAAAATCTCAGTTGTTTTGCTTCAACTTGTTCAACTTCCAAAATAGGCAGTGACTACGCTAAGTGTGCCCTAAGCTAGGATTGACCAAGTTTGGCAAACATTCATTCAACAACTAAAATAAAAACAAGCAATAGATAGGAACACCCAGATAGAAGTTTGTGGTTCTCAGAATGTGATACTTGCGCCAAGGAGTGTGTATGTTCTACAAATGTTTCGATCAGTCACTCCAAACACATTAACATCCTAGATGATTTTCTGCAAGGCTGACAATTGGTTTAGCTAGGGAGTCCTCGATATACGCAAGGTACGTGAGGCCCAAATCTGTAGATGAGACCAAAAGGATGTCACACAGCCGAGAGGAGCGGTAACCCACTTCTCCTCTTTCACTTCTCAAGGGTATAAAGTTCCTTGAGGCTTAGCCCGAATGACAAAATCTTGATCCCAAGAGAGGTGTCTTTCGATTCACCTCTCAATTCTTATACTCCGCCGAAGCGCTGGAGTTGAGGTCGTCCAAGGGGTGATGAAATCCCCAAGCAGGCCTCCTAAAAAGAAACAAGGTTTTGGATCCTAATCTTATGCACCCAAGATGGCCTCGAAAGACGACAAGGGGAGAGAAGACTCAAATGACCTTGGGCTAAAAAACACGCTTGTTCTTTTACCAACTGATTCTTATGTGTGCTAATCTAGACTTTGCAAGCACTCATGTTTAAGAGACAATGTTCAATTTCAACTTGAAGTGCCAACAAAAGTAAATCGATCGAAGAATGCAAACAATAAGAAGAGTTAGGGTCAACAAAAGAAAACTCACGCGCCTGGAGGCCCTCCACGTCAAGTATCGATTAATTTTCTTTAAGGCATTCAAGATTGAGTGTGAGTTTGTTTTAAGCCCAAAACAAAAGTGTGTGAGATTCGATTTCAAGCGCGCGCTCAGAGGCTCTCCATGACAATTGTTGTTCAATTTTAGTTCCCCAAACTTGAAGTGTGATCGATTTAATCTAGAGTTTTGGCCATTTAAGAATTTTGATCAAGTTAAAGCAAACGTTCAAAGACCAAGTGAGTGAGTTAGATTGTGGAACATTTAACACCTTTTTCAAGTAGACCCATCCCCATAAATGGCGCTGAGGTTGCAACCAATGGTTAATATTTGATGGGTGATTAGAAAAGAGGTGAGTCCAAGGAACTACTCAAATTGATTTTTGTAAATTTGTATTTTAACTTAACAAAGTTTCTTAAATGTCCAAAAATCAAACTTTACCTAGATTGCATGTGAAAAAGAGATTTGTAATGGTTAATTGATCCTTGGCATTCAAGATTGGATTTTTTTTGTTTCAAGCATGCATTCCAAAGAAAGTTGATTTTAATTCATGACATTCAAGAGTGTGTTTTTGAGCAACATTCATTCAATGAAAAATGTGTTTAACCATTCAAGTTCATTTTTTTTTTAGCAACATGCATTCAAAGACAAATGGTTAAACATTCAAGTTCATTTTTTAGCAACATGAAAACCTGCAAGAAACATGGTTAGTGGTTCCATATGTGCTCCAACCTGCAATGAGACAAAAAAAAAAAAAAACAATTTAGTTAGTTAGCCAAAATCTTCAAAAATGAGAGCTTAACTATGGGAAAAAATTTTTAAACTTTTTTTGTTGTTTTTTCTACGCGTAAAAATGCTTAAAATGGTATAAATCCTACGGAACCACTAAAAGTCAAATTTTAACTTTTTTTTTTTTATTAGCTACAAAGTGCAAAAATAATAAAGCAGAAATGGAACATAAGCAAGAAGAGAAGACAGTCTGTCAAAATACGAAGACGTTGAAATATAGAGACACCAAAATACAAAGAGGACAAAACAGATTTGCAGCACAGAACACAGGTGACAAGCAGAGACGCTGATTTGCGCAGATGCGGATTTTCGTAGACAATGGTTTTCGCAGATGCAGATTTTCATAGACGCGGATTTTTGCAGACGTCAATTTTCGCAGATGTCGATTTGCGCAAACGCAAATTTTCGCAGACGTCAATTTTCGCAGACAGAACAGGTTGCAGATGCCAAAACTACGCCAAAAAAGCTGAAAAATGCAAATTTTTTTTTTTTAGATGGTATTTCTTCTTCCTAAGTGCGTTCTTTAATCTGCAAAAACAAGAAAAACACCCTCACAACACACTCAAACAAAAACAAACATTAGATGGTTAGAAAAATGACATATAGATCAAAATAGATGATTAAATGACCCATAGTGGGGTCCCACCGGGCGTGCCAAAATGTAGAACCAGAATCAGTATGCAAAGAACATTAACAAATAAAGTAAACATTCACAAACCAAAAACTAAATTCACATATATGCTTAGACAGAGAAAGAGAACAAGAAGTGCAAACCTCACAAGAGAAAACACTCCATGCTTTCTTGATTTTGTAGATATGTCCTTTTGCTGTGGATGTATGCTCAAGATGCTCAAAAGCTGCTTCAATGGAGATGGGTAATGGCAAATTGGTAGCTTTGTGAGCTCTCAATTTGGCATTATAAGGGTATGGTTGATGGCTTTGGTTCTCAAAATAGCATGGTAACTTTAGCTCAAATATTGTTGATGAAATGGCTTGGGATGGGATTCAATTTATAGGCTAAGGGGTAGAGGGATGGAGGGCTTAGATGCAAGGATGGATGAAGGATTAAGGAGGGCTAGGATGCACTCAAAGGAGAGCACATGGATTGTGCTTGTTTAGCATCAATGAGAAGGTGACACTTGTCACAAGGAGGATGAGTGTGAGAGGGTAGGGTAAAGGGTTGGTTAAAGTCATGATGAGTGGGGTTCAGTATGTAAGAGGGATGTAAGAGGAATGAGTGTGGAAGAGGGAAGAGTGTGGAAGATGGGTGTAAGAGTCATGAGTGGGCTTGTAAGAGTCTTTTATGTTTTGTAAGAGCACTCATGACTTAGTGGTTGGGTTTTTTGAGGAGAGACTTTGGTTTGGATTAGGAAAGTCTTAAACTTGTTTAAGGAATGTGACAACATTAGGGGGTGGATTAGGCTTGGGTTTAGGATTAGATTAGGGATGTTAGAGATGTGCAAGTGGATGGCATTAATGAGGGTGGGTGAGTTAGTGGCTAAGCTTGGTTAGTATGGGTGGATGGGGTGGATTAGGCTAAATGGAGGATTAGAGATAGGTTAGGGGTTTTTGAATTTGAGGATTTCATTTATCAAATAGATTTATTTAATAAATGGGGATTTTTGGAATTAGATAGAAGAATAGGATTTAATTGATAAATAATAGATTATTTGATTTATCAATTAGGACTATAGATGATTAATTAAATTAATCAATTAGGGGATGAAAAAGGATTAATTAAATAGAAATTTAATTAATAATGCCTTTTTAGATAACTAAATAGGATTACTAAAATAGTGTAATCAAATTTAGGTGTCTACAATATGGTTTATTATATATATGCAAAAAGCATAGTCAATTTTCAAATCATAATGTTAGTTTTATGGTTTTTTGACGAGATACAATTTGTTTTACTCAAACATTGGAATGACATGTTTAAAATCTGCATAATAACTAGGTTTAATATTCACTATACAAAATCTTGGAATGACTTGTTTTAGAAAATATATTTTGACTTCATAATGTATCCCTCCCATCATTAGGTTGTGTAGAAGAAAAAATTTATGGAATTTTTTGTATCCATCATTGATTTGGCAAAAGATCTTTTGATTGACTTGTATATACTCTTAGTCAATTTTTCTTCAGCTTGATCATTGTTTTAATATTGTAAATTGTGTTCTTGAAGAATGTTTCAAGAATTTTGTTCATGACCAGATTAACCATATTAGGTCATTTTTTATTTATCTTTTGTCTTCTACTTAATGAGGAGTTACAATGTTTTATTTATTCAAACTATATTTAAAATAAAGGATATAGCTTTGGCATATAACAAGTGGCTTTTTCCCTCAAATTTATTTTCTTATAGTTCCAAGCTTTAGTTAGGGGAGTCTCCATCTAATAGCTCAAGTATGCCCTAATTGACTTCCTATAGTTTTGGATTTATGTCTAAATATTCTAAAAATGTGTCCTTCACTTGTTCATTCCTCTACCCACACTATCCATTTCATTCTCTTATGACAATTTTTTCCATCATAATAATAGATTCTTAAGATAAGTATACATAAAAGAAATTAGATCTATATCATGACATATATTATTCAGTGTCAAAATCATCATATGTGTATCTCTATAATATGTAACTAACCTCTATTTCACCATGTTGGCTATTCATTAGATATTTTATTCACACTAGGAAAATTAGGGTATTAGAAAGGTGTGGTTTGTATGATGGGAGATAGTTATGCAACCATCATGAATGAAAATCTTATGGAGGGCCATTTGAAACAAGAGCACATGACTTTGTTAGTAATTTTTCCAAGATCATCTCTTCAAAAAATAAAATATTAAACATGTGATTCTTCAAGCACATGGTTTATACAAGTAAATGGGGTAGCTACTATAGGAAATGATGAATAGGTGAACAAAGTTGAACCTAAGAATATATAACAATTTCCAATTCAACTCATCTCCTTTTTATACCTAAATCCTCTGCAATTCTAGGCATAAGATGATTAACACACAATGGTACTTGAACAAAAATCACTGATAAATATTGAGGATGTGAATTGATAATACCATTTTGTAGATGATTTTGGTGTCTCACCCTTTATCACTGGTGCTTCGATTTTATTAGCCCTCTTCTTTGGTGACTTGCAAATGAAGAATTAGCATAGTAAAAAATCTAAGATAAGATTAATCCACTAAAATTACAGAATGACAAAAATTGAATTTGGCTTGTGATTAAGAATTATCCATTTGTACAAATCCTTGCTTTTTGAGTTGTATGATAACCCTTGCTTGATGAGTATTGAAAACTTCTCCCATTTTATCCTTGCTTTTGCCAGTTTGAAGTTTTTGGTTACATGCACAAAATCATGACTTTATATCACAAAGCATTCAAATTCTAACAATTTTCATGTTCTTTCATTAAATTTTGATCTAAACAACAAATTCTAAACTTTCACTTATTCAAACGACTAATCTAAAAATGGGTCCTATTAAAGAATCTAATATAAATTCAAATAATGTATCTAGATTCTAAACAAATCAAAACATAAAATCTATGATTTAAACTAAATCTCATCACTTACACATCATAACAATATGGTCCACCTTAGTCATGTTGACAGTCTAGGGGAAGAGGTTGCAACATTGCATTTGGATCCAATTGATCACTCTCTCTCTCTCTCTCTCTCTCTCTCTCTCTCTCTCTCTCTCTCTCTCTCTCACTCTCTCTCCCTCTCTCCCTATTCAATCTAATGAGCCAACTGGATCTACTCCACATTTTAATGTCTCAAGTATTGCCTCGTGGCCTGACTTGCAAACTTTCCAAAGAATCTTATTATGTGTTTTCCCACCATATTTTATCAAGTGGACATTTGATGCAACAATAAGGTTTGAATAATGAAGAGTCTTACTCTCTGTTTACCAATCCCCAAATAACCACAAGTTAGGGTTCTTCATAGAATATGTTCTAAGCCATGTGCCAGTTACAACCACCACACCAACATGGTACTCTAAACCTTCACCATCTATAACCGATTGATCCAATTTTTGTTTGTCTTGGACACAATGACACAAATAATAATCTATCCTTTCTTCATTGTCTTCAGGTGAAATAATAGCAAAAACATGGCTTGTAGTGACAAATGTAAAAAATGCGATCATTAATTCATAAAATACTTAGGTAAAAGTTATAAAGTTACATATTGAATTTACAAAGATATATAAATAAATATATATATTACCAGGTTACACTAGATCTAACAAGTGGTCAAAGTCAATAGATAAATCCATCTCTACCATTTCTAGTGCTTGTGGGGGATGATAGGTGTCAATTTGGTCCAAAACCCATATATCCCATTCGTCTGCCCATTCAGTCGACTCATAGTCATCCTAATTTTCCTCTACACATGATGGACAATAGCATGCCATTTTTCATTTGTGGATGCTCCATGAACGTGCATCAGAGCTTCTAAAAGAATGTAACTCACTAGATCCTATTAGTTTGCAACAATCCTGATATGGTGCAATGTTAGTATTATCTATCAACCAATAAAATCTACAAACCGTAGACTCACCTTCCTTACCTGGACCCATTGTAGTGTTACACCACTGGATGATGGATTTTGCATCTATTAATATTGCTCCATCTTTGTACTTTAGTTCTTCACAAGCTAAGGCTCTTTTGATGCATGCGCTTGCACCATCATGCTCTCCCTTTCCATGACCAACCTCTGTGAAATTTCACATATATTGAATTATACACAACATGTGCATCCTGCTTAACCAGTAGAACATCCATGCATTCTTGAATTGAGATGCGCAATTGTCTGACCAAATAATGTGTTGACAATATGTGATGCCTCTATTAGCCAAATCTCCATAAAATAGTTGAAAACAACCCTATACAAACTCTGTAGCATGTGATCAATCATCGCTAATGTAAAAATGGTACTCCCTCAAAATCTTCTTGTCATCCTCTATACTTGTAGGTGAATGCATGAATGTTATGTGAACAAATATGGAAACTTGTTGATAGGTATAATACTTTTCTTGCACCTCATTTTGTGGTTGTAGTGTGTAATTCTCTATGAAGTCTACAACTAAAACAATGGTATCTAGTGGAAACGTATCCTTGCACAACTTGAATTGCAAATCTAGCCATCGAGCTCTATGTGTATGCCTTGCATACTCATAAATAATATTTTCATAAAAAATCCTCATGAACTCATACACTAGAATCTTTTCAATGACTAAATTACATCTTTTGCCATATTTCCCATCTTTTAGAGCATATGTCACTATCTTAAATTTTTCATAATCTACTATTTCATTTCCAATTGTGTACTATCCATATGTTGAAAAGTTGATAAAAGTTGCAAAGAACCACAAAATAAGCATGTACCATCCAAGCATGATGTCTTGTAAAATTGTTGGTCATCCCCTATTTCACATAAAATGTTGGATATGAATTCCCTTGAAGATCTTGGTGGCTCATTCATGTAACAATCCTGCAAAACAAACTTGGAATGCAAAAACACACATATATGCCTAAAAACATCAAAATGGTTAGAAAATTCAATATGTATCCTACAACAACAAGTTGTGCATGTGTGAATTATCTTGAAATAAAAAGGTTTACCCATCTCAAAAAACTTTGACTTATTCAAATTTGAGGATACATACCAATAAATTTTCCAAAAAATTGTGACTGAGTTGAGCCCAAAAAAAATTTCGCATGTGGGTTGCGATTTTGGCTACCAATCCTCCTTCTTACAACATCTCTTTGATTAGGGAAAACACGTGTGTTATTTTTTCAAAAATCTTCAATCAATGATTTCAAAGCTTCACTAATTTCTTTATCCTTTCATGGTAGTCTACCGCTAAATGTCCATAACTCATTTTTTGTGAGATCTTCCAGTCTCTCACACCTTAGCATGGCTTTCCTTAGAGTACCTCTACCAATTTTTAATGTTTTTCTTATCTTTCTCATGAGTCAAGCTTTCTTCATTTGGCTGCTTAGTATTGTCGATGTTAGTACTCATCTTGTGATATTACTATCTTTGGTGCATGATTTAGAACCCACTTTGTCATAAGTGCTTATTAGATTCTTTACAATGCTTTTTTCATTTGAATCGTCCATTGTTCTTAGCCCAAGAATCTTCATGACAGGCCTAAATTTCAAATTCCTCATTATTTCAACAAATAATTGGCATTGACCTGTAATATTTATTTCTTCAAAAAATAATCTCCACATATGATTAACTTTTCTTTGACAAGTATGCTTGCTAAGCTTGTCAGACATTGATTTTAAAATGTTAGTATCAATATCAATCAAATATTTTGGTCTTCTAAAACAAATTCTAGAAGGCGTTATAATCTCTTCAATTCCCTCAACATTTTGAACATCAACATAAGGTTGAGTGTATTGCATACCTTGAACTGAAGATGATGTGCCTTTGCAATAAGATGAAAAAGATGGAATATCACCTACTTGATGTGTTGATTTTGTGCCTTCAACATGACATGATGGAGTGTGTATATCATCGGATCTACAAATCAATGTCTCTTCAACATGAGAGGATGATATGACTTCAACATTGGAATATGGTGTAGCAGACGATATGACTCCAACATTGGAAGATGGTGTAGCTTCACAATTCAATTGTCTTCTTGAGTGTAACAGTCTCATTCATTCTCTTTGTCTTTCCAATTCTTCCTTTTTGTTTCTTTGTACTGGTGGTTCTTAATCCTCTTAAAAAGTCAATTCTTCATTGTTGCTTTGCAATTTTCCTTGTTCACGTAGTAATTTCATTTTATCTCTTTTAATTGGCAAATCTCTCTCCCTATCTTCATTTGTTTGAGTTTTTGGTTTCTTCCTTGGCATGATGATGATTTCTACATGTCAAATTATTCAAACATTTGAATTACTTAAAATGTGTAAATTAAAAATTATTCAAATACATATAAAAATTATAATTATTTGAATGAATACACATTATATATCAAACAACTTGTCAAATTTCTAACCATTTCAAAATAACATTTCATTCAAACATACAATTTTCAATGAATTCACTATATATTAAACAACATGTCAAATTATAATCAAATTTGTATCTATTTATCAGCAAACAATATTTAAAATGGATTGCACTAACCTTTTCTTTACAAGGATTTTTCAAAAAATCTTCAAATCACATATCCAATGATTGAATTTGGTGTTTGTTAGCTTCAAAAAGTGTTGAAATAGTGTTTGCTATGTTGAAAGCCATTATTTATGTTAGAATAATAGAGTGCAAAATAGACCAAAAGCAAAGAATGGATGAAATGGGCCCCAAAGTTTCTTTTTGACCATTTTTATGTGATTTCACATAGTGCATACACACTATGTGAAAACACATCACTCTCCATCCTCCCTACTATCTCTCTCTCCCTACTCTCTCTCCCCTCTCCCATCCCCTAATCTCTCTCTCTCTCTCTCTCACACACACACACACACTCTCTCTCTCTCATCCCCTACTCTTTAGATCTCTCACACACACTCCCATCCTCCCTCTCCCACTGCCTACTATCTCTCTCTCTCCCCCCCATCCCCCTACTCACTCCCATCCCCTACTCTCTCTCTCACACTCTCTCACATCTGCTACTCTCTCTCTCTCCCCTCTCACATCCCCTAAACTCTCTCTTTTATAGATACACACTCCCATCCCCACTCTCTCTCCTCTCACATCCCCTACTCTCTATATCTCTCACACACCCCCATCCCCCCTCTCTCTCCCCCTCTCCCACTCCCTCTCCCACCGCCTACTATCTCTCTCTCAAGTTCTCTCTCTCCCTCTCTACTCTCTCTCCCCCATCCCCTACTCTTTCTCTCTCTCCAATCCCCAACTCTCTCTGACACTCTCTCCCATCCCCTACTCTCTCTCACACTCTCTCCCATTCTTTCACTCTATCTCTCTCATCCCATACTCTCTCTACCACCTCCCACTCTCTCTCTCACTCTTTCCAATCCTTTAACTCTGTCTCTTCCATCCCATACTCTCTCTCTTCCACCCCCTACTCTCTCTCACACTCTCACACTATCTCTCATCCCCTACTCTCTCTCTTTCACACACACACACACACACACACACACACACACACTCCCATACCCCCTCTCTCTTCTCTCCCATCCCCTACTCTCTAGATTTTACACACACACTCCCATCCCCCTCTCTTTATCTCCCTCTCTCTACTCTCTCTCACACTCTCTCCCATACCCTACTCTCCCTCTTACACTCTCTCCCATCCCCTAGTCTCTCCCACACTCTCTCCTATCCCCTACTCTCACTCTCTCTCTCCCATCTCATTCTATTTCTCTTACACCTCCTACTCTCTCTCACACTCTCTCCCATCCCCTACTTTCTCTTACACACACTCCCATTCGCCCCTCTCTCCCTCTCCCACTCCCTCTCCCACCACCTAGTCTCTCTCTCCCATCCGCTACTCTCTCTCTCTCTCTACTCTCTCTCTCCCATCTCTCATCCCCTAAACTCTCTCTTTTATAGATATACACTCCCATCCCCCTCTCTCTTCCCCCTCTCCCATCCCTTACTCTCTAGATCTCTCACACACACTCCCATCCCTCTCTCTCCTCCTCTCCCACTCCCTCTCCCACTACCTACTGTCTCTCTCTCTCAAGTTCTCTCTCTCCCTCTCTACTCTCTCTCTCTCTCTCCCATCCCCTATTCTTACTCTCTCTCTCTCTCCCATTCCCAACTCTCTCTCACACTCTCTCCCATCCCCTACTCTCTTCGATCCTTTCACTTTATCTCTCCCATCCCATACTCTCTCTCTCTCTCTACCACCCCCTACTCTCTCTCACTCTCTCCCATCCTTTCACTTTATCTCTCCCATCCCATACTCTCTCTACCACCTCCTACTCTCTCTCACACTCTCACACTCTCTCCCATCCCCTACTCTCTCTCTTTCACAGACACACCCACAGACACATACTCCCATCCCCGCCTCTCTTTCTTCTCTCCCACATGCTACTCTCTAGATCTGTCACACACACTCCCATCCCCCTCTCTCTGTCTCCCTCTCCCTACTCTCTCTCACTCTCTCTCATACCCTACTCTCTCTCACACTCTCTCTCATCCTTTACTCTCACTCTATCCCTCTCCCACTGCCTACTCTCTATCCTCCATCCCCTACTCTCTCTCTTTCACAGACACACACACTTTTATCCCCCACTCTCTTCTCTCTCATCCCCTACTCTCTAGATCTATCACACACACTCCCATCCCCCTATCTCTCTCCCTCTCCCTCTCCCACTCCCTCTCCTACTGCCTACTATGTCTCGTTCTCTCTCTCTCTCTCTCTCAAGTTTTCTCTCTCCCTCTCTACTCTCTCTCTCTCTCTCTCTCTCTCTCTCTCTCTCTCTCTCCCATCCCTTACTCTCACTCTCTCTCTCTCTCATCCCCTACTCTCTCTCACACTCTCCCATCCTGTATGAGCTCTCTCTACCACCACCTACACTCTCTCACATTCTCACACTCTCTTCCATCCTCTACTCTGTCTTTCTTACACACATTTCCATTCCCCCTCTCTCTCTCCCTCTCTTGCTCCCTCTCCCACCACCTACTCTCTCTCCCCCATCCCCTACTCTCTCTCTCTCTTTCATAGACACACACTCCCATCCCCCCTCTCTCTTTCCTCTTCTATCCCCTACTCTCTAGATTTGTCATACACACTCCCATCCCCCCTCTCTCTCCCTCTCCCACTCCCTCTTGCACTGCTTAGTATCTCTCTCTCTCAAGTAATCTCTCTCCCTCTCTATTTTCTCTCTCCCATTCCCTACTCTCAATCTCTCTCTTCCACCCCCTACTCTCTCTCTCACAATCTCTCCCATCCCCTACTCTCTCTCTTTCCCCCATCTTGTATGAGCTCTCTTTGCCACCCCCTACTCTCTCTCAAACTCTCACACTCTCTCCCATCCCCTACTCTATCTCTCTTATACACATTCCCATTCCTCCCCCCTCTCTCTAGCATTCCCTCTCCCACTGCCAACTCTCTCCCATCCCCTACTCTATCTCTCTTACACACTTCCATTCCCCCTCTCTCTCCCTCCCACTCTCTCTCTCTCTCTCTCTCTCTCACACACACACACACACACACACACACTCTCTCTCTCTCTCTCTCTCTCTCTCTCTCTCTCTCTCTCTCTCTCTCTCTCTCCCTCCCTCCCTCCCCTAATTTCTCTCTTACACACATCCCATCCCCCCTCTCTCTCCCTCTCCCACTCCCTCTACCATTTCCTACTCTCTTTCTCTCTCATCCCCTACTCTCTCTATCTCTCTCTCCCCTCTCTTATTCCCTACTTTCTCTCTTCCACACACACACACACCCATCCCCTCTCTCTCCTCTCCCATGCCCTACTTTGTCTCTCACTTGGTCTCTCACTCTCTCTCACTCTCACTCTCACACTCCCTCTCACTCTCACTCTCTCCCTGTCTACTCTCTCTCTGCTACCCCCTACTCTCTCTCTCTTTCTCTCTTACACACATTTCCATCCCCCCTCTTTCCCCCTCTCCCCTCCCTCTCCCATCACCTACTCTCTCTCCCATCCCCTACTCTCTCTTGAGCTACTCTGTCTCTCCCCTCTCCCATTCCCTACTCTCTCTCTTTCACACACATGCACTCCCATCCTCCTCTCTCTAACTCTCCCTCTCCCACTGTCTCCCACCACCTATTCTCTCTCTGTCCCATCCCCTACTCTCAATCTCTCACTCCCAACTTGTACTCTCTCACACACTTCCTCTCTTTCCCATCCCCTACTTTCAATCTCTCTCCCCCATCTTGTACTCTCTCTTTTCCACCCCTACTCTCTCTCACACTTCCTCTCTCCCATCCTATACTCTCTCTACCACCCCTACTCTCTTACACTTCCTCTCTCTCCCATCTTGTACTCTCTCTACCATCCCTACTCTTTCTCACTCCCTCTCTCCCATCCTGTACTCTCTCCCCTCTCCCATCCCCTAATTTCTCTCTATCTCTTTCTCTCTCTCACACACACATAGCCATTCCCCCACCCCCCAGCTCTCTCTTGCACTTGCATTGCAATTTAGGCCTTAATAGTGCATGTGCCCTATAGCATGCACATGCCATTGAGAATTCAAATGGTTCTAATAGCGCAAGCGCACTATAGGGCGCATGCACTACTGAAAGCTTTGCATTAAAACCAAGCCTAAGGCTTGGTTTTGCCTTGGATAAGGCTTGGTTTTGCCTTGGAGATCCAACCCAAAGGTTTGGAGTTTATAAATAGGTCTCAAATTTGTTTTCCAAAAAATATATAAAAAATGATTGATTTTTCTTGTGTGCTCTCCTTCAAGATTACTCATGGTTGGGTCTCGATAAGATCGAGTTACATGGCATTATAGGTCTCTATGTTAGCTATCTAACCATATAATTTATTTTTTATTTGAACTATTTCAAGCCTTTCATCTATAATTTCTTTTGAATGTATGTTCATTTTTTGTCAAAAACCACCTTGTACTAATTGGGCTATAGATTTTAGCTCGTTCATTGAATTTTGTAACAACTTAGTTTTTTAGAAACTAGACTCCATTCTACACACTTTGAATTTTTATATATTTTTATTTATATTAGTTTTCAATTATTTATATGGGGAACACACCTATATTTCATGTTTTTGGGATGTGTCTAGTTAAAAAATTCATTAGAAAAAAATACACATTATAAAATTACCCAAAAAATATGGGATAAACTACATAGTGTTAAGTAACTTTTCAAGAGTAATTAAAAAATTTCAAAAAAAAAGTTAAAATTTTAGGGGGGTCAGACTTTGTACTGTGTTATGTTTTTTTGTTATAAACAGTAACACTTTTTGTGGCCCCCTTTTTTGACGACCTAAAACTAAACCATTTTGAAAAAAAATAGTAGTTTAGAAACTAGATTCAAAGGAATATGACTTTTGTTTTTGTCATATCTTAAAATTTTGAGCGTAACTATCTTCACATTCTTGTTGAAGTTCATAAATTGCTAATTTCAGGAAAACGGTGTCCACTTATACCCCCTTTTTGGCACCACAACTTGGTGCATTTACCCTAGAGTACCTTCTCCCAAACTCCACAAAAATTGCCTTTACAATGCAAGAAATGACATTAAGTAACCTAAATTAGCTCTATGGTTAGGAATAAATTTTAGAATGTGTCATTCAATGTCCACTTCCAAAGTAGAAGGTTCTAAAAGATACATAGAAGTTGGTACAAAATTAGAAGAATCTACAAATGTTAGTCCAACTTCTAGGCGGCATAACTTTTTGATCTATGACTCTGATTGATGAATTGTTTATATTTTTGGAAAGCTCTCCAAGATCTATAAATCCCTATGGGGATCTCCTCTCAACCCCAATTTTTTAGGCCTAGATGAGGCCATTTAGTGCCTCAAATCTAGCTTTGAAGCATTCTTAGGGGGTCTCTATGCAACTAAAAACAATAATAACTTTCAAACCATAAATCTTTTTAACCTTATTATTTTCTAGAATGCTTTAAACTATAATTAAAATAATCCCTCCAACTTACACTCTCTAACTCATCATAATTATGGCTCAATTACAAAATAACCTATTTTCTACATTAGCTCATATCCTGAGGTGCTAAAAAATACTAACCCAAAAAACCAATAGTGGAACTATGAGAGTTAGAATCTCTATTTGGCCCAAATGGATATCCAAAAATATAAATAAATTTTACATAAACTCACACTAAGAATAAATTTTGGTGATACAGGATTGCCTTTACACCATTGGATGCTCTTGCATCAAAAGGGTTTGAACATTATTGTAAACAATGTTAGCATCTTTTTCATACTCTCAACAAAAGGGTCATAAGGATCCCAAAATTTCATAGGATAAACTAATCTATCCCAAGGCCCTTTAGAATGACTTATGACCCACATAACTAATTAATGTAGCATAGGAGTCCTATAATAACTTAATATATTCTAAGAAGTCCCAAGGGGTCTTAAGAGGTCTTATGATACATTAATGTATCTTGGAACCCAATAGGACCACTTATGACCCAAATTATTCATAATGTATTCAAAGAGTCCTTAGATGCATTAAGGGGTCCTAGGGGTTCTTATGGCTCATTAAGGGTGCTAAGGGGTCCTACTAGATTCGAGGATACATTAAAGGGTCCTAGGACTAATGTGTTCTAAATTGTTGTAAGAGGGCCTAGGATACATCAATGTAAGCAAGGGATCGTAAGGGTTTACAAGGGGTCTAGGATACATGTGTCCAATGACCCCTTCCAATCAATTATGACCATTTATAAGCCTCATTGCATACATTAATGTATCCTGCAATACTAAGAACTTATAAGGAGTCATATAAATGATTCTTATGATGCATTAAGAAGCTATAAAATATCAATTAAGGGTTCTAAGGGGTCTTACAGACTATTAGGTTACATAATGGGTGTTAAGTTCTTGTAAGGGGTTATTGGATGCATTAATGTATCCTAGGACCCCTTAGGACCCATTATGATCCATTATGACCCATGTTACCCATTAATTCATTTACAGATTTATATGATGCATCAATACATGGTAGTGAGTTGTAAGAGATCTAAAGGGGTCATAAGAGGTCATAGGATACATGAATGGTACTAAGGGGTGCTAAGGACTTCTAATGGATCCTAACATACATAATGGGTTTGAAGTGGTTGTAAGGAGTCATATGATATATTAATGTTTTTTTGCTAACCCTCTCTTATGACCCCCATTACATGTTAATATATCCTAAGAGTCATAGTATAGATAAGGGGTCCTAAGAGGTCATAAAATACATTAATATTGCTAAGGGGTGTTAACAAGTCTTGGGAAATTATATCATATAATAATGGGTATTAAAGGCTCTAAGGGCCCCTAAGATATTATAAGATATACCAATGGATAATGAAGGTCCCAATGGATAATGGGAACCTCTTGGTATCCGTTATCTATCCAAGGATCCCTTAGTGTATCTTATGAGGGTATGTGCAGGATCATGGTCAACCAAACTCTGCTCTTAAATGGCAATAAAAAATTAGAAAATCAGGGTTATGTCAACTTGACATGCAATTTTCTACTTGTTATTAACATCATATCAAAAAGTTGAGAGAAAAGAATCTCTAGAAAATTGAATCTAGTTTCTAAACTACTAGGAATTATCTAGAAAAAATAAAAATTGATTGGTCAAAATTTTGAATTTTAATGCAATATTACAAAAATTTCAGAACAAAAATAAGAAGTAGATGTATGTCTGACCACCTTAATCAAAATCAAATGATAATATTTTTTAATAATATTTTAGATATAAGTAATAGACTTATGCCTAGATGTGACACATATTTTTGGGTATTTTTATTCTAAATAAATAATAATTAATTAATTTTTGACTTTAGTATTTTTGAAAATAAAAAACTCTCATGTCTGACCACCTTAACTAATTCAAAACTCTACAAAATTTATTTTTTCATTTTTTTCCTTATAGTAGAAGAAACATAGAATGTGATGCATCTTTTGGATTTAAAAAATGTTGTATCATTTGAAAGTTATAGTTTTTTTTCAAGTAGTGTGTCTATCATCTCTTCATACATAAATCCATTAGAAAATAAGTAATAATTACTTACTGAACTCATAATTTGAAAAACCTTACATTTATGGAAAGATAAGAACATTCTTAAGAAACCCTTTTCATTTCATCAAATTTTGGTGAAAAAAAATTGTCAGCTACATGTTTGAAGTAAAGATCACATAACAATAGACCAAAAACACATTTACAGGATGTTTTTAAAGTTAATCATATATGGTTGGTATCAAAAGATGTAGTAGACCTTACAAAGATATTAATTGTTTTCATTTAGTATTAGGTGGGTGGAAAAAAAGTTGAAATAGATTTTGAAATGGTTTGAGATATTTCAAAACTACATATTTTGCAGATTGCCACTTTTTGGAACACCATGATCCCACACATACCCATGAGTTCTGGTTAACATTAAGTAAATTTTTGATACATAATATGTGATAAGGGGTACTAGATTACATTGGTTGGCCCTAAGATACATGAAATAATTCTATTTGATCCTAATGTTTCATAGGATATGTTATGTATTCTATAATATGACCCCTTAGTGTATTTAATGAGCCCTTGGACATTTTGATGGGTCATAGGATACATAATGCCTAAGTGCTAAACTAGGTTCTAAAATTTATTTGAGCCCTATGATACATTGAATGGTGCTACGTGGTCCTAGGATACATTAAGGGGTGTTAACTATCATAAGGGGTCTTAAGGATACATTAATGGGCTATAAAGGGTTAGAGGTGTCCTATGATACATTAATGGGTCATAAGAGCTAATGACTCAGGTTCTAAAGAGTCATAAGGTATCATATATGCAATAATTGAGATTGGGTGTCCTAAGGGGTGCTATGGAATCATAGGATACAATAATGAATAATGGAGTCCTTGGGGATTTTATGGATCCTAAGGGGTCTTAATGAGTTCCATGATACGTTACTGGTTTGTAGGTCTCATAAGGCTTGGTAAAGGGTTGTAGGTACCCTAAGGAGTATTAAAGGATTCTATGACACATTAATGCCTAGGTAATAAGTGGTAAGGAGATATAAGATAAATAATGAGTTATAAGGGTCCCCATGATACATAACAGGTCCTAACGGGTCCTAAGGTATCCTAAAATACATTAGTATGACCTATGATACATTTCTAGGTGCTAAGTGGTCCTAAGGAATCTTAAAAGAATGCTAGTGTCATAAGGGGTTCTAGGATACTCACTGGGTTGTAAGGGGTCCTAGGATACATAATAAATCCTAAAACAATGGTAATTAGGGATACATGAGCATATATACCTTAGTACAACTACATAGAGATTAGAGTCTATGAAATTTAAGTTTTTAATCGAAAAAATTATAATAGATGGTTTAGTGCGCATTATCTACAACCTAGAGATGATATATATAATTTATAGTTGAGGGTGAATATTCTTCACTAGTGGTTTATACTTATGTGAATAACATTTAGGTTTATTAAGGAAAGTTCTTTTCTGAGTTTGATTATGCATATTTTTAGCATCAATGTTTCAGATATGTGATAGGGTTATTATTCTAGATCTATATGCATTTTAAATTATTTTTATAGAGTTTGTATTGTAAGTTATTTGTTTAGGATTTCTATTATAATTTATTTATTTAGTATTTCTATTTTAAGTTATTTCTATAAGTTGTTTATTCTAGGTTTCTCATTTTCTTAGTTTTTATATTTTATGTTGCTTGATCAAAGTGCATGAGGTTTATAGATTTTGATGAAGAAATAAAATAAAAACTAATTATATATGTACAAAATTACATGAAAAATTGGAAAAAGATACAAAAGTAAAAAAAAAATTCACATATACAATCTATTTTGTTAACAAAACCAAAAAAAAAACTAGTTAAGGAAACACAATGAATTTGCCTAATTGAAGGTTGTTGGTTGTAGAAATGGAGTGGGACTTTTGATAAAAAATTTAATGTTTTGAGAGAATGTGACCTTATTTGGAATGGGACCTCATTTCAAATAAGATCATTTCTCATAAATTTTATTTCAACATCCCATAGAACACAAGACCCTCATCCAAAAAGCTATCCCATTGCTATTAGCATGACATCATTTCATTAAGCTATTTTTCACAAAAGTGGCTAAGTGTAAAAGTTCTCCAATAGGTTGACTCAACTGCTTGCACGTAGAACACCTTTTATGTGGTTGGTAGTTTGTTGTTAGGAGATATGTTCTCTTAGGTTAAATGGCTGAAAGAAAGAAGCTTCAATATGTCCAATAAAGATCTTGTATGATCTAATATTTTAGTAGTCTAAAGTAAATTATTTCTTTGATTGTGTGTATGTTCCTTAATGTTTGATGCCAATAAATGAATATATTTGAATGACTTTAAATATATAATATAACAAGAAATAGTTGAACTATGTATAACTTAAATGTTTAATCATAGATGATACAATAAATAGTTTTCACCACAAAAAATTTAAAAAGAATTTTATACACAATTATAGAATTTTTAATATATAAATATATTGAATTATAACCTAAAAATAAATCAAAACTAATAATATATAGAATTCACCATTACAATAAGATAGCCGTAAGCTGGAGTGGCTCAAACAATGACGTGAGTGAAAAGAATTACAAAGATGAATGGAAGATGTATTCAATTAGTTGTTGAACAACTACTTACTGATGTAACTTGGAGGACTCTGCAATTGTATACTAAAAGACCATTACTTGATTTCCAAGCAACTTATTCTTGTTTCAACTAAGTGTGAAGAAATGCTCTATATAAACCAACCTCCATTCCCCCAAAGTATGAAAACTATCCGGTCTCTTTCACCAGGCCCTGCATAATTTCAATAGCACGCTGATTTTATCTTTGTTTGGGATTTATCTGATTATAATCATAGTTATCCTTTCTTTGTTTAGGAAACTAGTTAAGTTATAATCATGGATCCTGGAGGAGCAGGAGGACCACCTGGAGGGCCAGGAGAACATGGAGGACATCCACCTCCACCACCACCACATGGAGGAGGAATTTTTGGTTGCTTTAGACAATGGTGATGCTATATTTACTGTTTTTTTCTCTAATCTAACATTTTTAAAATTTTGGGTTTTGTGTATTTAGTGATTTTGATTGTCTTCAATAGTTGTTTGGTATTTAGGTTTAAGTTTTATGAACTCATGATATGGAATTATTGCTGTTGATGCAGTTTATACTATTTCTGCTGCTGCTGCGTCGTTCAGGAATGCTGTGTTTGTGTTCACGACTGCTCTTCATGTATTCATGACTGCTTTTCAAGTTGTTTTATACGTGGTGGAGGGCCTCCACGCTGAACAAAACTCACATTTGTGGAAAGCTTCTTGAATCTTATATACATGGTTTCGGTCGTGCTTTTTGTTAAGCTTACCATAAATGTACGTAGAACTCAATTTGGCAGTTATATAGAAATTTGACAGTTAATTTATAGGTCTTTGTTTCTGCTGTCGAATTCCAATTGATGGGACACAGATATACCTTGAATTTCTCCTCTAGATGGAATCACCAACTTATACTTCTAATTACAAAAATGAGGGCCACGTACCCCTAATTTCTGTCTGAGGGTATTCAAATATATGCTTCGACAAATGCTTTAGGAAAATGCAATGTCAATCCTTTGTGGATATATACTCTAATCGGATTTTCTCTGAAAATATGTTTATTTCTTGAATGCATTGTCAGATCTTTTTATAAAAGGTTTATAGTACCTGTATTGCCATACATGATAAGAATGAATTCATCATACATCACTTGAGTGTACAGTACAATGACGCAACAATGTGCATAGCTTCTACAAGTCT
Source organism: Cupressus sempervirens (assembly GCA_028749045.1). Classification (NCBI taxonomy): domain Eukaryota; kingdom Viridiplantae; phylum Streptophyta; class Pinopsida; order Cupressales; family Cupressaceae; genus Cupressus; species Cupressus sempervirens. The sequence continues at coordinate 203,740,499 of CM053789.1, forward strand.
AAGATGAAGACATAGATTCTCATTTTTTTTCGGGTTAAATCAAGAGACAAATCATTCTCCTAAGAAACCTGCACTTTCACTCCTATAATTCAAATAGCCAGCCTAATCAAGATCACTATACTTCTTTAAAAGGAAGTCATTGTCCTTTTTGTACCACAAGCTATAGTTCAAGGTTTCTTTCAGTATTTGAATATTCTTTTAACAACCTTGTCATGGGACAGCTTAAGATTAGTTTGAAATAAGGAAATTAAATATATTGTATGCATAATATCTAGTTTAAAAGTAGTTAAATATAGAGAGCACCCAATCATTGATCAATAGAGTGTCTGATCTGCTTTGAGAGATTTATCATCTTTCTTACATATGCAAACTAGTAGCTATGGGAGTATTTACTAGCTTAGAATACTCTATATCAGACATTATATATATATATATATATATATATATATATACTTGGTTTGGCAAATAATCATACTAGTATCTAATTAAGCAATTTGTAGTTCAAGGAAGAAAGAGAATTCACTATTTATTGACATCTCAAATTCTTTCCACATTTCTTTAAAATCAAGGTAAACTTTAAGAAACCTCCCTTGAAAAAAAGATATAAATTATTGGCAAATCTTACATTATTTTGAAAAATCAAATTATTTTTATTGTTGAATCTCTCAATTTTTTTAAATTTTTTTTAAAATATTATTTACATTGGCAATTATTTTGAAATCATAATTTTTGAGTAAAATATATTTGCAAATCTCAATAATAATAGGAAGTTCACTAATCATCATGGAATATTACAAATCAAAATTGAACATGCTTTATCTCATGAAAATTCTGAGGATAACTTCATTAAATTTTAAATAAATAGTGAAAACTAAATATTGGTTAAATATTCCTAAAATAAATAATAACACTTAACTATGCATTATTAAACTAACCTTATGAGTACCCTATTCAATCTATTCTCTATATGTAGCAAATTTAAAAATTTATTCAAAAAATTGTTCAAAATACCTTGTTAGTCCCCTTGAGTTGATTATGCCTTGACATTCTTGAAATCAAAATTCTGTGTAGATGTGCTTAATACACTTTGTCTTCTTGCCCTGGTCCTATCTTCTGTACGTGTGATTTGTGTGCCAAAATTTTGTATTTCCCCCTCACTATGTCAAAATTTATAATATTCTCCCCCTCAGTTATATCTTCATCAAAATATTATGTCTCCCTTATATCTCGCTAAAACATATATCTCCCCTTTTTTGACACTAATGTCAAAGGGTTCTAAGGAGTAATACCATACTTAGCCAAAAAGTTACTATTTACCTCCATTATTATTTTCATAGTTGCATCCCAATTGTGCAAAGAAATGTCAAGTGACTTGTGCTAGATGGTAGTCTCTGTAGCAAGGTGTACAAGTCCATCAAGTGTAGAAAGATTTGGATCTTTCTTAAAAAAAATTTTTACATATACTTGTTCCTTGTGGAGGATTTCTAAATGTGGGGTGATAGAGGATTGAATTTGCATCAATTTAGCCTTTATATTGGTTTCCTCTACTATGAGTACAACTAACTCCCTTTGAGTGTGAAGTGATTGTGCAAAATGCTTCTTACTTTGAGCTAGATCCTTCGGCAGTTGTATGCTAGAAATTTTCAAATTTCTTTCCAAGCTCATTATTCTCTGATTTGTTTCATGTGTTAAGTTGGAAAAATCACATAGTTTCTTGTACAATGAGAAAATGTTCTCAAGTACAACTTTAACCTTGTCTATTTTCTTGGCCAATTCAACTTGTTCAAGTGTTATTCCACTTGATATCTTCTCATTTTCTTTTCCTTAGAATTTTATTTCTAACCATTCCATAAGTTTAACATTGGTGTCATGTTCTTCATTAGTCACCTGGTCAACTATATCTGATAGTTGCTCTATTATTGGCTTTGCTTCATCTGGTGACTGCAAGCTGAATGCATCCATAAAGATGTCTTTAATCTCATATAGTGCTTGCTTATGTTTGAACTTTTTCCTAAGTATTTCCTACCTCATCCTTTTGTCTAATGTATTTTGCATTTCGTAGATTTGCACCATTGTGATGGTCTTGGAATCCTAGGAAGGTATTACTATGTCTTCATCTAATTTAGGGTCTCCATAGTGAAGCACCTTGGCTATTCTAGTTGAACTCAAGCCTAGAGCTGAGATTTGCAAAGGTCTGATTATAGTGCTCAGCTTGTGAAGGGTCTTTGTAGGAGTGCCAGTCTTTGGTAGTTCTATCAATATTTGTATGGTGGCCTGCTCCTTTTCTTTTGAGGTATTCCCCTTCTTATCTAACTTTCCTTCCACTATACTCTGATTTTGCAATGTATCACTTGTTGTTGGAGGTGTTGGAAGCATCAAAATCTTGGTGCTAGTAGCTTTATAAGTGAAAGGTGATTCTTGTGGTTTCACCTTTTCCCTTTGTGGTGCTACTACTACCTTTTGTAATTCATCCACACTCACCAATATAGGGCTTGTGCATAACTATGCCTATAAAGTGGATTGGTGAAGGATCTTGGAGAGATCCTCTACAGTTAGGGGATTGATGTTCTGAGCTGACTTGTCAAGAACATCCTTAATTATTATTGTGTATGCAAGTGTAATGGTTGTATGAGGAGGGCTAAGAGGTGGCATTTATGTGTCTTGCACACTCTATTCCTCTTCTTGCTGCTATTCAGCTATTGCCATAGTTTCTTCCTTTTGTGTTTCTTCCTCCTCACCCTTTTCTTTATCCTCCTCAACTTTCTTATCTTCCTCTTCTTTCTTCTCCTCTATTTTTTTTTCCTCTATCTTTTTCTTAGCACTAGTTTTTTCCTTATTTACTTCTTCTTTCTTATCATAAATTATCTTATAAATTGTTTTCCACAATTGTGTGGATTTATTGACTACATCCTCAATCTTGTTTTGAAGAATGCCGAAGGCTCTATACTTAGGTGCAAATTTGCCACCATATTTCTTATTTTCCTTTGTTATTTTTCCTTTTTTCATGTTAGGCTTAACTTGAGCTAGGGTAGATTCTCTGATTTCCATTTCCATTTTTAGACAATAATGTCATTTATTCTCAACTATCTGATACAGTTCTTTGGGCATGGTATTGTCAAGTTCTAGAGGTGTGTTTTGAACTCTGCCATCATGGCATACATAGATTTATCTACTTTATTTTTCTCTTCTCTACTAAGCTTATTAAAATTGAGAGTCTTTAAATCATTTAAATCTACATTCTTAATCTTTTCACAAAGTTTATCAATTGCATACTTTGGAGGATGACTTACCACTTTGAATTGGTTGTGGTCTTCTAACTCTATCCTTTCTTCATCATCAGTATCTGGTTGTGCCACATACTTTTTTGTTTTCTTTGGCTCTTTAGCAAGCTATTCACTCGCCTTCTTCTTCTTCTTTTATTTTTCTTTGGCCATTTCCGTGGATGCTCTTGTAGTAGCCCTTGTTGCTAGAACTAGCTTGGCTTAAGCTGGTTTAGTGACCTTCTTGGGTTTGGACTAAGCTAGGGGTTGTGTTTTTGCCTTTCTTTTATTTTTCTTAGTAGGTGTAGGTGCATCCTTGGATTTTTCCTCCTTGTCACCTTCCTCCTTTTCTTCTCCTAAGCCCTGGGTTAACTCTATTGGATCTTGCCCTTTCTCTTCTTCTTCACTTTCTCCTTCCACTTCTACTTCTTCTTCTTCACCTTTTGCTTCTCCTTCAATGCTTGCTCCAAATTTCTTCTTGATTTTCTTTACTATTTTATCTTTCTTCTTGATAACAAAATATATCTTTAACTCTATCTCAACCTTTGATTTGACAACATCATATGTGCCAAAATGAGTAGTTTTCTTATCTATTTCTTCTGCAAGAAATGTTGTGATTGCTGTTGAGGCTTCATCTATATCAAGCTCATATCCTAATGGTCTTAGCCATCTTACTTTTGGTATTGTTGCCTAGATGTAGGTGTTTTCAATGTCAACCAAGAAGCATATGTCATTTATGTGCTTTTCCACTAGAGAAACTTGTATTCTAACACTTTGCTTCATGAATTTCTTAAAATCTTCAAAGTAACTTGTCATTTGTGCCTCCAAATTGTCACCCATCTGATCAGTGAACTCATTGATTTATGTAATTATAGTTTTATTAAGGTTCCAATTCACCTTTCCTATAGAAGAAAACTCTTCCATAACATAAAAGAATATACATATAAGAACTGAACCAAAATTACATTGAGAACCTTTTGATCTCCTTATAGCTCCTAGGTTTTCATTCATTTGTTGCAACATAAGTTTTGACAGATCATATGTGTGGTCTTTCTTTAACCATTTGTATGCTACATCAACAACTATGCAAGGTACATTGTTCAGTCTGTTTGATTGGTAGAATTTGTGTTTGAATAATTGATTCACCCCCCCTCTCAATTATTCTAAAGTATTTCTAACAATTGGTATCAGAGCCATTTGTTGATTTGGTTTAAAGGTACTAGAAGTAGGAAGGTGAAGATGTCCAAGAGAGAAGTTCCCAAGCTCAATAGAGATAACTTCACTACATGGAAAAGTTTAATGAAGTTGCACCTTAGATCAATAAGTGACCATGCAAAAACCTCAATTGAAGTGGAACATGTTGATCTAGCTATTCCTGCTATAGAAGATATGAAGAAAAAGGAGCACAATCAGGCAATGTTGGAGATCGTCGCTTCCTTCAACTATGTTGAATTTGATGACATCAAGGGATGTGACTCTACATTCAAGATGTGGAAACCCTTGACTGATATTTATGGAGGAGATCAAAATGTTCAAATAGCAAAAAGAGAAAGCCTCAGAGGAAAGTTTGATGACATGAGAATAGAGGAAGGTGAGAGCAATGCTTAATATACCTGTAGAATGAAAGAAGTAGTAAGTGCAATTAGAAGTTTGGGTGGTCATTTAGATGATGAAACTGTCAATAACAAATTCTTAAGAACCTTGCTCCTCGTCTATGCTATTAGAGTGCCAGCCATCCAAGAGTTAAGATGTGTACAAGGAAACAAGCTAACACTTGAAGGTATAGTGGGAAGACTTACTAGATTTGACTTATCCAACTTTGATAACTACATACCTAAGAATCTTGAATCTACCTTCAAGGCCAAGCTATTTTTGAAAGACACTAAGGAGGTGAAACCAAAGAAGAAGAAGAAAAGGGTAAAATATGCATCTAGTGATAGCAGCATAGATGAAGAAGATGTGGACCAATTGGAAGCATTTCTGGCTAGAAGATTTTATAGAGGAAAAGGTAAATTTAAAGGTAAGTTGCCTATTATTTGTTCTAATTGCAATGAAGTAGGACATATTTCTGCAAGATGCATCTAGAAAAAGAACAATAGAGAAGGCAACAAGAACAAGAACATAAGAGAAGATGATAATAGAGATTACAAAGACAAGGAAAGTGCTACATTACTGAAGAAGAGGATTCTAATAAAAATGATGATGAGGTAGTCTATGTAGCCATGAAGGATGAGTCAGATGATGATGAGGCAACAAGATTGGTAACGTGTGTAAACAAGAATAAAAAGTGGATCATAGGTAGTGGATGCTCACATCACATGGCAAGAGACAAAAGTAAGTTTATTACCTTTACTCAGTATGATGAAAATAGTGTTAGATTTGGAAATGATGCTCCATGTCTAATCAAAGGAAAAGGTTCTATTAATCTTACAAAGAAAATTTCATGTGATAATGCATACTATGTTGAAGGATTGAACTACAATCTATTGAGTGTGTCACAGTTAGGCAATGTCGGATGCAAAGTAGAATTTGGAAACAAAACTACCAAAATCTATGACACTAATGGAAATATGATAGAAAAAGGAGAAAAAACTAGGAGTAATCCATTTTACCTAGATATGGAAGATTAATCCTATTTTGTTGTTAGATTTGATGATGTGTGGCTATGGCATAAAAGGCTATGTCATGTCAACTTTGATAATCCAATTAGCATCAGCAAAATGAGTAAAAGTCAGAGGAGGAAAAATGACCAAGTTAAGTTTCAAAAGTGCATACAAATTTATGTGGCCCAATAGAAGTGAAAAGCTACAAACGAAATAGATACATAATGTTTTTTTTTGATAACTATTCTAGGATGATGACTGCCATGTTTTTAAAGTAGAAATATGATGCATTTCAAATGTTTAAGTGGTATTTGGCCAGGGTTGAAAAAGAAATAGGAAAGCGTCTAAAGTGCTTAAGATTAGATAAAGGAGAGAGTTCACACCAAAATAATTTGAGATATTTTGCAATGATAAAGGAATTAAAAGACAAACATCAACACCAAGAACTCCCCCATAGAATGATATTGTAGGAAGGAGGAATAGATCAATAATAGACTATGCCAGAACATTAATGATGGAGAAAAATGTTGCTTTGTAATACTGGAGAGAAGCTATAAGTACTACTATTTACACTCTAAATCAAGTACAAGTCAAGAAAGGCACAAATGCAACACCTTTTGAATTATGGTATGGTCACTCACCCAATGTAAAACATTTCAAAGTGTTTGATTGTAAATGTTACATTCTAAAAGATACTAGAAATGGCAAGTTTGATACAAATAGTGATGAAGGCATATTCCTTGAATACTCCACTAGATGTAAAGCATATAAGTGTTCGAATACTAGAACTAACAAAATAGTGGAGAGTACAAATGTAAACTTTGATGAGCATGTAGAAGTTCAAGTTGATGAAACCAAGAAACTAGAAGAGTATAGATTCTTTGTATACTTCTATGAAGGAATTCCTATTGAAGATGAAGCTACCCATCAAGTTGGGAATCAACAACAAGTTTCAGTATCAGCCAAGTCACAACCAGTGAATGCCAAGTTGCAATTAGAAGCCAAGTTGCAAAATGTAGATAATGCACATTCTAATTCTAAAATTAGTACACATGAAAGAGATGGAGAAATACTAGAAAGAGATGTGTATAGTGACTTTGAAGCTAAAAGGCCAAACATGGAAAGAAGGACAGAACCAAGACTATCTAAGTATGTGAGAAGACATCACCTTGCTAAACAAATTATTGGTGACAAGGAAGATAAAGTGATGAATAGGAATAAATTAAGAAATGAATCATGTTTGCTAAGCAAGATTGAACCCAAAATAGTGAAAGATGCACTGCAAGAAGAGATAGATTAGATAGAGAAGAACAAAAGCTATACTTTAGTTCCAAGACTAGTTGATAAGAATGTGATTGGTACCAAGTGGGTATTTAGGAACAAGCTTGATGAGAATGACGAGATCACAAGAAACAAGGCCAGACTAGTTTGCAAAGGTTATGTACAAGAAGAAGGATTGGACTATGAGGAAACATTTGTTCCTATTGCAAGGATGGAAGGAGTAAGAATACTACTTGCATATGCTACTTACAAATGTTTTAAAGTCTACCAAATGGATGTAAAGTTTTCTTTTCTAAATGGTATACTAGAAGAGGAAGTCTACATAGAACAACCAAAGGGATTTGTTGATGGCAACAACAAAGATATGGTTTGCAAACTACATAAAGCACTCTATGTTTTGAAACAAGTGCCTAGAGCATGGTATGAGAGACTTCACAAATATCTTGTGAAGATAGGATTTGAAGGAATAGATGACAACAACAACCTATATATCAAGGAAGAAAAAGGTAAAGACATTTTGATATCTAAAATCTTTGTTGACGATATAATATTTAGAGGAAAAGATGCACTATGCAACGATTTTGTTGATCAGATGAAACATGAGTTTGAGATGTCAATGTTTGGAGAAATCCAATTCTTTGTTGGATTGCAAGTACATCAACTGGAACATGGCATATTTGTGACCCAATCAAAATATATCAAGGAGATACTCAAGAAATTTGGCTTAGAAGATTCAAAACCAATCAGTACACAAATGGTAACAGGACACAAGTTATCCAAGAATGATGAATCAACTGAAGTAAATTAGACAATGTATAGATCAATGATTGGAAAGTTGTAGTATGTTGTGCATAGTAGACCAGACATTGCATTAGCTATTGGAATAGTGGCAAGATTTTATGCAAACCCAAGAGAAAATCATCTTATGGTAGTAAAAGGAATAATGAGGTACCTAAAAGGAACTGATTACTTTGGATTATACTATAAGAGGACTAAAAAGTTTGAATTGAGAGCCCACATTGATGCAGATTGGGGAGGTAATATAGATGATAGAAAGAGCACAAGTGGAGGAACACTTTTCTTAGGTAAAAGATTAGTCACTTGGACTAGTAAAATTCAAAGTTGTACCTCGTAGTCCACAATAGAAGTTGAGTATGTTGCTACTGCTATCAAATGCACCAATATTGTATGGATCAAACATCTATTGCAAGGTATGAAGGAAGAGATGACTAAACCTATGATACTCTGTTGTGATAAAACAAGTGCCATAATATATCAAATAATCCTATGGTGCATGCCAAAACAAAGCACATTGCAATTAAGTATCACCATGCAAGAGAATTGGTGGAAGACAAGCAAGTGAGGATGGAATATGTCAATTCAAAAGAACAAATTGCTGACATCTTCACCAAACCATTACCTAAAGATGCATTTGAGTATCTTAGACGTAAGCTAGGGGTGATACCCCTATCCAAGGTTGTTTAAGCAACAACAAGACAAAACTGCATCAAATGAGTTGATTGTTAAAAGGTTATAAATTGATGTAGAGGATACTTACTTTAGGTTTTTGTCTGAAGTAATCAAAGTACTGAAATTCAAAATAAGTCAGAAGCAAGGTGACTAAGGGAGAAATTGGAGTTCCTGAAAATGCTATACTTGCATGATAAGATGCTGAAATAGTATGTCTTTGACATTGTTGTCAAAGAGGGAGAAATAGAAGAAACTAATCAAATCTAAAAATTCAAGTGTGTAAAGGGAGAAGTAGCAACTAAGAGGTAGAGAAAAATTGATCAAAGTAGTAAGCTACAGAAAAGAAGGAGTCATATAGAAACTAATCAGACATGTAGAGCGAGAAATAGTAGAACAACAACAAAGGAAGGAGAAAGGAAATAGTAACTAAGAGGGAGAAGTAGAAGAAAGGAAAATAGTGCAGATAAGAATCAATCAGAGAGAGAGAGTAGAACAAAAAGGAGAAGAAAGTGTATTAGAAAAATACATATCCCTAATAGTTTGAAAGAGCAAGTCACTTATAGAATTCAAAGGGAGCAACAAGCTAGTTCAAAGTTTCTAATAGAATGAATAGTTTTCATAAAGTTTTCTTTTTTTGTCATTTGATTTACTATTTTAACCTAGTTAGCATTTTGATAACTTGGTTGATCAGTTTAGTTTGCCATAAATGCCAAAGAGGGAGATTGTTAATAAAGATTTTTTTCAATCATTGTTTTGTCACTGATGTCAAACTTGGTATTTTCTGAAATGAAAATTGCTTATAAGATCCATGTACTATCACTTAGTTGATTGATGAAGAGGATTTAATCAATAAGATGTAACAAATGTACCTAGGGGAAATGTTGAGTTATGGTTTTGTAATGAAGTACAAGGATCTATTAAGACAATGATAAAATGATGTATTGATAATATACCTAAAGATACAAAGGTTGGCTACACTTAGAAACTCTGACAGAATAAGTTATAACAAAGTAGTGTGCAAAGTTTGAATAGATTCATTAGTAGGTGTCGAGCAAGCTAGTTTGTGCTGAGAAGATTATTAGTAAGTGTTGAGAAAATGTAAAAACTAGTGTATGCCGAGTGAAATAGGAGCCAATAAAGTTCAAGTGCCAAGAAAGTAATAGGTGTTAAGCATCAGTATAACTTAGTTGATGCTAAGTGAATCCACAGTAGATGTTGAGCATTAGTAAAACATAGTAGGTGCTGAGTAACACGATATGTGTTAAGCATCAGAATTTCAATAGCACTAAGCTGTTGTATTATTTGAAAAGTCAAAGATTTGCTAGATCTAAGCTAACAAGTTTGGTACCTTGAATTTTGTGAACTAGATAGAAGATAAGGATGATGAGCTAGTGGCACCGAATTTTAGGTAAACTATTTTTGGGCAAATACAAGTGAATTCTTCATGATGTTTTTGAAAGAAAAAAGATTATGGGTAGATTCATTGAATCTTACCTAATCTATTTGAATTGAAATTAAAAGTAGGAAGATTAGAGTAAGAAAGTATTCTAGACTTCTATTTAAGGAGCTATAGGTGAAGAAGCAAGAGTTGTTGTTGAGTGGTTGGTTGGATGTCAAGGTGAAGGCATCGAGAGGAAGGATTAAAGTATAGAGACTTTTCTTCGATAGGTGAGCACAAAGGAGATTGCACTAGTGCATCGAGCATGGAGACTCAAGGAGACAAAGCTTGAAAGGAGGACAAGCTATCAGAGCTGCAAAGAATGAAAGCCATGAAAATTTGAGAGATGAATCAAGATTTGAAATCTACAAGTAATGTTGTGAGTTGTATCAGATCAAAAGCCCTTGTTGTTACTCTCTAACAATTGTATCAATTAGAGTAAAATCTTGTGGACTTAGGTTGGTTTAACAACCATTTGTAAATCCTTTAATAGGGTGGCATTCCAAGTGAATGTTTTAAAGTCTTCTAACTAGGCCCACTTCTAATAGGGTGATTAAATCATTTAACCAAGTCACATTTAATAGTGTGTTGTAGCCTTTCATAGGGCATCACTTCAAAAGAGTGAGAATTGAGTAGCATGTTACTAGTAGTTTTTCCCAAATTGGGTTTCCATGTAAATCATTGTGTTATGTGTTGATGTTTCATGTTTTATTCCTAGATGTTGATTTTTAGTAACTTGCTAAGTAAAATGTTTAGCTTGGATGCATGATTAGTTAAATGGGCTCAATATATTTGGTGAAAAAGCTTTATTAGGAAATTTGGACCTTGAATAACTGATTCACCCCCCCTCTAAAGAATTTTTAACAAAAAGTTGCAAGAAGGAAGAAGAACTCAAGGCTAATTCTATATCAACACAAGGTGAATCTTCAAGTTTAGCCAGCCATACACAACCCCACAAAGAGGAAAATCAAAGTAAGAAAATAAAGCCACCTCCTTTTTATATCTCTTTATTCATAGGAGATAAAATAGTTCATAATTGTATAATAGACTCTAGTCCTTGCACCTCAGTCATGCCTAAGAGGATTGTTGATCAGCTATGCATAAAGTATGAGCCTATGACTAATGGGATTACTTAGTTGGATGATAGTTCTTCTAAAACAATGGGAGTATTCAAAGATTTAGAAGTGACCCTAATAAATGTTTTGGCTATGCTATGTTTTAAGATATAACTATTATAGATCTCCCTACACACTCTGTCATTTGCTTGTCCAGGGATTTCACTATTAAGGTTAGTGGTGGGTGCATTGCTACTGATTGGTCCTAGATCATTTTTAAAGATAGGAATGGCAAAAATACCTTTATCATGGCAGAGACATTCAATATCAAGCATGTGGAGCCCTACATGGTTGACCCTTCAAATATGAATTGTACTATCTTTGATAAGGGGGAAGACCATTTGGATTCATTCAAGAATGTGGATGAAGCTAAACTAAGGGCCTATGTTATCCATGAACAAGATGATTTCATGCCAAATTTGATTGAAGGAATGAAGGTGCAATAGGGGTAGGAGTTTTTGTTAGTGCATGAAAAGTATGAGATGGAAAATTCTATTTTCAATGAGCACCCCACCCTTACAGCTAGAAATGAGGAGGTTCTTCCTGAGTCAACACTAGTAAAATTCTTTGGGCAACAGGAATAGATAGAGAAAATAGAGGAAATATGGTTCTCTCAAGGAGTTTATGATGATATTTTTGTCTTCAAAGATATAAAATATTATTTATTTCATGAAGATGAGAGATATGAAAGAAAATGTGAGCTACATTTTGTGTCAAATTTTGGTGGAGTGTGGTATTATAGTCAAATAGTTAATGGTAGAAGGATGATGTTTGAACTTGTCAAGCATTCCAAGGTTAGAAAGAAAGTGAATTATTTCAACATGCTAGGCAACAGCTTTGTTTGACTTATTTCTTTGCAAATTTTTGTATATATTAGAGTAGTTTTTTTAGTCTTTCCTTATTTTCCAAGAAGTGTCGAGCATAGGATTCCCTCTAGGAGATAGTAAAGCTTTTAAATTTTGAGGTTGTAGAAGAGGTATGTTCTCATGGTTTAAGATAACGTATGACATGTCTCAATTTTTGTGACTCCATAGTCCAATGGATGCTCAAGGCCACTGATCTCATGCTTACCAGGCTAGCATCCCCCTTGAGTCACCAAAATTGTTAGCCATTTCCCCTCCCATCCTAGAAAAAATTGAATCTTAGAGTTGAGAACATGTCAAATGGTCAATATTTGAATATAAAAAATATTGGACGCATCATAGGGATGCATTGAAACCTTGTCTTTACCTTTATTGTTTTTATCCCCAAGTCTAACCATAGCCTTCATTTTTTCACGTTATATCCTTAGAAAGATCTAAGTCATGACCATGCAACTATGCCTTCATCACATGGTTGTTGGGAGTTAATGTTCAATCATGGTTAGGGCTATAACAAAGTGAATACCTTTCTTGTAGTGTTACAGGGGTAAATGATTAACTCGATATCAAGGCGCTGATCTAATGATTCCCTTATTGCTCATTCATAGGGTTAAGAGTTTTGAGTAATGTTAAGTTCTGACTGCACAATTGTAGTTACTTTGTGGGCTTTTCCTGGTGATAGCTATTAGTGAGGAAGTGAGGTTCAGATTCATGACTAGGTGATCACAATTAGGAAGAGATGGTCACAACTTTGTAGGGTTTGGTCCATAATTAGGATGGATAGTTACGAAGAGGTGGACAAAGGATTTCATGTAGTTAAGTCCCATCATCATTAGGTTGCCAACATTTCTTGCCAACCATAAAATAGGTCATGACCATTCAAAAAGTATGCTAGCAGTCCTAGTGATTACCGAAACCACTAGTAGTCCTAGCAACCACAAATGATCATCTAGACTATTGTGACTTTCTTCCCATCGACTGCTTCACCCACCTACTACCATCACTCAACCGCCAGGATGCCATCACCTCTCCTCTACCTAAGCACCACCATTAGGCCACTATAGCCCCTCTCACCTAGCCCATGGTTACATGGGGGGTTTAAGGACCAGATCTTTAGCCCTTGGTAAGCCTTTTTGGTTTTTTGCCAATTTTTTTGTTATATAGGAGCCCTATTATTTTTTGTGATATCCTAAGCATACAAGGTCTTTTTCTGATTCAAAAGAAGCATCATTAAGCTAGTTCAAAGATGGAGACAATGGTGCAAGTATTTTTTGGATTTTTTTTTCTAGTTTGGTACCTATTTTTTCTCTTGAAGTCTGTTAACATCTTCTATCTTCTAAGGGCATAACTTGTTCATTATAGCTCTATTTTTCAATCTAAAAAAAGTGTTGAAAAGCTCTTATCAAGACCAATTTAGCTTTTCTACTATTTTTCATTAGTATTCATTAAAGGTACATATGATTATTGTTGAGATAATTGGTGTTACACTCATTGCATACTATTGCTATATTGTATTATTTTATTTTATTATGTAATGTTGTACCTAGATGGGGCATGCAACATGTAAAGATTCACATGAGATATGCTTGATGAGTTGTATTGGTACATTGTGATAAGATTTTATGTAATTATTTAATATTGGGGAAAGAATTAAATTTCCAATATTAAATGTAGGATTCAATGGGTTAGGTAGCACATGGTCTATGTAATACCACTTGGTGGTTTTGTGGGACTTGCTACTATATAAGAAACCACAAGGGTAGTTTTTGTGTGAGAAATAAGAAGGAAAAAAGGGAAAGTGTCGAGTGGGACAAGGCTTGACAGGTTAGCCAAGGGAGCATTTGTGAAGGTTAGGAGCATGGCATGGGATGTGTAGATTCATGCTTGCTCACATGGATTGCTCAGTTGTGGCTATGGATTTGAAGGCTTCCATAGTTGTATTGAAATGGTATTTTTTTTGAATACACAGTGATAGTTACTTTTTGAGGTTGGGTTTTTTTCTCAATGAGGATTTCCCAAGGTATATCTTGTGTCACATTTTTGTGGGTATGTTTTTGATAAGGTAAACAGGTTTTAAGGGGTCTTGAAACCCATAAGTTTAACAACAAGAAAGGCTGAAAATAAGTGAAAAAATGCCCGGCCAAAACATAAGCCTTATGGCTGAAAATAAGCCCAAAGGTATATCTTGTGTCACATTTTTGTGGGTATGTTGTGTTGGACTAACCACCAATATTTCTCTTCAAGATTCATGACATGGCTTAACCACCTTCTGTGTTCTATAAGTCTAGTGGTTGTGTTGGGCATTGAAAGGTCGATCTTTTGGTTCAACAAAAAGTCTAGCTTGTAACAAGTGGTATTAGAGCTTTGTCACATGTTCGAATCTCCTCAGGTAATACTGAGGGGGGGATTGTTGGACTAACCACCAACATTACCCTTTGAGATTTGTGATATGGCTTAACCACCTCCTATGCTCTATAAGTCTAGTAGTTGTATCATGTACTGCAAGGTCAATCTTTTGGTGTAACAACCACTCTAGCTTGTAACTTATTGTCTATTCTATTGCATTAGAATTTCAATTATATATTTATATCAGATCTATTATGGGTTATGTGGAAATGGTTATATTATTTCTTGAAAGTTTCCTTACAAGTGGTATTAGAGCTATGATTTTATTATTATAACCCTAGATAGAATCCATGGAAATGCATGAGAGGATAAAAGAAAGGGAAAGCTATATGAGTTGTTTACTTCAGATCTAAGCAATTGGGGTTTTCTATTATGATGGGATGTTGAAATATTTTGGCCTTGTGAAATTGTTGGACAAAAGAATTTTTTGGATGTTTCATTTAAATGAGGGTTTTAGGGGGATCTTGTAGAAATGACCTCTTGAGTTAAAAAAAAAACTCATCATTGGATCCAAGTCAACATTTCCATAAATCTTGATATATAATATGCCCTAGTTTGGCCATGTTTAGAGGAAATGAAAGAATTTTTTAATTTTAGGCCATTATGGCCATCAAATTTAATCCTATAGGAACTTTCATTAAAAAGAACATCCTAGTGAAAATGATAAAAAGATCATCTTAGTAAAATGACAATAACTTTCTCTCATGATATCAAATTTTAGACTTCTTATAGGCATTGGAAAACTAATTTAGAGCACTACAGCCTGGTGTAGGTTTTGTTTTGTGATTTTGAAATCTTGTTAGATTTTAAGAGCCCAAAATTTAGATATTATTTATTTTGAGCACAAATTAGGGAATAACTTGGGCTTATGGAGTTGGATTTTGGACTTCAAGTAGTCAACAAAAAGCTCTTGGAGAGTTCTACATATTGGTTTAGACTTGGTGTAGGTTTGGCATAGTTTATATTGTGATATATTGATATGAATAGTTTATGGTAAATATTAACTATGGTAGCATTTTGAGTTTATGAAATTATATGTTTGAAGAGTTAAGATTTAATGTCATTGTATACTCAGTTCATATTTTAGATTGGTCTCATGATGATATGATTATCAATGTTTGGTTTGGATATGTATGATGACTTGTTGGGTCGACAAATTGTGAAATTTTGTAAGTGGTCTATATTTATAGGTTGCATTTATTTCTTGGATATGGGTTGTCTTTGGCCAATGATCTTTCATTATTGATGCATATTTAGAGTGATAGTTTGTGATTGGGTTGTCTATGCCCTAAGTCACATGATTTTCTAATTTTCCTTCATGTAGAAAGGATGAGATGATGTTGCTAGGTATAGTCATGGTAGAGGATTGTGGTTGATTATTTTATGTTGACAGGTTGGACACATTGAGAGTTAGATGTTTGGTATATGGATGTGATCATGGTGCTATAGATTTGGGCATGACATGATTGGATATATAGGTACATCCTTGAAGCTCATTGGTTTGGATTTCTAATTTAGTTATAGTGGTATATCTTTTTGGTTGAGGATCATGGTTATTTGGTTTCTTTTGAGGAGCTCATGATGTGCACTTTGAGTTCTTTGATGGTTTGATGTCTTGGTTGATTCTCATAGTTAGAGGATGGTTTTTTATCATGATGTCATAGATAGCTTTTTTGATACATAGTTTAGTGGGAGCTAATGATAGTAATGAAGTGACAGTCTAGGATTAGTTCTTGGTTTGGTTTGTATCTTCTTGATTTGAAGATCTTGGTTTCATTTAATACTGACACTTTGGTTGTGTAAGTGTATTCCTAGAGGATATTCATGTAGGATGTGGATTTTATGATGCCATAGGTGACTTGGTGCCATGGTTAAGTGGGAGTTCTTGGCATTGATACGTTTATTAAGTGTTTATAGATGTTGGAGGTTTGTCTTAGATCCTATTGCTGCAAAGACATCTTTGACATTTGCATGGTGCACTTGATTGTCTTCATGGTGTGTGAAGATGGTTAGATCTTGAGGACTCATGGAGTTCTTGGTTATCTTCATGTTGTGTGGAGATGGTTCTTCATGGTATGTGGAGATGGTTTTCTTCATGGTGTGTGGAGATGGTTGCATCTTGAGGAATAATGGAGTTCTTGGTAAAACTGTGATTTATGCTTTCATTCGGCATATTATCATTGGTATAAGGATGGTTTCATTATTATGTAATGGTATACTCCTTATACATGTTTAAATTTTTGACATGTTATAGTATGTTCATGTGGAGCATGTTATCTCTTTGGCTAAGATGGTTAGATCATGTTATCATGTTTGTGTTCTTGAGGCCATGGTTGGAACTTTGACATTGATTTTGGTTTAGTTTCTTAGTATTGAGTACATTGATCATAAGCTAGATACTTCATGATATTGCTATGTTGCATTTGGAGTTAGCATGGATTGATTGGTTACAGCTACTCATGGATAGTTAAAGATGGTGGTGATGTTGACTTCTCTTGGATTAGAGAAGTATTTGTTGGGATGGTTGATGGTTTCAATAGGAAGTCCAAGGGGCATTCACCTAATATGGACTTAAGAGGAGATTGTTCTTAGATGAGTCTTGTTTGGGGACTTTCATATCTTGATGAGCATTCTCATTCCCCACTCTTGGTCTACTCAGCAATTTTCTACTTGAGAGGTATAACTCGTAAATTTTTCTCAAGTGCATTATATTTATGCTTATCTTTCATGGATATGGATATTGAGCTACAAAATGTGAGTTAGTTCTTGAGGGTTTGAGTGTTATTGAGGCTTCTTGTTGGCGTTTTATGGAGCAGATCACACTTGCACAATTTACATCTAGAGGTGTGTTTAGAAGGACATGATAGATGTTATGATTTGCATGGTTTCTCTCTGGTCTTGGTTATCTTCTTGGATTTTTAGTTTTTCTTACATTGGATTTGAGATTGGTTAGAGATTGTGATCACTAGTTTGTGCTCATATATGTCATGTGAGAGATGACATGGTTATTCCTTCATGTCTTTTCTTTGTTGCTTGTGGAGAACTTGGGAGAGCATTAGAGACTTGTTATAAGATTTTTTCTTGCTATTTATTGCTTTATGTGTTATGGATTTCCTTTAGACTACATGGATTCACTTCTTTGAGATTTTGTGAGTGGATTGGTTAAGGTTTGATATTATCTTTTGTAGTGAGAGCTTCTTGGTATATATGTGGTAGGTATTTCTCTTGAGGCTTGTGATTGTAGGTCATAGATTGGATATGTTGATGATGTGAGATTCACTTGGTATACCTTTCGAGGTATGGATAGTTGGATGGGTTTGGCACTTGTTGTGGGTATTATTTCAGCTATGGATATTTTGACAACTACACATACATGTGATTACCTTTGGATGAGATTTTTTGTGCTTGGCATTTTAGTTGGTATAGGATTTTATGATCTTCTAATGTGATAGGTTGGGTGGCTTTCTCTTTGGATGGCTTCTATAAATCTCCAATGGTAGTAACATAATAGGAGGTGAGATCATTCGTGTTTGATATGCTAGATACTTTTATTTTGTTGTAGGTACTAGGATGGAGCACATGGTGTACTTTGATCCATGATGGTGGATGTGCTAGGAGGGATAGTTTCCTTGTTCATTTATGTGGCTATAGATTGACCCTATGCAATGTATACAACAAGTGGGAGATTTTTGAGATAATGTGTGTTGCACACATTGCATAATATTGCTATATTGTATTATTTTATTTTATTTTCTAATGTTGTACCTAGATGGACATGCAACATGTAAAGATTCCCATGAGATATACTTGATGAGTTGTATTGTAACATTGTGATAATATTTCATATAATTATTTAATATTGGGGAAAAGAAATATTACATGTGGGGTCAATGGATTAGGTAGCATATGGTTTATGTAATACCACTTGGTGGTTTTGTGGGACTTGCTACTATATAAGCAACCACAATGGTAGTTTTTGCATGAGAAAGAAGAAGGCAAAAAGGGAAAGAGTCAAGTTGGATAAGGCTTGATAGGTTGTCCAAGGGAGTATTTGTGAAGGTTAGAAGCATGGCATGCGATGTGTGGATTCATGCTTGTTCACATGGATTGCTCAATTGTGGTAATGGCTTTAAAGGATTCCATGGTTTTATTGCAATGGTATTTTTGTTGAATACATGGTGATGGATTCTTTTGGAGATTGGGTTTTTTCCTTAGTGAGGGTTTCCTAGGTGTATCTTGTGTCATATTTTTGTGGGTATGTTGTCTATTCTCTTGCATGTGGATTTCAATTGCAAATTTATTTCAGATCTATTATGGGTTATGTGAAAATGCTTATATTCTTTCTTGCAAGTTTCCTTCCAATTATATACTAAAGTGTTTTTTACCTCTTCTTGTTTATACATTCCTTCTAGTAGTTGGGGTTTAGTTTTTTGTATTGTGGGGGGTATTTTGTATTATTGTTTCTTTTGTTTACATCAGTAAACCATAACATTTTTTCAAAAAAATCTAAAAAATCTAAAACAATGGCTGAGACCTCTTCTTATCTAGAACTTTTGGCCCCTCATAACTATTACACATCGAAGACCTTTATGACATGACTTCTTCAGTCAAAAGGGTTATGGTCTTGTTTACATATAGTACAACTAGTATTTTAGAGTCAATATCAGACTAGCAGCATAGGAACCAGATGGATGAGGAGATGGGGTTGATTTCTTTACAAGTATCTAATAGTCTATAGTTTCATCTTGATGGGTGCAATACCCCTCTAGCTATGTGGACCAAGCTTGAAGGTTTTTTTGATTTAGTTAATGAGTTTAGGGAACTTTAAATTAAGGTAGATTTTACCTCTTTGATACAAGATTCATTTCCTTCCATTGAGGACTTCTTGATGAAGTTCAATCAATGGAGATCTTTATTGAAAGTTTGTGGCAAAACCAAGACTCACAATAAGTACATTTATTTGATTCTTTCTAAGATTCATGGAAAATTTTAGATTTTTGCTTCTACCTTATATTCCATGAAAGATGCTTTGGTAATAGATTTACCATGCCATCCTTTGAGGTTTTCTATGATCATTTGATTTGAGAGTAGGCTAATCTCTCTCACTTGGATTCTATCACAAGCTCACAAAGTTATACATTGGGTAGCTTGACCATCTTCAAGGACAAAGGAGAAGACACATAAAAATCATTCTATAGAGTCTTAGATTGATTAGCACTCATAGTTCATCAGGGCCACCTACTCCTAAGGGGGGTAAACCTAAGCTAGAAAGACCAAAGTATTCTTATTGTGGTAAGCCTAATCATGATGAGTCACATTACTATAAGAAGAAGTTAGATGGCTATGCCAAATAGGTTTTGAATCTAACTACTCTCCTTCAAAAGAGAAACATTGATATTCCTTCTACTTCTCACAGATCATCTTCATCATCATCATTTTAGTGAGATGGTAAAGATATCAGAAAGGGTAATGCATTATGTGAAACACCTACTCCACCCTCTTCAAGTTGGTTACTAGATTCAGGTGCCTCACAACATATGGCATCTTCTCAAGATGTGTTCTCTTCTTTTGAGGCTTCTCCTAATTGACATATTTTTATGGGGAAAAACATTTTTATGATTGTATGTGGAAAAGGTTCTATTGGAATTGATGATGGTAGATTTCATGATATACTTTTTATTCCATCTTTTTCCTTTAATCTTCTCTCCATCTATCAGATTACAAACAGTGGGGTAGGGAAGATAGTTGAGTTTGCACAAGATTCAATTCATATCAAAGATAGTTAGACTAGAAATATTTTTTCTACAAGGATTTTTGATCACTCTTCCCACCTATATTCCTTCTCACATTTTGGTCCACCATCTCCACTATCGGAGACTCACTTTCCTTCTTCAAGATAGATTACTAAGGTGAAGTTAGGTTGCTTGAACTTATGTGTTGTTCTTGAGACCAGTGTTGAGACTTCTACACCTCCACCCACTATTCATATTCCATCTCTAGCACATGATTACTCTTCAACATTTCTACTATTGAAACTCTAGTCATCGAGCCACCTACTATAATTATTGAGGATATATCAAAGGACACATATCTCCTCTTAGATGATAGATTCAACACACCTGTTATCCCACCTCCATTGGAGATTATATTTTAGGATTCTCATTCTTTCTCCTTTGAGCATCAACTAGGATTTTTAGCTAAACCTTATGTACATGCGTTTTATCATCCTTGTCCATTGAATTTTTTTCCTTTAGATTGGAGCCACATTGGTATGTTCATAGACATATGAGTTCTGCCATTCTAGGGGGGCTATGGAGTCTCAAACTTCTATCATGGGGGATTTCATTATACTTATAGTCTTGAGAGATTCTCTTGAGATGTTTCATTTGTGCATCCTTTTCTATCTCCTTTTGGAGTAGGGTTTTCCACTAGGTTTTCTCTATTTATCCATTTTATAGAGATATGATTCTGATTGGGTACCTCATTAGGCCTTGTTTTTTGGACCCAAGTTTTCTTTCATCATTGTAGTTTCCTTGCACTATTTTTAGCTACATTGGTGCTCATCTTAAAGGGGGTGGGGTGTTAGAGTAAAAGGTTAATTTAATTTAATTTATTAAATTTCCTTTACTCCCTTCTTAAGATTTCACTTTATCCACCTTGCATTTCCATTTAATAATTAATTAGTAATTTACCTCTTAGGGTTTCTATCTCCTTTATAAGGATTTATTAGTTGCAAATTCATTTATTCTATTCTGTATAAGAATATTCAATATTTTTTTTTGAGCAAACCCTTCTCTCTCTCTCTCTCTCTCTCTCTCTCTCTCTCTCTCTCTCTCTCTCTCTCTCTCTCTCTCTCTCTCTCTCTCTACTTTTCTTTCTTCCTTGTAATAGGTTATTTGCATGCTTGATATCCAAGGATCTATGAATTTTTTCATCATCAAATTCTACAAATGCATCATAGTCGGGTTGACAGATGTTGTTAAATTGCTTAAGGAACAACTTTTCAAAGGTGACCCAATTTTGAATACATCCTAGTGGTAAATTAATGTACTAGTTAAAGGAAACTTCGCCCCATGAGTATGGGAATAAATGAAGGACCACATTCTCTAATTGAAATTTATTTTGATTGCGTATTTATTTAAAGACTTTGATATTGGCCTCATCTATTTGTTTTTTTCTAGTAGATGAACCTTAAGAAATTTTTTGTAGGATTCTTGGGAAGGTCATTAAGTGCACCTTGGAATTTAATTGGTGAATCTATTGTGTTTGCAAAAAATTTCATCAGTGGAGGATTTGGTGGAACGATGGGTGGAGATATGTTTTGAGGTAGAATTGGAGATGATAAAATTTAGAATGGAAGTGATAGGATTATTGGTAGTCCTTTGTCATTGCGAGGCTTGGGAAAATGATTGAGTTCTAAGAAATCTAGTTCACTATTTGAAGATCTTAAAGCTTGATGAAATAGATATAGTGGATCAAGATCTTCCAATTTTAGAAATTATGGAAAAGTGCACCACTACAGAAGGACACTCTTTCAAAATACAACACCTAACATCTTCTAATAGTGTTAGATGAAAATTGTTTAGAACTTCCAAAAAGTATAAAATTTCAAACCAACAAGTTATTTTTCTTATCTGAATGTACTATGGGCCTCCTTTTAGGATTACTTATGTTGAGCTATCATTTTGCATGATGCTAAGTGAAAAGAATCCTTTTGAATTCCTCTCTTGAAAAGCTAATCGAGGATCAACTCCAAGGTTTTGGGAAATCTTTCAACCTATTGAAATTTTCTCAATTGAAGATAAATGTGTGTGTTCATGAGGATTCATTTGTAGGTTCTAAATAATTTTAGATAATCTGTTTGATCTATTTTCTATTTGAAAAAGTAATCATAAAAGAGATTTTCTTTTTAGTATTTTATGTTTTATGATGAATGCAATTTATCAATGCAAGTTTATGAATTCTAATTTTAACCAAGTGTTAGAAAAGAAAAAAAAATGATAAGGTAATGAGACATTAAAAAAATAACTTGAAAGGGAAATTCCTAACAAACATAAACCATAATAACTACACATCTATGAATTAAATCATCAAGAAGATTAGGTAGAAAACCAATGAAATTAGGAGCAACTCTTCCTCAACTCCACTGATGCAATCATCAATGGGAACTCAATAATAACCAAAATATGTTTCACAATTCATCAAATTGCAAGACCATGAAAAGTGTGCTCATGCAAGACAAGACATTATGCAAGAAAAATAGGTGATCTTTTGTCCAATTTATTACGTCAGTGAAAGTCATTAATATGTGAAAAACACTAGAACTAAAAAGTCACACAATCATAACAATAAAATGATTTCTATTTGATTCATGCTACTACCCCACTTGTAGATAATTTAGAAGGAGTTATCTAGATCTTAGAACTTAACAAAGAAAGATACACATCATTCAACCACAGAGGGCTTAATTGAACTAGCTACTCAACTAGAGATTCATATTCGGGTCATGGA
This sequence comes from Cupressus sempervirens, assembly GCA_028749045.1. Lineage (NCBI taxonomy): Eukaryota > Viridiplantae > Streptophyta > Pinopsida > Cupressales > Cupressaceae > Cupressus > Cupressus sempervirens. The sequence continues at coordinate 203,763,443 of CM053789.1, forward strand.
ATAAGAAAGAGATAAATGGAATAAAGGTCTTGAAATTTTTTTGGCTATTTATTAGAATTTCTTAGATAAATATAAAAAAAAGCCTTTCAAACCCCAAGCCATAAGTGACAAAAACAAGGGGGAAATATTAATCATAACATACATGCATACATTACAAATGGGAAACTATTTAAATAAAGGGACATATGACATAGACAAAAAGATAGAGATCAAATAATGAATTATTAGATGAGGGAACATCAAAGATTAAATTTTGAAGACTAAGTTACAATCTCAGGGTAGCATTATTTTTACATGGAAAGCTAAGTCATAACAAAGTCTTTTTGACACTATTGTCAAAGGGGTGGATTGTTTATCTCTAAGACCAAGTTTTCTATTAGTGTCTAATGCTTAGTCATTTACAAGGAAATGTTGGATGGTCATCACTACAACCAAGCCATCCATAGAAGGTTTAACTATAGATGACTTGTTTATATTCTATCTTATACCAAGCAAGCTAAAGGTTTCTGAGAACTCTAGTAGAGACCGAGCCAGTATACATGTTGAGTAACACAAAATAGATCAAGCATTTGGAAAGTTAGTTAATGGAAAGTGAGTCATTATATTTCAAGCATATGGAAGACAAGTGACAACACGAATGTTAGCTGTGACCAAGCATCAGAACATTCAAGTGCTAAGTAAACCATTTATAATATATGAGTTTTTAATTCTGCAAACACCCATGTAAATCATTTTAGTTGACTTCTATAAAATATTTAAAGATTATAGAGACATTTAAGGAGAATATTACACATTTTTTCAAAAGGGATTAATTCAAAGAAAAGTAGATTAAACAAATAGAAAATTAGAAGGGTAAAAAAAAAGGATAGAATATGGATCATTGATCCTAATCTAGAACTTTCTATGATTATCTATTTAAGAAGGGTTCTAACTCTAAATTATTATATATGAATAGAATTGAGTGTGAAGGAGCAATAAAGCTAAGGATAGAGTGAAGGAAGGCTAAGTCTTTAAGGAGATCAGACATAGAAACCAGAGCGGTGAAGGACAAAACAAAAATATTAGATAAGGAGATCATATTGAGATTTTGAAGAGAGAAGATGTGTAACTATATTTCAAAGAAAAATGAAGGATTGGGCACTGAATAAGACTTAATAGATTGAGTGAGGGAAAATATCTTAATAGATTGGTTTTAACATACTTATTTAAATCTCCTCACAGAGTCCTTACTTTATTGTATGTTTAAAATCCTTTAACAGGGTAAGACCTAATAGTCTTAAATGATTTTAATCGAGTAGACCCCTCTTAGGATAGATCATTAAATATGGTCAAGTTATAGCCCTAACTGGAAAACTTTGTTCTTACAATAGTAATGATTTATAGGTTTCATCCTCACCCCAAGTTTACCTTCAAATTGAACTGTTTTTTGGTTACCTAAACCATTGTGTTATGTTTTAATAATTTTCATCAATGTTATGCTTCAATAGATTTTATTTCAACATTACATGCTTATGATTATATGGTATGAGATTTGAAATATGAGATGAATTAGGTGTTATTGAGCTACCGTTTTGCATGATGTTGAGCGATGAGAATCCTTTCAAATTCATCTTTTGAAAATCTAATCAAGGATCACCTCCAAGGTTTTGGGTGATTTTGTGACCTACTAAAATCCACTCAATTGAAGATAAATGTTAATGTTTATTAGGAGACCTTTGTTAGTTCTAAAAAATCTTGGATATATGTTTGATCTATTTGCTATTTGAAAAAGTAACCACAAAAGAGATATATTTTTTGGGATCTATTTTATGATGAATGCAATTTTTTGATGCAACTATATGAGTTCCTATTTTAATTAAGTGTTAGAAAGGAAAATAAATAAGATAAGGTAACAAGAGATTAAATAAAATAACTTGAAATGGAAATTCCTAACAAAATGAAATCACAGTAACAACACGTTTATGACTTAAATCATTTAAAATATCAAGTAGAAAACTAATGCAATTAAGAGTAGTACTTCCTCAAATGCAATCATCAATGGTTACTCAATCATAACCAAAATATGTTTCATGTTTCATCAAATTACAAAGGAACATAAAGTGCACTCATGCAAGACAAGACACTGTGCAAGAACAATAGGTGATCTTTTCTCCAATTCGTTATGTTAGCAAAAATTTCTAACATGAGGAAAACACTGAAACCAAAAAGTTGCACAATCATAACAACGAAATAAAAACATTGGCTCCATTACTATTCATGAATATGCATTCACAAAAATAACAAGTGCTCCAACAAGAATAAATACACTTAGAAATAGAGCACCAACAATCTATATTATTGCATCAAAATAATGGCCTGCTGTACATATTACATCCATGTATTTATAAGAAATCATCTCCTCCCTTTGTGTTAGTAGAGAGAGTTCTTAAAATGCAACTCATACTAAAAACTGATGAAACAAATCTAATGATATACAAATTGACTCTCTAAATGGTGCTAAGTAGGTCTCCACCCTTGTTTATATTCATTAATGGGTGCATAAGTCATTACATGACATAAAAGAATGAAAAGATAAGAAGAATGTAGCTACAAGAGGATCTAGGATTTGGAAGCTCAACCTTCTCTAGGCATTTCTAGGAGTTGAACTACCATCAAAAATGTGTTTCTAGTGGATAGAATAATCTAAATTAGGAATTGTCAGTTAACTATTAGTGCACTAATTCTTCTTCAAAAAATGTTTGTTCACGTCTAAGAAAAGTGCACTTGCACACCTTGGTGAGAGGTTCTATAAATCCAAAATTTTCCTAAGTGTCAAAACTGAATTTCTAGCATCTAGGTTTTCTTCCCTTTTACAACAAAATGATGTTTGGATGCTTGCTCTTAAATTTCACTATTATTTAAATTACCTAAGTAGATTTTGGTAAATCATGACCCTCATAATTATTCTTGACTATTTGATGTTAGTTACCTACTTAAATCCTTGTTTCTACAAAATCTTTAAGCTTGGTGTCCAGCTCTAATAGTGCTTCTTCAGTCTTGAAGGATTGTCTATTGTCATCCTTTGATGAAGTTATTTCAAATTTACCTATCAATTATTGAAAAAATTCTTGCACCACAAAAATCTTGGCCTCCAACTCATCCTCAAAAATATCAAGGCTAGTGGTATTGTAGTACCTCCCCACTTCCAAAATTTTCTTGAGTTTGGTCTCTTATCTTCTAAATATTTGTGTAGTCCCTCCCTGAATTTATTGTCAGTTGATATCTTCTCTATCTAGGCATATAACTTGTCAAGTTTCTTAGCCACATATACCTACATTAATATATTATACCTTTGATCATTTACTAATTTCAATGTCAATAGGTCCTTAGCCTAGGTATGTACCTCATCCATTAATCTGAAATCTTGGTTCACTACGGATACTAGTTTGTCCACACTTGACTGAATGTGGTCTAATAGGTTCAAGTCACCCTATATTATCTGCACAACTTTCTCTTAAAAAATGTCACACCATTGCTAACATGCCTCCAAAATGGGTCCAATTGTACCACTCTAGTCCCTTTCCTCTCTAATGCCACAAAAATAGTAATCTATGGATTATCTAGGTCTATAGGGCCCACAATGTCATTTAGATAACCTCTTAATATCTTATTTTTCTTCCCGAGTGATATCAACTCAGTCTCATCCCTGTCCATATTCCTGAACATCTCCTTCATGCCCATAATGATCATTACTTTTTTTTTTGTTTATAGTGGGCCTTTCCAACATGATCTCCTTGATTTGGTAATCTTTAGGAGTTAGTTCCTTGGTGTCAGCATGTGGGGGAGGAATGGCTATATGTGCAAGCAAGTCCTATTCTTGGTTCTTCATTATGAAGGAAAATTTTCCTACATCACTTGTAGGTGGATCATGCTTCCTTATTGCTTTCACTAATTCCTTCATTCCCGCCTCAACCATTAGGTCCAACTACCTTTTTTGGTGGAACATGACTTCACTCTTCAACCATGTTGGTGTGGTGCTTATGGGAGACATATGTTTTGCTAAAGGAGTTGTTTCTATTGCAAGCCCCTTCCCCTTATCAATCTTCTTTGGAGTATTTTCTCATTTAGAAAGATCTACAATTGGAATCTTTGTATATGGTTGGGCTAAGGTCCTATCCTCTATATCATGAGGAGTGTATTGAGGCTCTTAAGTTATTTTCCCTTCCTTAGATACTTCATCGACATGTAGTTATTGGGGCCACATTTCCTCTATCACTTGTTCTTCTATTTTTGTGGCTTGAGGAAGTGGAGTTACCGAGCCTTTATCCAAAAATATTAACTCCTGAGAAGGTGTTGGTGAAATTCCCATAGGTCCTTGAGATAGAGGTCACAATTGAGTCCAGTCCTCTCTTAAGGATTCACTCATGGGAGTGTCTCTTATATTTTCTCCCACCATCTTGGTGCCCACTGGTATGAAGTCAAAATTGGAGAAGTCAAAGAAATTGGTTTCTTGACCCTCCATGTCAACTATCAATTGTTTTTTCTCATCTTCTGATGTTGATAGATGAATAGGTTCTTTTGGAGCAGATGGAGGTGTCACTATTGAATGTCTTCTTCTCTCCTCCTTTGTTGCCCTTGCTGAGTGAGTCCTTTGGCTAAGGGGGACATATTCAATCTATTTCCCTACTTATTCTGTCTCCAATTTTAGGATTTTCTTAGGTAGTTGTAGGGGTGGAGTATTCTCATTCTTTAATTGTCTCCTTCATGTTCCTATCATAGTTGATTCAACCCTTGCCCTTTTGGGATATGATGGAGAAGCTTCTTCCTCTTGTGTAGCCACCAATGGTACCCTCTATTCTTCTTCATGTTCTTACTCTAACTATTTTGGCTCTTCCTATTCTTGTTTAGGAGGCTCTTATGGCTCTTGTGCTGACTCTTGAGCTAGATATTGAACTAAATGCTTAGCTTGTTACTCAACTTGTTGAGGTTGTACCTATTGTTGTTGAGGCATTTGTGTCTGAGCCATCTGCTTCTTTTCCTTTGTGGATACTCTTTTCCATTTATTCATTCCCTTATCAACCCTAAAGTATTGAACCTCCTTCTCATGTTGGTGTATCATTTCTAGACTTATTAGGGATTAAGCAAGGAATGTTGGCACTATTACTAACACACCCTTTTGTTGGATTGGTCATGCAGTGGCTTGTAAGGGAATACCTTGAGGATCTGGATCCAATCTAAACAATTTCTTGGTCCATTCTTTTGTCAATTGGCCTATATGCCTAGCTTGATGATTGATATCTACATTGTCATCTCTCCCTATTTCTATGATCATTATAGGTCAGTCATAGATCTTATCCCTATTGTAAAAAGGATCCAAGATATCTTCTTAATCTTTTTCCACCACCTTTAGAGGGATCTTTATTTTTAGCACCTTTCTTGCCAGGTATAGAGGCATCCTACAATATCCCTTATCTAGTTATTATAGTCATCTACTAAATTCATCCAATGGTTTTCTAATGCATCCTCATGCACAAAATGCTTCCCTTTCAGATGTTGTACCATCCTGATGTTTTCAATGTAGGGGCAAGAGTAGTTGTCTCTTCCAAGGGATATTGATCCCACTCAAAATTAAAATCAATAATGTCTTTCATTTGTTTTACCTCAAAAGTTCTGATTGTGATTTTCCATACCCATGTCTTCTTATGTTGTCTCCTCATTCTATCATATGCAGAAGTGAGTTGGCATGCAATCTCTAGCAAGATTATCTTATTAGATCTGTATCTTGGGATCTTTTTTGGGCTTTCTAGATTATCAGCTACCCTAAGATAGGTGAATGTCTTAAATTGAATTTAGTAACCACCAATCTTTGCAATCCTAGCAATTTCTTATAGTGACATCCTTTTAACATAATCATCTTCTATAAATCTAATATGAGAGTTTATTTTTCACTAATTGTTGATACACCACATAGGGCCAAACATTAGCATCGTACATGCTCCCTCTCCTGTAGAGGCTTGTGTAATTTTTGGTTCTTTCCACCATTAAGTACATTGTAAGAATTTGGTATAGCTCTAATACCATGTAAGAATTTGCCTAAGGCAATATTTCAACATCAAGATCAAGAAGCTCAATAGATAACACAAGAGAGATTAATGATCATCAAATGAGAATATCAATAATGATCAAGATGATAATGGATATCTGATAATTGGATTAACCTAATAATTGGATGAATACATCATAGAAGTGCTTGTAAATAAAGGAAACTAGAATGAGTAGGAGTCAGCAAAGAGATAGGGATCACAATTAAGCACATGTCCACCAAGAGTGGATTATCCTCCATTGAGCACATAAGTTTGTGTGATGATGAGAGGATAAGTTTACATAGGTATATCTCATCAAGAGATGTTGTAGACACCATGTGCTCAAATAAGTTGCTAATTCTTGTGTTGTCAACAAGACAACACATATGACTATGCATATTCCTAAGTAAACTTAAGTAATGTGTAATAATAATTAATTATTTACACTAACACCCCCCCTTAAGTGAAACTTAGGGGAATGCACTTAAGCTCAAAAAGCTATATAATAATGCAATATGCAATGTGGGTCCTGGCTACTAGGCCATGTCAAGTACCCATGTACAAATGCAATGCAATGCAATCTCTTTGAAAATGGAGAAAGAGGGAAAACCACATTGGACAAACCTCCTCCAAAAAGAGAGATGAAGAAATAAAAGATGCATTCAAGGATGGAGTAATCAAGACCCCCCTACTATGACATAAATCATGCATGTACAAGCATATATTCCCCATAAGAAAAAATACATGATGGTATCCCCTCATATTGAATAATCTCCTGGAAGGATGTCATAAAGACAAAAAAATATCCAATGCCTACAAATGATTTTTTTCCCTTTAGGAAGAAGATACACCAAGTATAGGTGCAAGTATACTTCCCATTGTGGATAGGAAGCTAGATGAGGAATCCATATGTGGTATGCTATGGACGTTGCCTCTAAAGTCTGCTCATATGTTGACAAGTCCTCGATGAATGTAGATGTCAAAACCCAATCTAGTGGATGCCCAAAAGAAGGTGGCAAACAAGGTAACATGTCCATGTATGAAAGTGAATCAAACTCCAAAGACAAGGAATCATCCTTCTAGGAAGATATGGAAAGAGAAGCAATGTAGCCTCCCTTCAACGATGAATGCACACCCATGAAAGAAGATCCTTGATGACTGAAGAAATTGCACCATGAAAACTGAATGATGTTCCTTCTTGTAGGAAGAAGTGGTGCCATAGGTGTAGTCAAGAATTCTCCCTAACTAGTAGGAAGAATCCACAAAAGATATGATGTCTGAGGAAATTGGAATACAATCTCCAAAGACTAATATGTCTCCTTTGAAGTAAAAGATTCCTCCTCCAACAACTAAACAGAAGTGTCCACAATCATGTCAGTCTCAAAAGAAAGATCAAGTGGTTGAGGATCAAAGTGTTCCCTCACAAAAAGTGAAGAAGAATTTTCCTCAACAAAGAGAAGATGGATGTCATCAATAATTTCTCACACATCTTCAATGTAAGACTCCACAAACAACATTGCAACATTTGGAAGGAAGTCATCCCATGAAGCTAAAATAGGAAGACATGGTGTTTCCTATTGCACTGAATTCAGAGCATTTGTGATTGGAACTGGATCAATAGAAGCAACATGAGCATCATGAGGTATGATCTCAACATGAGTTGTAGGTACCACAACTAGAGTGACTGGAAGTAGGTAATGAAGGGACTGGTGGATCTCCATATGCTTCCCAAAGACACATCCAAATGCCATGATGACTAATTGCCTTTCTTAGAGGAGCAAAAGATTCCCTACTCATACTATTATGCATAAAGAAAAGAAGAAGAGAAAGATGTCCCCAATTAATATTAGGAGGAAATATCTTCAAATATAGACAAGGAAACTCTTTGTTATGTTCTCTTAGATGATCAATCATTAAAGCACTCCATTTCTGATAGTTCCTTTTTGTCAATTTGAATCTTAAACCCAAGTGACACTTTTGACATGACTCCATGAGATCAAATAATATATGCACCCCAAAAATGAAAAAAATAATCAAAGAAACCCAACCCCCACCCCTCCACGCCCCCCCCCCCCCCCCCCCCCAATGTATTATTTGGCACTTTATATTTAGTGTGGTTACAATGGCTCACTTGTCCAAATGAACTAAAGTGGACTTCTAATTTTTATGATTACAACAACAAATATGAAGCTATATCAGACTCAACAAGATAAGACACAAGACTTCTCAAGGATCTAATTACAAGTGCCAATATTCCAAAATGAGGCCAAAATTTGAAAGTACTATGTCTACTTAGAATTAATTGATATCAAATCTAGAAAGTAGACAAAAAATCATGCACTTTCAAAAAAAATAGCACCTGAATATGTGTCCATATGAGCCCAAACGAAGCCTTTGAAGTTGCAAAAATTAGGATTTGTGATTTTTAGAAAACTTTAGGAATAGGAATTGTAAAAATCATGTAGCAATGTGTGGACCACGAAATTCTACCCAAAAACAAAAAAAAAATGCTCAAGAAAAGTAGTCTATATGAGGGAGATATCACTATTTGAAAATCACCTTCATAATTATTTTTCCTCAATCGCCACCATTGCTCCTTCAAAAATAAAATGACTCTAGATTTAATCTCAAATGTTCAATTTTGATGTAACAAAAAATGATTTGGGGTTTTTTTGACCTTTTGAATGTGATACCAATATTTGATTTGTGCCAACAAGCTCCAATCTTGACCTACAAAAAATAAATCTCTCTAATGGCTATTCAATGAAGCTCTTGTGGCTTTGATACCATGTAAGAATTTGGTATAGCTCTAATACCATGTAAGAATTTTCCTAATGCAATAATTCAACACCATGATCAAGAAGCTCAATAGATAACACAAGAGAGACTAATGATGATCAAATGAGAATCTCAATAATGATCAAGATAATTATGGATATCTGACAACTAGATGAATACATCATAGAAGTGCTTGTATATAAAGGCAACTAGAATGAGTAGGAGTCAGCAAAGAGATAAGCATCACAACTAAGCACATGTGCACCAAGAGTGGATTATCCTCCATTGAGCACAAGAGTTTGTGCGATGATGAGAGGATAAGTTTATATAGGTGTATCTCATAAAGAGATATTGTAGACACCATGTGCTCAAATAAGTTGCTAACTCTCATGTTGTCAACAAGATAACTCATATGACTATGCATATTACTAAGTAAACTTAAGTAAAGTGTAATAATAATTAACTATTTACACTAACATACACCATTTATGATGTCATATAGAATATTTGATTGGCTTTCATGGCTAAGAGTTGCTCATGCAAATTATCACTAAGGATAGTAACCCAATCAATTAGCATCTTTGTTGTCCAAATGGTTTCAATAAAATGGACCATCCAAATGTAAAGGTTTCCTGTCACATGAAGTCTCATGACTCTACTTAGCAATACAATTGCATATCCAATGTCATCCTTCATATGCCCCCTAGTTATGTCCACTTTTCTGACTCTGTGGCCTATTGGTGTTCGATCAATCAGGAAAGAGGATTGAATTATTTTTCTAGCCTCCTTTTCATTCTCTAGATACCATCTTTCTTCTTCATCATAGGCTATCCTCTAATATTGGTCTTCCCTGGGAAGATGGAATACCTTCTCAATGTTCCTAGGTTGGAGGTCAATGACTATTTCTTTTGTGAAACTCTTGATGACCATCTCTTCAGTCACATAGTTTTCTGCAAGAGTCATTGTGAGTTCTAAGGATTGGCTAGATGTTGGATGTGATGCCACATTAATAAGGCCTAGTCTCATAATTATGGCCACCATTATAGATAGTTCTTTAGGTTTTTTACAAATTGTAAGGAACCTGTTCCACTCTATATGCTCGAGTTCTGTGTCTTTGATCTTAGCATGCCCATCTTGAAACTGGGATTTCCTTGCTGCATCTTAGTACTTTAATACTATGGGTTTTAGAGCTATCTTTTCCACTATGGAAGAGGATGACGATGCCATCTTATCTATAGAAAAAGGTGAGATAAGTTCTAAAAGCTAAAATTTAACCTAAAACAAACCCTAATTTACTCTGGCACTGGTCAAAATTAATTTGATTGTAACCAAACCCAAACAATTCACCCAAATTCCATGCTATCCAATTTAGTGCACATAGCACACGCTTACAAGTGTGCTCATTTATCCCTAAAATATCCTTTTCATGCATAGTTGCACACCCTTGTGAGGTTTACATATACACATGTGCACAACTATGCACATGCATAATGCATGATAATTGTGGAAAACTTAGGTTTTCATTGGATAATCTTTAGATGTTAAAAGCAAAAAGGTGCATACATTTGCACCTTGAGGAGGTTCTTGTATGTTCACACCTTACTCTTCCTTTAGTATCTTGGGTGTTTTGTTTAGGTTTGTTAAAATTTGCAAAATGATTTGGGAAGGTGCACACTTGTGTACCTTGTGGAGTTGTGCATGTGTACACCTTCATGGTGTTCTAACCTTATGTTTGTATGCATGTAGTTTAGGGAGCAATGGAGGTAGCGCATGTTGAAGGGTGCAGGGGTGTGGTGAGTAGATGGAGCAGAGAGAAAATGAGAGGAAGAAGTGGGTCGAGGGTCTTATATAAACCCTGGGCTCTTAGTATGCATCTCCATGGGTGCACACCTTTATAGGTGCTCACCCTCTAAAGGTGCATACATGCAAATGTGTGCATCTGTCAAAAGAGATGCAATGCATATTTGTGTATTGTGTGCACATGCACATGTGCACGTGTGTTATTGCCCTTAGTACACACTTAAGCACATGAAATTTCAAAATCTTCACCCTATCTCAAGACTCTGATCCTTCGAACTTCCATGATAGAGACTGGGACTTGATCCAAGCTCCTGGGGGAACTTAAAGATGAGCCAAACTCTAGACTAAGAGTGTGGTAAACAAATATTTACTAGGGGGTTCCCATTTCTAGGGGAAATGGCCTATTTCTATGAGAAATGGGGAATGCATTGTGAGACCAACAGGTGTGAATATAGTAAATTATTTTATCAATAAAAAGTTTTATCTGACTAAGGATATAGAGACCAATGAAGAATTTATGAGATGGTCTAAGAATAATTTTGACTATAAAGTTTTTTCAGAAAGTTTCAACAGAACTTGCAATAAAAAAGGTTAAACTTTCTTACCTTACCATTTAGTTGGAAGGAATTTTGAATATCATTCATTCTTTGTACATGAAGCTTTGTGATGTTGAGTTCTTCACATTGGAGATCCAACATTCTATTGAGATGATTGAGGTATATATGAAGGTATGTGCACATTCACATGGAAAGTATGCAAGTTCAAGATCACCTTCATATAATAATTTGACATTTGATATACAAGTTAATGGCTAGAAATAGTGACAAAAAAAAAAAACTGATTTCTATACAATTTATGCTACTATCCCACTTGGAGATAATTCAAAAGGAATTGTGTATAGCTCAAAAATTAATGAAGAAAGATACACATCTTTCAACTATAGAGACCTTAATCGATCTAGCTACTCAACTAGAGATTCATATTCATGTCATGGAATCAACAAGAGATAAATAGAATAAAGGTCTTGAAATTTTTGGCCTAGTCATCAAACATTTTTGGATAAATACAAGCTAACACCTGCAAACCCCAAGTCATAAGTGAGAAAAATAAGGGAGAAATGTTATTCATGACATACACTCATACATTACAAATTGGGAAATATTCAAATAAATGGACAAATGACACAAAGGGAAATATAGAAATTAGATACTACATTATTAGATGAGGCAACATCAAATATTAAGTTTTGAAGACCAAGTTACAATCTCAGGGGGATCATTATTTTTGCATGTAAAGCTAAGTCATGACAAAGTGTTTTTGCCAGTAATGTTAAAGGGGGAGATTGTTGATCTCTAAGCCAATGTTTTCTTTAGTGTATAACACTTAGTCATTTACAAGGAAGTGTTGTACGATCATCACTGCAACTTAGTCATCTAGAGAAGGCTGAGCTACAGAGGACTTGTTTCTATTCTATCTTATGTTGACCAAGCCAAAGGTTGTTAAGCACCCTAGTAGAGAATGAGCCAATATACTTATACTAAGTAACATAGAAGGTGCCAAGCATTTAGAAAGTTAGTTAATGCTGAGTGAGTTAGTATATGTTGAGCATATAAAAGTTGATTGACAACATGAATGTCAGTTGTGATCTAGTGTCAGAATATTAATTGCCGAGCAAACCAATTTTGGCATATGAGTTTTTATTGAACAAACACCTATGTAAATCATTTTAGATGACTTCCACATGGAATTTAAAGATTGTAGAGACATTTAAGGAGATGATTAAACATTTTGTCAGAAGGCATTACTCCCAAGAAAAGTAGATTAACCAATTAGAAAATTAGAAGTGTAAATAAAAAAAAGGATGATATATGGATCGTTGATCCTAATCTAGAGCTTTCTATGATTATCTATTTAAGAAGAGTCCTAGCCCTAAATCATTATGAGTGAATTGAAGTGAGTGTGAATGAGCAAACAAGCTAAGGACATAAGTCTGTAAGGAGATCAAGTAGAGAAACTAGAGCAATGAACAAAAAAACATGGATATCAGATAAGGAAATCAAATTAAAATTTTGAAGAGAAGAGATCGATAACTATCTTTAAGAGAAAATTGAAGGATCAGGTACCAAATTAGTTTTAACAGATTGAGTCAGGGAAAATCTCTTAATAGAGCTATTCTAATAGACATATTTAAATCTCCTAATAGAGCCCTTACTATATTGTAAGTGTAAAATCTAATAGTCTTAAATACTTTTAACAATGTAGACCCCTCAAAGGGTAGATCATCAAACATGGTCAAATTGTAGCCCTAACATGTGAGCTTTGTTGTTACAATAGTATAGATTTGTGGGTTTCATCCCCACCTTAGTTTTACCTTCAAATCAAAGTGTTTTGAGGTTACCAAACTTGCTGTGTTATGTATTGATAATTTTCATGGATGTTATGCTTAGATAGGTTTCATTTCAGCATTATATGTTTATGATCATATGGTATGAGATTTGAGATATTAGATGGATTAGGTGTGAATATAGTACCTTTTCTTATTAGTGAAAAGTTTTATAGATCCTGATTCACCCCCACCCCAATCAGTATCTTGTTTCCCATTAATATTTCCAACACTCTTGGCTAATGGTTTCATGTGTGTTTGAAATTTCATGTAGAAGACAACCAAAACATAACAAATTCCAATTTTACATCTCTAAAAGTAGTTAAATGTGTCGAGGAAATAGAAACAGGCTAAAATGCGAACAATCATCACTATGTAAAAATTGACATAAGGGATTCACAAGATGCAAAGGACATGGGTACTTGAATATAAAATCAAGAAAACCAAATTTAATAATAGGTGAAAGCATTGAAATTTCTTGTAAAGGAGGCCACATCTCTAGTAGGCTAGGAAAACTAGGGTATGCTCTTTTAATTTTTTTACTTTGTATAGGACCTTGGTCTTGAGCAAAGCTGGAGGTTTTCTTCATCCCTTCTTCCCTACCAATGTCAGATTGAATGAAGACTTTGTAATTTTATTTTAATAATATAGTGTACATGGCTTCGGCCTTTTACCGATCCAAAAAATAGAAATAAGTTTTAGCAATATTTATTTTGTTTTTTATCATTATATTTTTATTAGACTTTTTTTTCACAAATTCAATATTTATGAAGTTTAATTTTTTTAATATACTATAATAATATAATTTAATATATTCAAATATAATTAAATATACATTACAACATTTTCTAATATAATTTATCACTTACAATTCAAATTATTTTCTACAATATAATTCAAAACTATTTATTAACAATAGATAGAAACCACTAAGTGGCACTTGTTTATTTTAAAAGTAATATTTTTAATCTAGTTATTAGATTGAAAGTATACCTAGCAATGTGTTATGACATTAGATTCTTTTTTAAGAATTAGTGTTTGTAAAAATGTGAATATAAATATCACTCTTCATCCAAATAAAATATATCCACCATTTCATTCAGCATTTCATAGGCAAAGATTTTATTAAATTTGAAAACGAGAAGAAATGCTCTTTTGTATAGTAAAAAAATCATTACCTTTGAAAATATGTACTTCATATTTTGAGTTATATATAGACATTTACTTTAGTAAGTGAAATGAATTTATATATACTTCATATTTTGAGTTATAAATAGACTATTACTTTAGCATGTGAAATGAATTTAATTGTACTTACTATGGACATCTATTACAACCATTCATCTTAAGATTAAAACCTGTGACTCAATTTTAATATATGAAATAAAAGATATAAACTATTGAATAAATTATTTTCACTTGAGAAAATAATTAATTTATAAATATTTTTATATGATTTTAGAAAGTGATACAAATTCATGTAAACAAAACAAAATAAAACATAACATGTACCATAAATAAATATGTAGACTATAATACATTATTCTAACAAAATTAAAATCTATAGCATCCGCTTTCCTAATAAAATCTAAAACAATGCAATACTTTTGAAATTTATGTAAATTAGAATATTTGTTCCAAAAGCACATTAATAGGATCCCAGAAAACTTTTTAGAATTATTTGGCTTAAAATGAATTGACAGTTTATATTACATTAGCAACACTGTACTGCATATACAGTTTGTCATACTATTTACAAAATTGTGACTATGATGAAAACGTCATATACTCTTTTGAAAAAATATGATATTTACATCACCTAATCTACAAAATATTCTTAAGGAAAGTTCTCATCATGTCCAAAGCTAGGAATGGATTCCATTTTAAAGTATCCTACAAAATCGGTTAGAAAAAAGTTCAGGTCTTCTGAAAAAAGATCTTCAAAAGTTTTCCCTATAGATAGACTATATGTGGTCTCATCCAGAGAGATGTTGTCCGCACTTGGATTTGGTGATCTGCTACTTACTTTGTTCTCTTTCTCACTTCCTGATTGATGAATACTGCCATCATCTAACAATGTACAAGATCCATATATACCACTCATATCACCTAAACTTCTAGATGTTAAATGATTTGGACTCTTCTTTGCTCTTATTATCTGCATAAACACATATGATAAACTATACTTCTTGCTAAAAAGTATTTAATCATTACATTAAACTGTACACCATAAGATTAGAAAAGACTGATACTAAAATTAATTTGTTAATGATAACATAATATATATTTACTCACATATTTCCTATTGACCTCATCTTTGTAGAGCATGATAAAATCTCCAACTTGAAGACCATGTGCTCTAACAAAATCTCCTGCGAATAAAGATTTATATTCAAACATATAAAAAGGCTCATAACTCGTAGTAATAATAAGCATATAGAGAAAGACTTCTAATCATTATGATAAAATGATATATGTCAATATTAACCTGTGTTTTCCATGACGTACATCCGACTCTTATTGTTTGGCCAAAACCTACAAGTCAAAGAATAAGTAAGGTCTAGATATGTAGTTAAAAAAACTTACAATTTTGTCACCGTATGTCTGAAAATAAATTAACTAAATTTAAATAATTACTAGCTTACTTGTATTTGAAAGTCCACTGTTTATTAGGAAAATGCATATCTTCCATGCATATTTGGATTCCCTCTTTCGCAATCAAAGTTGGCAGCTTTGCTTCTGCTTCTTTCTAAAGAACATATTTCAAAAACATTAGATAGCTGCTTTTCTGATTAATTTGAATCCAAGTATTTTGTCAAAGTTTCGTAGATACACAAATTAGAAGTTGATACCAACCTTAGGAAGAACAATTCTTCCCAAAGACCCTACATCACTATTTCGTAGCTCCTTCTGTAAAAGAAAGTTGACATTCTTGATTTGGAGCTCCTGAAAAATGAAAGCCATGAAGAAATTATGAAACCATAATTAATTAGGATTTCATGAAATAAGCTACAATTTCCATTGTGTGCTTTGTTTCAATATTCCCAGTGAATTCGTCCTGTTTGCAATACAATCATAACAAGATCTACCACTATAAACATATTGCTGCCACATCTAATCTTTATAAAAGTTTTGAGGTTCTTTTGAGTTAGAACATTTTGTTAACAAGTTCCAGAGGCATAGTAGTAGGGATGGTATTTCTTAAGAGAAAGTAAAGCTAATTTTGGGAGTTGAGGGTTCACAGCTATAAATCAGGTCCTATTTTTAGAAGATTGGGACCTCTGGTGTATCAGAATGGTAACTATGGTATATAAACTAAAATTAGTATAATTTCTACACATTGGAGCCTTGTAATTCATGGAAACTAAAGCAGGAGTTCAGAGACTCAATTGTTCATATATATATATATATATAGTTTTAGATCAGCTTATGAAATCCATCACTGATAAGAGTAATAACAAATTTATTGACATAAATGTATATAAAATTGAATTCAGAAATTAATTGTTGATAAATTTGTCTTTCAAAAAGTTAGAAAGCTAAAACAAAGTATCATACATATTGAGTTTGAATCAACACAATTAACATATCAAGTATGCAATAAAGATAATAAAGCAATGTCTATATTTGGTATGTTCAATACAAGGGCATTAGCTGTATTTAAAATGTGCAATTCCATTGATCCTATGGCAGGCCTCTGAGTATTAAGCGGATCAGATTAACAGCTTATATTCTAATCACTGATTGCGAGTGTTCTAGGTTAAACATAAACTGCCCTAACAAATATTAATGCTGGAAAAAGAAAAGAGATTATCTACCATCATACACACATATTTCATGAATGGAAATCAATAAACTTTCCAAAGTGATATTCATCAAGAACTAATGATACAACTACTAACCTTCTTCTGATCTGGGTCTTCAACAGCTGGACGATCAAGACTTTTATGCCTTTTGAAAGATCTGGATGAACCTGATTCATCACCAATACACCCATTCTTGGCAACAATATTGTCCATTGCATCTGATGCCACTAACATTGGAGAAGTGGGACTCTCAGCAGTTTGAAAACCTGGTTTCCAACTTTGAAATTTTTTTTGGAAAAAACATTGGGTTGAGCTGGAACCACTATTTTTCCTAACCCTAGGCACATTTCTTTTCTTCTTCACAACCCTAGAGCATCCAGCAAAGCCATTATCATAGGTCATAAAACTCAAAGGATTCTCTTTAGATTTAACATCTGCAACAATATTAAGATTTTCCTCAACCTTGACTTGAAAAGGAGGAGGAACCCTATCTTTAACTGGGTACAAATGGGTATTTAGGCCATTAGGGTTGGTGAATGACCTCCTGCTATTCCAGTTCCAATTCCAATTGATGTTGTTGAAAAAACTGGTGTCTTGCAAAAAAGAACTGTCATCGATGTTAGGGTTGCAAGATATCATGGGATGGTTATATTTTAATGGCTCCACCTGGATTTTCTTCATTGCTTCCCTTGACTCAATACCAAAATCAGGTCCATTGTTAAGATAAAGGCTTGCCTCCATCTCTGAGGATGTACCAAACAAAGAGTCTGTATTCATTATGCTGTTGATACTATTATTAGTATCCATACTGGTCATGTGCTGGCCCATAACTGTCGCCGCATTCATCTGGTTTCCATAACCAAAACCTGCAATAAAAGCAATCGACTCATATATTGAAAACTTCAATCACTATACTCCTCAAAACCCTAAATCCCCATATTGTTATTTAGCCCATTAGAACACATGGGCATTTTGTCAACGACGAGGTGGAGAAGCTATTCATGATATCTAAACACCATTTCCAAAACCCACTGATATAATCTTATTTCTCTTTAACTAACCCGCATCAAAAGAAACTTGTTATTTTTCCTTTATACCCTAATCTTACCCGGCTAAAACATCACACCTACAACATACCCAGTTAACAAAGTAGAAATTCTAACAAAATATGATCAGAGATTACCTGAAGTTGAATCTGATGGGTGTCTCTGAGGCATTTTCTTCTTCTCCGCGGGCATTTGGGCAGGGAAAAAACCTGGATCATAACCAAAGTTAGTAAGTTCCATATGGCTAAGATCAACTATGGGTTTGTCTTTCAACCACCCAAAAATCTCCCTATGTGGGTCTGCGTCCTTGTCTTCTCCAATATTATTCTCTTCCCGTGGTTCATACATCCACACATCTGCCATGAAGAAAACACTGGAATTCTTGAATGCTTGCCAAGAAGAAAACAAGCCCAAAATATTTCAAAAGAGAGCGAAAGATTTTTCCTGCTTTGCGAAAGGAAAAAAACAAATCCTAAATTATCGGAAACGGAGAGAGCTGTACTTTACTTATCTGTCAGTGCTTTTATATCAACTTCCTGACTTAAAATTCAAATCCTATTATGACGCACTCGGCGGAAAGAGTGGGGGAGTGAGAAGGCGCGGTGTAACTTCAAAGATTCCAAACAGTAACTTCATTAATTTTAAATAATTTTGTCTTATAAATTAATATTAAATGCTTAAAATACTTAACTATTTAAAAATAATTTAAAATTTAAAATTTAAAACAATTAGATAACTCCATTATAAAACTATGTTTTACATTACCCAATTTCATAATATTATATTGAGAATTATCAAAATTACTATTATTTAAATTCATATATTATTATCCAATATCTATTTTAAAATAAAACAACCAACTTCCCAATTCTAATCTCAATTTTATAGGCTTCCTACTCATATACTATTTTAAAAATATTTATATATAGCAAAATAACTCAATTCATATGTTTATACCAAGCAAAACATATATAACTCCACTATAATAAGTCTCCCTTGTCTATAAAATTTCTTAACTAGCTTATTCGAAGCTAACTCTGGCTTGTCTATAAAATTTCTTAACTAGCTTATTTAAAACCTTCATGATAATATTTAAATCTAAATATTCTTACCTCAATTTCCGTTAAAAAATTCTTAAAAAAGAAAAAAGTATATATTCCATATAGACATGTGTCCAAAAAAATAGAAATCGGGTTTTTTCTTAAATCAAATTTAACCAAATGCATTTACATTCTTTGGACAGAGAAATCTGATATGTCAGCACATTTGTTTCCAAAAAAAGCCTTTGCAACTTATACCATGTTTAAAATTGTCAGAGCCCTCAAGAAAAATCAGCGGCGCTGCAAGCAAAGATTTAAACAACCCTTCCACAAAACCCGTAAAATAACATTGAAAGCTAAAATACCCCAAAAGCAAGAAACCCTAAAAAGACCAGAAAAGATAAGGAAAATGTTAAACGTAAAATAAAATTTAAGCAGCCATACAAATATCTGAAGTTTTCTTTTTCCTCAATTGTTGCAACGCCCTACCCTCGCATGTTGAAAAACACTATTTTTAAATAACTAATCTGAGGAAAAAGTAAAACTTTGAGGATCAGAAACGAGTACCTTCATTGCGCCTAGAAAGAAAATTGTCCTCGGAGATTCGAGCTCTAGATTTCAATCACATGCAGACAACACATAGTGTTACTAGCTGTTATCTTACCTGATTAGTGCAGGAGCACAAAAAAGAAAGCATGAAGCAACCATAAAGTAAACTGACTCCACCATAAATATTTTCGAATCTCAGGAACATAACAGACCGACTGATAAAATAAAAAATAGTCAGATTGGAATTTGAGTAGAAGATACGTTTCTTGTGGAAAAATTAGCGCGAGTTACGCGAGAATCCAAGGCAAGTAATGCTGTGAGAAAGATTCACGGCCAGCTCTTCACAAATATGGTAACTACAGTGATCTTCAAAGGGTGAGGCCACGCCAGTTTAAGAGCTATTGGATATTGAACAATTAGTTCCGTGGGTTGTAAATGATAATCTAGATTTCATGGGTTTTCAGGGATAAAAAGGGTAATTGTAAGAAATTTTAAAGTTTTTAAATAAACGCATTTTCTTAAATGTGAAAAAGAGTTTTTTTAGATTGCTGTTGGTCTATACTTTAACATCAATAAGAAAAAAATAAAATATTGTTAAGTGTTTTCTTGAGTGATAAAGTGTTCTATTTATTGTATGGAATATAGGTCAATGAGTTTGACTCAAAAACTACACAACTAAATCTCGATAGCAATATCAAAAAAAAAAAAATTTTAAAAAATATAATTAGATAATAAATTTTAATAATCTAATTAATTAATATTTTTAATATAAAATAAAAAATAAGTTATATATAAATTAATAACAAGTTAGACCTCACTACCAAAGTATGGATGAAACATACAAAGGGGACTATACTCATGATTAGACTTTTTGGTATAAAGTATATGGTGACTCAATCTCTTAGCTTCATCTATTTTAGTTCTGGCAAGGTTTGAGCTCATTAAGAAATTTTCAACTTCACTAATTGATCAACAAGCACAAATGTTGAGACCAAAGAATGAGAAATAATTAACTCATAATGAAAATCTTCCTTAACTTGTCTTTGTGAATCTAAAAAAAATCATGATAATACTTGAACTCAAAAGAAATCTAATATATGTTAAATTATTCTTCTTATAAGATGTTCAATGACAACCTCCATAACTCCTATAAGAAAACCTTCCACATCTTGAAAATAACCAATCAAAAGACACCTTGTTATTTTTAAAATATGTAACCAAAGCTATAATATCTAGAAATTTATTCTCATAGCACTCAAAAGATCCTACATAGAACAATTATTTATTAAACTATAAAATTGAAAGTTCGATATATTATCTTTTATAAAATTTAATTTAATCATCTTAAATAAATAAAATCTTATAATGGATAAAAAATACAATTTATTAAAATTAGGAACTTTCTCTACTCTCCTCTAAAATCGTGATTACCCAAATTAAATAAATTAAATTTCAAATTAGATTGTCTCTTTCAAAATAAATATGCACTTTTAAAAGGAGTAAAAAATCTTATAAAATCTATTAAATATTTTATAAAATTAATTAAAAAAGCCTTGCTACTCTATTTAAAAACTTTAATAATATATTTATTCATAACTCAACAGAATTTGATCAAGTATTGTTCACTATTTTAGCCCTAACAAGTCTTCCTTTGCAAATGTCAGTTTATTTGTTGATATAACAAATAAAAGAGATATCAAAAGGACCATCATCCTCTCGCCTTAATGCTCTACCTTGAGTTCTTCAACTAGGATAAATCAGGAGAGCCAAAATAAAAACCATGGTGCAGGATTAGAATGTGATAAATTCTATGGACCAATTTGGTTGGCAGAATATAATTTAGAAATTGGGATTCAAAATTCTAGAATTTCAAATTCAAAATATAGTTTCCAGAATTTGGTTTGGATTGTTTGGTTCACCGATAATTCATAATCAAAATACACATTTTGTTTGCTTCATTGTATATTTCTAGAATTGGAATGCCAGTCAAAAGAAACATAGATGAAATTTGTTTTTAACATACTATTACAATCACATGACAATAAATGCCACAATGAAAGAAAACCAAAGACTCTATGAAGTTAATGCTCCTACTTCATTAAAAAATTAATGATATTCTTGGTCATGAACATAATTGAGATATCAAAACTTTATCTTCAAAATAATAGACATTGAAAAGCCTTTGTTCATAACCACTAAATTATGATTCACATATTGTTCCACCTTAGAGGAAACAATAAGTTCTTAAACTAATTGCAATTCAAAAGTTGGCCTAACATATAATTTGGTGACTTGTTTATTTTGAATAAAAAAGTGATTCATTAAGTTCGCTTAATAGAACCTATTAAATACCCATTACTCATGTTCTTTCAAATGTCATTTTAAATATCTCTATTAGATTATAATGTAAACTATTAAATGTGACCTTGTTAGGGGACTTTAAAACATTCTATTAGAATGTCACCCGATTAAAGGATTTACATAGACTGTTAGGTTCTTATGACTATTAGTTGAACCTTGATTAAAATATTTCAAATATTGTTTACAATGGTTAGAAAGTAACAACATGGTTTTATTTGTTAAGTACAACTCACTTTACAAATTTAGACCTATGTTTAGTTCATGTACTAATTCATTGTCTAGCCTCCATTGTCATCTCAACTTTGATTCACTCGCCAACCCTTCAAGCAATCACCCTTCACTTCTTCTCAACTCAAGTCAACCTTCTTCTTAGATTCGCCAGTCAATAACATAAGCAATTGCTCCAACTCTTTGGAACTCTTTCAATGCTTTCCCTTTCTTCTTACCTACACAGACAATAAAATTTTGGCATGATACCTCCTTAAATAGGTAGCTTTGATCATTTTCTCTTAAACACCACCATAGATCTTAGGGTTTTCAATTAGATCCATCACCATTTTGTTCATCCTCTTATTTTCTAGAAACTTCTCTTGGAATCTCACCATTAAATTGTTTACCTAATCCTCTCTTGGAATTAAATGATCCAAGTCATCAATATTTATCTTCAACATGCTTTCTATATCCCAAGAAATCAATTTAGTCAGCTGGAAATTACGATTCCTCATAAACAGTTAAAAAGTTGTTCCTTGTGCATCTCTAAATTCTAACACTTGGTCATCATTGAGTTTCTTGGTCTCTATTGAGCTTCTTGTTCGGCACATATTGATGCTCGGTCACCAGTAAAATTTATCACCACTTACTATGGCTCAGTTGACACTAGCATCACTCAGTACATACATCAAACTCCTTTAGTCTTCAACTTCATTTCCCAATCAAGCCTATGCATTTAATCTATCTTTTCTCATACTTTCAAGACTTGAAAATTACTTATTCTCCTCTTACAATATGATTTAAACAATCAATTTATCTTGTCAAAGTCCAACTAATGAAATGTCCATTTGTAGTTCACTTTTCATAACTCAATCATTTCTCTAGGTATTTTTGTTATGAACAACTTCTTGAATCCTCTTCATCAATTCAATATATATGTTGGTTAGGTTAGATAGAAATTATCTCACCAATAGATTTGACACCAATGAAAACACCTCTTTGGCTTTGATGGCAACACCTACAAAATATTTCAAGAGTACTTCAAGTTACCATATAATCCAAAACTTGTATATTCTTGAGCAAGATCCTCAATGTATTAGGCATTTAGTAATATCTTTAGTTTCATTCTAATTCATATCTCTTACAACACTATAATTAAATATTATGATCTCCCTTCAAGTAATCGCTTTCTCTTACTTATCATGTCTTCATCACCTTTGAATTTCTCCCTCATTCATTATGATCTGTATCTATAACTATTTGATAATCTATCCCTCTTAGTTTCTTAGATATTCTCTCTCTCATTGACAAAAATGCCAAAGGCATCTTTAACTTCTAACTCATTCATCTTTCTCATGTAGTTACCTTCTTGTTAGATATGGATTCTTCATCTATCATCTTCATTTTTTAAAATATAGGATAGCATAGGTTACTAAGAAGAGAGGGATTAATTGGAAACCAATAAAACTTAATATTATTTCACCAATTAATCCTTTCTATATATTCTAATCTAATTGCATACATGAATAACTAAAAGCATTAAAACATTTATAGCACTTTGACACAAGATATGGTGACCCAAAACCTTCCAAATAGAAAGTAAAACTAGTGTAGCAATGATACCCCCAAGCTTTAGTATTGCAGCATAAAGTTGTTTAGTTAAAGCTTACAATTGATCACTTCTAATGATCTACCCTGTTAGGAGCAATAAGGACTACTAGGTCCACCTTGCTAAAGGATTTACAAAACATATAATGAAGTATGCACTTTGTAAAGAGATTTGTAAAAGACTATTAAGTCTGCACCTTGTGAAAGAATTTAACTTCTTCACATGTTAGGATGAACCAGTGGCTGACCTTTGATCTGCAACTTTGATTTGTTGGTTGAGATTCTTTTGGAGTGTAATGATCAACTTGTTGTGATAGATAAATATTTTCTGCTCCTTATATTGCTTTTAGCCTTCATAATTCACAGTTTTGCTCTAATTTTATCTTAGACATTTTTATACATCTTCTTTTGGATGTGATATAGTACATTAAATATATACCAATTCAAATTATAATTCAACAAAGTTGACTATGATACAAGTTTCATCAAAATACACAAAGTAAGCTCAAATATTGGTACTCGGGTTGTCAAGACAAACTCGGTGAGGTTCTAATACTCAACAACCATTGTCAACACTTAGCATCATCATGTTCTCAGCAGACTAGAAGGTTTGTTCATACTAATCACTTCCAAGTAGTCTGAACTCAGTCAACACTAGTGATTCGGTGAATACTGTGAAACTAGGCATATAAATTGAATCACTTGGTTGATGCTTCCTAGTTTGATCAACACTTGATTCACATCACTAATGTTGTGAACTCGGTAAAAACTATGAAGCTCTATTTGCAATGATAATCAACAACTCGGTAGATATTGCTTTGTCCATACTAACTAATAATTTTGGAACTCAGTAGTAGTTGTAGAACTCAGCAAAACCTAAATTACTTATTTACCACTGTAATTTACAAGATAAACTTGTCAACTGCTAACCATTTCAACTAAGTGTGAGTCACTAATTGAAATACTTGATCATAATGTCTGCATTCCCCCCCTTTGGCATTAGTGACAAAAAAACTTATCAATCAAAATTTGAATTCTCAAAATTTCAAGTTCAAAACAATCTTTAGTCTCCATGCTGTGTCTTTAACTTGATAACATACTCTATTTTTGAGATTTTTCACAATTGCTTTTGTAAGAGATGTTTTTTGGTTAACTGTACACGAATATTGTTCTACTCCCCCATACATACATCATATATCATATATCATACTTTACAGACTATATATGTATATCTCATATCTATTTCTTTTCCCCTTTACATATCACATCTTGTATCACATCTTCTCCCTCTTTTTGACATAAATGCCAAAGGTGTATGCTACATGGTAATGCCAAAATGTGACAAGAATTGAGAATGTATCTTCAAAATCAATGCCATTGTCTTGTCCCAATTTTCCTCAAACACCTTGCTTGCATGTAATACAATCAGCACTTCTGCTGATAACTCCATTATGTGATCGGCTATGGAGAATTTATTATAATGGATGATAGTTTTGGCATGTGCAATGTGTTTCTGCAATGCATCCATGTTGGGGAGAATCATCTCCTAGATGTCTACAAGTGTGGCCCTTTGGGGACATTTATTTATTTCCCTTTTTTCATTCATATAAATTTTATACTCCTCCCCTCTAATTAGAGCTTATTCAATATATATATATATATAGTAAGAGTCATGTCTTCTCACAATAATATAATTATATTAATTATATTAATATAGATATATATTATTTAAATATCTAATATATATGTATGATAATATATATGATATTTATATTTTAAATTTATATACTTTATTAATCATTTTAAAATTATAAACTTTATATATTATACTTATTAGTATTAAATTATGTACATCAAAATTGGAATATCATAGTCCTCCCCTCTCGAATTTGCTTTTCCTCAAGCAAAATCATTCATACACAAAATCCTTCATAGATACAAACATATTTGCATACAAAAGGCCTAAAAGATTAATGAAAGTGAAAACACAAAGCAAACATGGTATAGACAGATGAAGACATGAAGCAAACATGATGCAGATGGATGAAGACACAAAGCAAACATGATGTAGAAAAATAAAGACATGAAGCAAACACAATGCAAATAGATGAAGACATGAAGCAAACACGATGCAAACAAATAAAGACACGAAGCAAACATAATGTAGATAGATGAAGACACATGTTATGCAATTCCTTAATTGCGAACCCGCAACCACAAAAAAATATTAATAGATATTTATATATAAATTTTCCCTTTTAGGATTTCCTTATACCAATCCCCTAACAAGGTATTTATAGTCTCCATTTAGAGAAATTTAATCTTATAGTAACTTGTCAATCAAAAGTATTAAATCATCATTTCTTGAGTATGGGAGGAGAAACTATAATAGGGTGCCTTGTTACCCAATCATGGGCCTCATCATTCTCCCTCATTATTATTATCTTGCTTTGATCATCATCTCCAAGATAGTGCCTTTTAATGATGTACCTTGGGGTATTCGCTCCACCGTAGGTCTTACCTAGTACTCTTGGATGATGCAGCCCAATGCCCAGCTCACTGCAAGCCTTACCTAGTACCTCTGAATGGTGTGACCAAGCCCATTCCACTACAGGCCTTATCTTATCTTGGAAGATGATGATTTAATGTAATAAAAGTATATATATTCATGTAGTGTTCTCACTAGTTAAAATTTTACTAATAGTAGCTTAATAATAGTAAGGTAATCTCCATGCTTAGAACTACTCATAATTTTTTTCTCAAATTCCCAATATGATCAATATGTAAAATATTATATTCTTTATAAACATTATTGGCATATTATATATTAATATGAAAATAAAAATTTGAAATAATATGCCATACACATACCTTTATTGAATCAATGTCAAATGCTTTTACCTCTTTGTAGCACTATGACTTAATTCTTTCATTATAAACTTTGTTTGTACTTCTTCCTTGTCCTTATCATAGATGTTATAACTTTCTTCATTTATTCCAAATAGTGGCACCCATCTTTGACTTATTTTATCCAGCCACATCACCTTCCATAAACCCATTTGCATACTTTCATACCATTGAAATAATGCACACATACTTCACTAGGTATTTTTATTTGTGAGTTGTGCACTCGTGGATCTCTATTCTTAACACTGACCTAGATTTGAATTGTGTTATCCTATGCATTCCATATCCATTTGCATTCTTGACAGCATAGACAAACTTGTGATTCATCTATTTTTGTTCTTTCATAAATCTCCATCATTGTATTACAATTCCACTTCTAATCGGCATCACTACCTTATGCAAATTGTTCAATTTGAATGCTTTTGATTTTTCTCCATTTGAACTTTTTTGGTTCCCAATATTGCATGTCTCTTTACTATCATCATATATATCTATCCAAATGTACATATGCAAAGACAACATCTTCTTAGCAGACTTCTTGTAATGCTATAGTCCCGTTTTAGTTTGCATCATTTCTAGTCATTGAATGGATGTTGGATTGGATATCGATGATCTCAAGAAAAGTGTATTGCTACATTCTGCCCATGGTCTTTAATACATGCAAATTTTTGATTAGACAGATCTTTATAAACCTTGTCTCAAAGTGATCACACTTAAAATCTCTTAAACTTGATGCATATCAAATGCTATTATGACATCTCTGAAATTTTGTGGTTTTAGTTTGGAGGACCATTCTTTATGCGTGATTTTGTTCAATTTTCTAAGACATTACTTTATAGTTCCACATATCTTCAATGATGGACACATTTTTCATTTTTTTATTTATCCCTTTTTTCTCCTATGTATTTTATATTTTCCATCTATCATAAGGGTCTTTACATTTTTAAAATCCACACAAAGTATAGACTTTTATTTGATTAAAACTCTTGACAATGATATTAGGTAAAGTTCATTTCAAAATCACTCATCATAGTGGTTTTTTCTAAGTTTGTGGATTATTACATGAATCTTTGGATTGATTTGCACTAATTTTTCATTTCCTTTCCATCATCTCGATATAATGTGCATTATTTTCCTACTTCATCACTAATTATGCTGCGTTTGTGAGAACAAATTCAAGGACTTGACTTAACTATTAATCTTATATTGTACATGAGGCCCATGCCACTATTCCACCTGATGCCTTGTTTGACATGGCATTTACATTTGTGTTTGTAAATTCAAAACAAATCCTTTCAAATATGTATGCCCCTTGAATAGGTTATAGAATAATACACATGCCTCTTGAATAGGTTATTGAATAAATGTCACATACTATGCAATAGATGAATGTCTCATGCCAACACAATATTTTCACAGTAGTTATAATGAAAATACATTTCATTGTAACATTTTTTCTCCTTGTTGCTCCTAAAAAAAATGTTGTAAAAAAATCTATATGTAAAGAAACCCACTACATACATGTATTATATCTTTAATTTTGTCTTCACTTTTTGATCAGACCACACCTAATCACTAGGAACAATCCAAAAATTTTGAGTGTCTATGAACCATGACTCATTGTAAAGAACAACCAATCCAAATAGCTCAGCTGACCAAAAATATAAGCATTTCCAAGCAAACTCTTTAAACTCTCCATTTATTTCTTCCACCTCTTTTGTCCATGCTGATTTGAACCTTCAGAAGGATCCAATAGAACCAGTTTACCAATTCTCTGGAACACTATCCACTGACTTGCATCTCAGATAAACATAAAACTTGATACCATGAAAATCATATCCTCAATAAGGAGCACGTTGAAAATCTTCCAGATAATTCAAGGGTAAGTCAAGTTTTCTTGGTTAAGATTCTAATATGATGACCCCTCGTCAGGAATTTCTTGTATTTTTCCCTTTTTAATCAACTTGATTAATCAGTATATCCTCATTTTTCCTTTCATAGATTGGCAGGACAGTGATATCTAATATCACTTGTAATGTCCCCTTTTAGCACATTTATTTATTTCCCCTTTTTCATCTGTTTAAATTTTATAATCCTCCCCTCTGATCAGAGTTTATTCAACACACACACACACACACACACACACATTTAATAAACTCTGTATATTGTAAGAGTTATGTCTTCTTACAATAATATAATTATATTAATTATATTAATATAGATATATTATTTATATAAGTTTAATAACATATATAATATCTATAGTGATAATATTAGTGTTATAAATATTATTTATTCATTAATCTTATATACCATAGTATTGATATATATATATATATATAATATAGCTACACATATATATTATTTTCAATAGTATATTATTTAAATATCTAATATATATGTATATATATTATACATGTATGATAATATATATGATATTTATATTTTTATACTTTATACTTTATTAATCATTTTAATATTATAAACTTTATATATTATACTTATTAATATTAAATTATATACATGAAAATGGGAATATCATAGGCTTCTTCCCATAGTAATTCTACTTGTATATTAGTAAGAAATCTGATCTTTGAGTAGTGAGCAAAACTATAGGTTGGGTCAAGTGACAACTGCTGTGCACTTGGCTTCAAGCTTCATCTATATTAGATAGTTTATTTTTTATTTCTCGAGTGAAGATAGATGTATCACATAACTTGTTGAATAATGAAGTAACATTATTTTTAGAGGTTTCCAATGAACAGAGAATAGTAGACAAGTCTACTTAATATATTGCAATTTTCTGTGCAACATGTTCTAATACTTTTTTTTCAAATTTCCTCTCTGCTCTTTGTAACAATTTTTCTTACCCATTCAAATCTTCATTGAATTTATGAACAATTTCTTTTAATTGAACCAAAATTGGTTGAGTAATATCAACATTGGTACTTAGCACATCTAAAAATATATTCTTTACATCTTTAAGAACTTGATTTTCTCCACTCTTCTCTTCTCTTCTCTTCTCTATCTTAGCTTTCTTCTACAATAGTTCACCTACAATGTTCATTTGATCAAGATTCAGAGTAGAGATATCCCAATTCAAGATAACTCTATCCTCGTCAAGATCAATGTCCTCTTCTTTACCTTTATCTTTGCTTGAAACTTTAGTACTTGGTTGAGGCTTGCTCTCAACTATCTTTGAACTTACTATTTGCATACAAGAAATAGTAACAATAGTAGAAATAGAAGGAATAGCAATCAAAGTGGATATTACATTGATAGTAGAAATACCTAGTTGTTGTGTAGCTAAATCTAATGATGAAAGAAGCACTAGTTGTTCAGTAAATGGAGTACTGATCACTTCAGTCAATATAGTACTCAACTAAAAAGGTTTAGAGATTAGTTGGGTGCATGGTGTTGTAGTGGTTGCCACAACCAACTTGGTCAAAGCTTTCTCTAAGCACAATGGCATTAAAGCTTTGCTCAGAGAGTGAGGACATGAGGCCATAAATGTTGCTGCAATTTTATCTAGGTCAATTTTCTCAATGCTTTGAATCTCAGGGAGACTCTCCTCGGTAGCTTCCTATTCTTGTTCCACATCGTCTAGATTTACATCATCTACTTCTATATTTTCTTCATCATTGTCTTCATCTTCATCGTTTTCATCTTCATCATCTATATCACTAATATGAACAAAAAAATCACTCTTTTGATGAAGTTTGTAAATATTCTTCCATGTAGTCGTATCTTTCTTCACCACATGTACAATGTCATTAACCAATATCATGCAAGTGTTGAATTTTAGAGTAAGTTTTTCTTCATTTTTCTTCAAAGATTCTTTCACCTCTTTATCACTAAGACTTGGCATGAGCTACCTCAAAGTTTGTTCAAATATATCTTTTGTAGTTTTCCTAGCATTTTCCCATCTAGTTTTGATTATTTCAATAAGCTCACTAGGATATTTCTATACAAGTTTATTAGGGGAGTATTTCCATTTACCTAGTTTTGAAATTATCATGTCTTCAACTCATTTCTTCTCATCTACATTCCTAGTCTTGTATATGAGAGATTTGAAGTTTTCCATGCTAGCTTTTGTGTCAATCTCTTTCAATTTTTCTTGAAATGTAGGTGGAAGTCTCTTGAAAATAATATCCTCTACATCTTCTTCACCAAATTTCAATTTCCTTCTAGATATAGATGCTCTCCTTGTGAATATTATAGCAGATGACTTGGTAGGTTTGGTTATGATAACCTTATACCTCTTCCTGATTAGGACTTTTTCTTTAGATTTTGTTTTTTCTACCTCATCTTTTGCATCATCTTCTTCCACATCATCTCCTTTAACTTCTATCAATAGGAGAGTAGTGTTGGATACCATTTTCTAATTGTGTTTTGTCCCTGATGTTACACAAATGTCGTATCAGTTGACAGTCAGTGTTTACTAAGCTCAGTTGGTTAGCAAAGCAATCTTTTGTGTCTATCAAGCATTCTTAGACATTACTCTACATAGACAGTGTCTACCAAGCTCACTTAGGCTTCAAAGGAAAATGTGATAGAAAGTAGTGTGAACCGAGCTCGCATGGTTAATGAAGGGAAGTTAGTGTTTACCGAGTTCACTCGATCTCCAAAGGATTTTTGCAGGTTCATAGTGTTAACCAAGCTTTTTTGGTTAACATAGGAAATCATTTTAGGAATAGTCTTTACAGAGTAGGATTTGCAAATGAAGGATTTTATTAATTTGAGATTATAAAGTTTAATCAATTCAAGTATTGTTTTTAGTTGATTGAGGTAATGATTATTGGTAATTGTAAGTTGCAAATGAGCTAAATTTATGATTTGAATGGTATATATGAAAGGTCAAGTTGAAAATTCTAAAGTATGAGCAAGTATGCAAGTGTATTGATTGTTTGAAGAGGAAAGTGTGAGAAAATTTGAAGGATGGTCAGATATCCTTGAGGAGCAACAAATTTGTATTCAATCATAAATGATCTAGTGTGAAGCAGAATGGAGATCTATATCAGCAATTCAGTTGCATCTCATTCATGTCATTTCATTGTTACTTTCTTAACATTGTAGCAGTGATTCCAAAATCTCTTAATAGAATTGGTTTAACAACCATTTGTAAATCCTCTAACAAGGTGACAGTTCCATTGAATTGTTCTAAAGACCTCTTGCAAGGCCACTCCTCACAGGGTGATTAAATCCTCTAACAAGGTCACACCTAACAGTGTGTTTTGTAACTTTTAACCATGTTGGCTCCTAACAAAGCTCACTTCAAAAGATTGAAAATCAGTAGCTAGTTACTTGGTGGTTTTTCCCATATTGGATTTCCACATTAAATCCGGTGTCTCATGTTTTTATGTTATTTCTTTTATGCTTACATGTTAATGACTATGAATTTTTAAGATCAGTTAAAGATAACATATGTTAGGATAAACCACG
The DNA here is from genome assembly GCA_028749045.1 of Cupressus sempervirens. Classification (NCBI taxonomy): domain Eukaryota; kingdom Viridiplantae; phylum Streptophyta; class Pinopsida; order Cupressales; family Cupressaceae; genus Cupressus; species Cupressus sempervirens. The sequence goes on from CM053789.1 coordinate 203,795,435, forward strand.
GACAGAAATAAAAACTACATGCAAATATAACCAATAACATAAAATAATAGAACACACAGAAATGAACACAAGGCACCAAGATTTAACGTGGTTCACCCAATCCCTGGGCTACGTCCACCAAAAAGCAAGTCCGATCTTATTACAATCCAGTGATTACAACCTAATTACAATCCGTAATCCCTTACAACTCAATACCGCTGCAAGAACCAATTTCGTATCACCACATATATAAAAAATACCCAACCCTAAGCCCTTTTTATACAAGTATTAAACCACTTTAGGGTTATAACATGTCGGCCATAATATGTCGGCTACCATGTCGACTACTTCACAAATTTTTTTTTGAAGTATGTACAGTACTTTCCTGGTCAGTCACCACAATCTAACAACATACACTACATTTACCGAGTTACAACAAATTTTTATATGTTTACCAAGTGACAACAGAAACTAGTTTTATTAGACATCTAAGGGATCTATGGATTTTTTCTTGTGGTAACTAATTTACCCCCCCTCTCAGCTACTCTATCTATATTTCCAACAATTTGTATCAGAGCTTTTAGTGCTTGCAGGAAAGGTTTCAAGGACCTATGCTAAAGATCAAGATGTCTTACAAGAGAGATATTCCAAGGCTTAACATAGATAAATTTTTAGCATGGCAAGGACTGATAAGACTTCATCTAGCTTCCATTGGATATACATGATTGAAATACCTTGGTGCAAAATATTAAACTCCTTCTGGTACATTATCTATTAATAACGTTACTGAGAAGAAGACTCATAACACCATGATGATATATATTGCATCTGCTCTTAGCTATGATGAATTTGATGATATCAAGGACTAAAAAATTGTCTTTAAAATGTGGAACAAGAGAAAAGATATCTATGGAGGTGATGAAAATGTGAAGAGAGAAAAAGAAAAAATTCTTAGAGGACAATTTCATTAGATGTAAATGAGAGAGGATGAAAACATTGTCAAATATATTGAAAGGATCAAAGAAAGTGTCAGTTCTATCAAAGATTCTAGAGGAGATATCAAGGAGGAAATAGTTATAAGTAAAGTTCTTAGAACATTGCTTCCCATTTATGTAATCAGATTATCTTCAATTCAAGAAAGAATATGTGAAGTGAATCATACGATAACTTTGGATGCCATAGTAGGAAGATTGATAGCCTTTGAGCTAGATAACTATGACAATTATGTTCTAGCTTCCAAGAATGTTGAATTAGCATTTGAGGCCAAGCTTTCACTTAAGGAAAAAGGCAAGAAAATAAAGGACACTTAGTCAGAAAGTGAAGAAGACTAAGAGGAAAGTTTTGATAGTGATCTTGAAGTTGTTGAAGCTCTACTTGTAAGGAAATATTCTAGAAGTAGAGGAAAATACAAAGGTAAAGTTCCCTTAATCTATTTTTCATATGAAGAAATTGGTCATATTGTTGCCAGGTGCCCAAACAAGTAAAGAAAGGATGAGAAGAAAGGTCACAAGTGCAATGGAAAGAAAGATTTCAAATCATTCAAGAAAAAAGGTAAGAAAACATGTTTTATGGCTAAGGATTCTGACAATAGTGAAGATGAAATTGTTTACATTGCTATGAAAGATGAATCTAATGATGATGAGGAAGATAAGATGGCATGTATCTCTCAAAATGATACATGGATAATAGATAGTGGATGTTCACATCATATGACTAGTGACAAAAAAAGTTTGAACACTTTGAAGACTATGATGGTGGTAGTGTAAGATTTTAAAACAATGAACCTTGTTGCACAAAAGGAAGCGGTCGAATCTCATTAACCAAAGAACTTGTATGTGATAGTGCCTATTGGGTTTAAGGACTAAAACATAATCTGTTGAGTGTGGCACAGCTAATCAATATTGGATTCAAGGTGGAATTCATGCATGGCAAGACAAGACTACTAGATGATAAAGGAAAACTGATTGGATCAGACAAACAAACAAAAGGTAACTTATTTTATCTTGATCTTGGTGAATGCTCATGTTTTATTGCTCAAGTTGAAGAAAGTTGATTATGGCACAGAAGGTTATGTCATGTAAATTTTGATAACATAGATTGCACACATATTAACCAAGCCATTACCTAAGGATGCATTCTTGTATCCAAGAGGTAAGTTAGGATTCATTCCCCTATTTGGAGCTCACTAAAATAAATTTTTAGTGATGCATTAATAGGAACCAATTTGAAAATCTATTAGTTGATGCAGCATAATCAAGAGAACATTGCATATGAATTAGTACTCAAGGTACATTGATACTCATTTGGTATGTGTTTTCTTTAGCATGTGTTTTCAAAGAGCGCGAGTTTACTATCATATCTTTTTGAAATTTTTTTGAGGGGGAGTTTACTATTTGGAGAAGAAGCTAGGTAATTCCTTCACAGAGGGAGATTACCGCATTAGAGAAGTTTGTGGCTTAAAATCTAAAGAAATTTTCTGTCAGAAAAAGACTTGTTTTCAAATCTCATTATGCTATGACATATTGTATTGCCATCAATTCCAAAGAGGGATATTGTTGGATACAATTTTCTAATTTCATGTTGTCTTTGATGTTACACAAATGTCATATCAGTTGGCAGTTAGTGTCTATTGAGCTCAGTTGGTCAGCAAAGTGATTTTCTGTGTATACCAAGCATTCCTGGACATTACTCTTTATAGATACTGTCTACCAAGCTCACTTGGGCATCAAAGGAAAATGTGCTAGAAAGTAGTGTTAACCAAGCTCACATGATTAATGAAAGGAAGTTAGTGTTTATTGAGCTCAATCGATCTCCAAAGGATTTTTGCAGTTACGAAGTGTTAACTATGTTTTTTTTGTTTAACATTCGAAATCATTTTAGGAATAGTATTTACCGAGTAGGATCAACCAATGAAGGATTTTATTGATTTTGGATTATAAAGATTAATCAATTCAAGTATTGTTTCTAGCTGACTGAGGTAATGATTATTGGTAATTATAAGTTGTAAATGAGCTGACTTTTATAATCTGAATGGTATATATGAAAGGTCAAGCTAAGAATTCTAAAGCATGAGCAAGTGTGCAAGTGTATTGATTGTTTGAAAAGGAAAGTGTGAGAAAATTTGAAGGATGGTTAGATATCCTTGAGGAGTAGCAAAGTTGTATTCAATCAGAAAGGATCTAGTGTGAAGCAAAATAGAGATCTGTATCAACAATTCAATTATATCTCATTTAGGTCATTTCATTTTTACTTTCTTACTATTGTAGCAGTGATTCCAAAATCTTTTAATAGAGTTGGTTTAACAACCATTTGTAAATCCTCTAACAAGGTGATAGTTCAATTGAATTGTTCTAAATACCTCTTGTAAGGCCACTCCTTGTAGGGTGATTAAATCCTCTAACAAGGTCACACCTAATAGGGTGTTTTGTAACCTTTAACCAGGTTGGCTCCTAATAGAGCTCATTTCAGAAGAGTGAAAATCAGTAGCTAGTTACTTGGTGGTTTTTCTCATATTAGGTTTCCACGTTAATTCTGGTGTCTCATGTGTTCATGTTATTTCTTTCGTGCTTACATGTTAATCACTATGAATGTTTAAGATTAGTTAAAGATAACATACATTGCATTTACTGAGTGACAATAGTAACTAGTTTTATTAGATATCTAAGAGATTTGTAGACTTGTTTTTGTGGTAATTGATTCACCGTCCCTCTCAGCTAAGCCATCTATATTTCCAACAGAGTAGAACTTGCTTTCCTTAGTTTTTCTATGCTATTCTTTCCTTTGTTGACTACTCCAAGAAGCTTAATTTCAAAATTTATTCTTTCCTTGGCTTCATACAAAGTAAAAAAATAGGTGGCCTTGGGATCCATAGGTTCATTCAATATTGCTTCAATGATATCCTTAGTGTCATCAATGTTAAGCTCATAGGATAGAGTCTTAACCCACACCTATCTAGGTTTGACTGGTTAAGTGTATGCTTTGTCAAAGTTTACCATGAAACAAACATCATCCTTGTAATCTTCTACAAGTTTCTTAGGAATTCTGAATCTGTTATTCATCTTTTCCTTGAATGAATCAAAGTAATTGTCCAAGATACTCACAAAGTTCTCACTCAATTCTGCTATATATTCATTAATCTAATAAGTACTAGTACATCTTTTCTCCATATGATTGAACCTTTTGAAGGGAAATTTTTTTTCCTAAAGATATATAAGAAAATCAAGAGTGAACCAAACTTACATTGGTTATTCTTCGAAGTCCTCATGCTCTCCATGTTCTTGTTGAATTGATTTAGCATTAGCTTAACAAGGTCGAAGGACATGTTGTTCTTCACCATCTCTAGAGCTAGATCAACTACCTCACATGATACATTGTTGAGAGGACTGAAACTATAAAATTTATGAGCTATTACATGAATTTAAAATTTCAGCTCCATGTCAGCTACATTGTTGATCATCGTGCCTCTTCCATCCCACTCGACAAGAGTTTTTCTTTCTAGTTCTACCCTACTTAGGGTTTTGGTAGACTTTTCCTTGTTCAACATTGGGAGCCCTATGATTTGATGAATAAATTTCTTTGTAATTTGAATAGATTTCTCCAACTATAGCTGCCCATTGTGTACATGGCTAAGGATGAACCTTATCCATTTTATCTAAAAGTCATAGGGCATATGCGAAATGTGTGTTGAACCCTTCATGATGCATGAGCATCAAGCTTGGATTTTGGTGGATTTATGCTTTTCATGGTTAGGGATGTGTTGGACATACATTAGAGAATATCTCCTCATGATTGTATAGAGATTGGATGGATTGAGTTGAAGTTTGAACCATTTTTTGTTGTTGCTAGAATTGTGTTTTCTAGTTATTGGGTTCCTGTTGCGAGCCATTTAACTAATGTTTTGCAATGAGTTAGAGGTTGTGAAGTATAAGGATCAAAGAGAGCCTAGAGTAATATCTTTGGTTAAGGTCTCTAGTTCTAATTCATTATAAGTTAGGATATTTGGAAATTCTCTTGGAGTATCAATTTCTAGTAGTTTGTACTATAGGTTTCTTTGCATGACTTCCAAGATGAATTTGAAGATATCCTTAATGAATTAGACTTAGAAATCTTAAGTGCCTATAGAGGAATTAAATTAAAACCTTCAATTTGAAGAAAAAATTCTAATTCAATCAGGTCTATGAGGTATCACAATTTTTCTTGGGTATCAATTTTTGGACATTTAATTTCTGTTGGAGGCCAACTTGTGGCTCTTCAAGAATTTAATGTTAGTTTTTGACATTCTGGGCTGACTTATGGCTTAGATTGGTATAAGTAATGGTTGTGGTGGAGTCTTTTATTGATTCATTCAATGATGGAGTTATGATTCATTTAGAGGAGGAGGAGTAAGTGTGGAGTGTAGCTAAAAGGCGAGTTTTCTCAAGTTTGTGGATAGAGAGCTAAATGTGAGGCAGTTTATAATAGGATTGTAATGAAATTGTGAATGTGTGCATAGAGCATTGAATGTTAGGTAGTTTACACTTGGATCTTGGATAAAGTTTGAGAATGGCTAGTAGCTATGGCTTGGAAAACAAGGAAATTGCTTGGTGAGCTTGTGAGCACAAGTTGAGATCTTCCTTGGAGGTTTCTACAAGAGTGTGGATTTTGACTAGCTAGTTTTTCAGGTGGATCTTGAGGGATCTTGTAGAACTTACCTGCTTTATATTTGGTCATAATAGAGAAATCCTTACAGCCCAACACATTGCATGTAACAATTATTTTATGAATAAATTATTATAATTTGGTATTACATCTTGCATTGTTATTGTGTTTCCACTATGTGGTTATTTGCTGGGGGCTAGGACATCTCTTTTGGGGTTTCTACTCCCTTATATTATGTCAAGTGGTATCAAAGCTCAGTTGTTCCTGAGTGTATAAGTAGATCACCAAAGTGTGAGATAGTTTGTATAGGACCTTGGTTGGGTGAAGCTTATCAGATCTCAGTTGTTCTTGAGTGTACAAGATGATAGCCAAAGTATGAGATAGTTTGTATGAGAACATTAGTTGGGTGAAGTTTATCAAAGTGGAGGTTGTTCTTGAGTGCATAGACAGATTGCTGAAGTTGTGGTAGTTTACACTAGGACTTGGGTTAGAGAAGTATATCTAAGTTGATCTTGATCTTATGGTGGATTTTCTTTCTAGAGTCCTAGATCTCTTGATTGCGAGGAGGCAGATCATGATTTTGGCTTGCAATTGCAGAGGGCTTGCAGATGGATTGATGGATGCAAAGATGGAAGACTAATCTTGTTGAGGCATGATCATAGAGATTTTGTAGATTGCAAATTTGTGGTCCTAGACTTGTGATGTGGTTCTTGATTGTTCACGAAAGGTGTCAGGTTGTGATCTAACTTGCAAACAATTTGAGGTTGTGACAAGGAGCGTGGGAATGATTTCTTGGAAAGAGTTAACAAAGATCTTGGAAGATGGCTTCAAGAGGATTGGATCTTGAGATGATTGAAAATCTCCATGATGTGGTGGAGAGGAATTTTTCTAAGATCAATACTTAGTTTGAAGCTAGTTTGGTTGATCGAACTAAGGAGGAGGTTTCTCAATTTGAAACTAGTTTAGTTAATTAAGAGAAGGATAGGATGAGGAAGGCATTTCATAGATGTTTGTGGAGTTGGAGTCTACCGATCAGGAAGAGAGTTGTCAAGATGGTTGCAAGACTTTTTTATGAGAGAAGATGACATGGCAAGGTTGAGGTGGAAGAGTTTGGTTTTGTTGATTAGATTGTTGAGTCTGACACAGAACTTGTAGAGTAGCTAGACATTATTACTAAAGATATTCCTATCCCTTTTGATGTTGGGATAGAGGTTGATTTTAATGATTAGTTGATTGAGTCTGACATAGAGATTGTAGAGCACTTGGTCATGGATGATTTGATTCCTATTTGTGGTGAGTTGTATATTGTACAGAATCTTATTGTGATTAATGAGATTGCTGGTGATGTTAGTTTGGCATGTGTTGATGGAGATCTAAATATTGCTACTAATATGGAGTTTGTTGTTACTGATGTGAATTCACTAATTTCTTATGTGGATGAGGGTTTATTGATGAAGCATAGATGGTTGATTTTCATGGTTTTTCTATTGACTTTGATGAAGTGGAAGCATGTGGTGAAGATGAAGAAGGTTGCAGATTTTTCTTTGGGCATCAAAGTATGGGACACACTCTTCTATTTACTTAGGGAGTTTGATGCATGAACATCAAGCTTGGATTTTGGTGGAGTTATTATTTTCATGGTTAGATATGTTTTGAAGACAAATTGGAGAACCTTTTCTCATGATTGTATAGAGATTATATGGATTGAGTTGAAGTTTGAGTCATTTTTCCTTACTACTGGAACTATGTTTTTTGGTTTCTAGGTGCCTATTGTGAGCCATGTAACTAATTTTCTACAAGAAGTTAGTGGTTTTTATGTTTAGGGATTGAAGAGATCCTAGAGTAATATCCTTGGTTAAGGTTTCTAGTCCTATTTCATTATCATTTGGAAGATATTTCTATTCTATTGGAGAATCAATTTCTAGCAGTTTACACAATGTGTTTGTATGCACAAATTCTGAGATAAATCTGAAGATATCCTTAATGAATAAGCCTTATTGAGCTTAAGATGTTGTAGAGGACCTAAATTAATACCATTGGTTCAAAGAACATGTTCTAATTCAATTTATCCTATGAGATGTCATGATTTTTCTTGGGTATCAATTTTTTGACATTTAATTTCTGTTGGAGGCCAAGTTGTGGGTCTTCAATTATTTAATGTTATTTTTTTGGAATTTTGGGCTAGCTTGTGGCTTATATTGGTATAAGTAAGGGTTGTGGTGGCATCTTCTATTGATTCATTCATTGATGGAGGTATGATTCATTCATTTGGAGGAGCACTGAGTGTGGAGAGTAGTTGAAAGGAGAGTTTTCCTAGGTTTGTAGATAGAGTGCCAAATGTAAGGTAGTTTACACTTAGATCTTGCATCAAGTTTGAGAAATTCTAGTAATTTCATCTTGAAAAAGAAGGAGATTTCTTGGTGAGCTTGTGAACAAAAATTGAGATCTTCCTTGGAGGTTTATACAAGAGTGTGAATTTGGACTAGCAAGTGTTTGGGTTGGAGCATGAAGGATCTTGCAGAACTATTACTTTCTTTGTATTTGGGAATAACTGGGAAGGCCTTACAGCCTAACACATTGCATGTAACAGTTATTTTATGAATAAATTATTATAATTTGGTATTAGATCTTGCATTGTTATTGTGCTTCTACTGTGTAGTTATTTTCTTGGGGCTAGGAAATCTCCTTTGGGGATTCTTTTTCCTTGTACTACATCGCTTGGTTAAAATGTTGATGCTCGGGTTTTAACACACCATTCACACATAACTTTTCCAGAGTTTCATCCATCTCTAGAGTTTTGATATCTTGAATCAAATAGTGAAAATGTGAACGAATATCGCTAACAAGTGATAAATTTGGTAGAATCTACTACTGAGCTCCAATTGGATTAAATGCTTCTGTAATTTCCAGACTCAATTTGAAGTCTAGTGCCTTCAAATCGACTCCTTGAACCAACATCTTGGATCCTTTCTTGCTTTTGTTGTTGGAGGATGCCATGCTCTATAGGGTTTATGAAAACATAAAAATCTCTTAATAAAAAATGCACACATTTCTTAGAAGCACATAAGTCACTCTTTGTAAATAGCCCTTCAAAAAATTCATGGTTGTAAATGAATCCGATTCCCTTTCTTTTAACAAATTTTCACTTTCCAATCACCATCAATGCATGGTACGATTTCTTGTTTGGTGATAGACTATCTTCCACTCAGTTTAGCGTTAGTACTTAATAGAGTCATTCATAACTCAATGTCCACATAATGTTTTATTGTATCCCAACTTTTATTGGTATAGTCTTGCAACCTGACCTAGCTTGGTAAGGTCTATATTATCTTTAGACACTCAGTGATCCCTTTGCATCTTGAATGCTAATATGGATCTTTTATTTTAGTAGGCTGTCTAATGTAGGATGTCTGCTTCAAAGTCCTATTTCTAGTCATCCCTGTAGGAGTTCAAGTAGAAATGCTTGAGTCAACCAATTCTTGAGTGACATGTGCTTCATGGCTCATACTTGCATTCTGAAAGGATTTCAGAATCCATTGCTACATCATCTTCTTTCTGATGTTTTTAGCTTTCACTTTCCTTTCATCTTCTATCCTTCCAATGTTCATACAATTCTTGGCAATATATCCAAGTTCTATATAAATGAAACATTTTCTAGTAGTGTCCCTTGTCCTCATATGCCCCAAATTATCCATAGTAGTGACATCTACACCATGTGTTGTAGTCCCAACCAAATATAGCTTTCACAATCTATTCTATTCAATTCAATATCTTTTTTTTTTCATTTAGAAGATTTGTGCCCATGCTGCTTGCATTTGTGACATTTACCTTCAAGTTTAGGTTTCTCTTTACATTCATTAGCTCTATGACAATGCTTATTGCAATTGTAAGATTTTCCATTGAATTTCTCTTTATAGTTCCTCCAACAATTGTTTAATGTATGACCTAACTTAGCACAATGATTACAAGTAGGAATTTTTTTTTTTTTGAGCTCCTTGCTTGGATGATTCACCTCCTTCTATGTATCCTATTCCCACTTTCCCTTTTTTCTATGTTGACTTTTCTCATTCAACTGATTCGTGTCTATTTGAGATTTCATGATACTCTCATTGGTTTTCTTCTTAGTATTTAGATCATTTTGCAATCTTTCATTTTCTGATCTAAGATTCATGATTTCTTCATTTACATTAGTAAGCTGATCAATGAAGTCTACATGTTGAAGGGATAGATGCTAAATTTCATTGTTCTTTCCTTCTATCTCTTCTTTGGCTTTGTCTTTTTCTTCCACATGACTTAACACAATCTTACTGACTCAATTTCTTATTTTCTTTTCACTTTTCTAATTTCTTCTTGAAGATTACAATTCTTTTCTAATAGGTCTCTAATCACCTCATTTAGTTCAACTAAATTTCGTTTTGGATAGATATGTTCAATTCTTTCTTTAGTGTAGAGTTTCTCATTTATATGTACTACAAGATCTTTTATTCTTTTCAACAATTGAGAAATTTTCTCTTTTGCTTTCTTAAGTTGCCCAATAGCCAATTCAAAATCTAGCCTTTTGTTGTCAATAGCCTTATCTAGCCTAAATACTACCATTTCTTCTAATCTTGGCTCAAGCTGTTAAATTTCTTTGAGAATCACGAATCTCTAATACCAATTGTTGGAAATATAGGATAGGCTAGGTTACTAAGAGGGAAGGGGTGAGTTAGGAACCAATAAAACATAATCTTATTCTGCCAATTAATCCATTATATATATTCTGATCTAATTACATGCATGAATAACTAAAAGCATTAAAAAATTCATAACACTTTGACACAAGATGTGGTGAGCCATAATCCTTCCAAATAGAAAGTAAAATTGGGGTGGGGATGATACCCACAAGCTTTAGTACTACAATATAAAGTTGGTTAGTTAAGGCTTATAATTGATCACTTCTAATGATCTTCCCTGCTAGGGGCAATAAGGACTACTAGGCCCACCTTGCTAAAGGATTTAAAAAATATACATTGAAGTGTGCACTCAATAAAGAGATTTGTAAAATACTATTAATTCTACCTTGTGAAAGGATTTAACTATTCCACCTGTTAGGATGAATCAGTGGCTGATCTCTAATCTATAACTCTGATTTGTTGGTTGACATTCTTTTGGAGTGTAATGATCACCTTGTTGTGATAGATAAATCTTTGCTACTCCTTATATTGCTTGTAGCCTTCTTAATTTGCACTTTTTCTCTTATTTTATCTTACACATTTTTATACATCTTCTTTTGGATGTGTTATAGTACATTACATATATACCAATCCAAATTATAATTCATTAAAGTTAGCTACAATACAAGTTTCACAAAAAGGTTCTGAAGACAAACTTGATGAGGTTTGATACTTAGAAAGCATTGTCAACACTTGGCATCATGATGCTCTTAGTAGATGTAGAAGCTTAGTTCATACTAATCACTTCCAAGTAGTCTAAACTAGGTCAACACTAGTAACTCAATGAATACTGCAAAAGTTGACATATAAACTGAATTACTTGGTTGATGCTTCCTAACTTGGTCAACACTTGGTTCACATCATTTATGCTAGGAACTCAATAAAAACTATGAAGCTTGGTTTGCACTAATATTCAAAAGCTTGGTAGATACTTCTTAGTAAGAACTGAATACTGATTCTTGAGATTAGACAAGTGTTTGGTTGGATAAGGCACAATGAGCTAGAAAAGAGATTTCTATTGGTAAAGAGATTATAGTGAACAATTTTAAAGAATAGTATAGAGGCTAGTTGGATGGTGAGTTTAGTGGTCTTTCCCCTAAAGCTATTTAGATAGTGGGTCCTTTTGCCTTCCACAACTCCCAGAATAGGGTTTGCATAACTACTAATAGGGTAAAAATCTCCTCATTGGGATTCAAAGTGTCCTAATGGGGACTAATATGTACTAAATGTATTTTGTTGACTCCTAATAGGGTCAATCCTCTTACAAAGAACTTATTTATTAGTACATCATTTTGTGGGTACCATTCCCAGTGGGGTTTTCCATCTGATCAAGGGTTTCCCTAGTTACCAAATATGGTGTTATTGTGCATGGTTATATTCTTTGGGTTATTACACTTGTTGATTACATATTTCAGAATTAATAAGATTAAAAAGATTTATTTTAATTGGATAATTGATTCACCCAAGCTTTCATAGTTATCTTGGCCAGATTTACTTTCTAACATTCTCATCTAAAAGTTGAACTAAAGTAAGTGAGAGGGATCTCGTAAATATTGTCATCATTGTTAAAATTTTCCTAAGGGAGTCAAACATGTAAGCCTCATATATTTATAGTTGACCCATGCTAAGGTGTAGATGAAGAAGGTGTTAGCATGAATGATGATGGAATTCTTATGGAGGAGTATATTTTTGTTAATGGAGATATGATTGAGTGGTTATTATAATCACCTAGAAATGGCCATCTATACTATTAACCCCCTTCTCAACATTTTGGCTAAATTAATTATCACTTCTCTAGGCCAAGTTGCTAAAAATCAATTAATTCAATTTTAACCTATAGTTTGACTATATTATCTTAAGTCCATATTTGATAAAACATCCCCTTTTAGTTAAATAAAAGACCCCATTCTTCTAACCCACTCAATATGCACACATAAAGTCCTTTAGCTATTTACAAATTAGAAGATAAGGCTTTTGTCTCACATGAAAAGTCAACTCATTTTCTTTAGTTGATTTTCTCTTACACATGGAACATACCAAAAGTCAACCCCCACCCTCAATTGTCTGCTTCCTTGATCTTGATCTCAATTGTCTATCTACCTTTAAAAGAGAGAGCCCTCTCCTTCTCAAAGGATAAATGTTGATAATTATTATGTTGCAGGTTTCTCAATAGATCTTCTTAGAGCCGTTGGAGAACTTATCACTTCTTGTCTACTTCTCTCATTATCACTTTCATATTATCTTAGATTTATTTGCAAGTAGTTTAGTTCATTTTACAATAGCTTAAATCACCTAGTTTAATTAGAATGGATTTTGTGACACTCTCATTTGCTTAATCTAGTTGCATTGTATATCTCATTTTACCATAAATCATATTTCTATTGCATACTTCAAGAATCATTTTGGAAACTTGCATTTATTCTTGTCTAAGGAACCTCCCATTGCATAGTTTACTAGAAAGGAATGTGTCTCTAAGAGTTAGCTAAGAGTTTCTCATATGCACAAACACACATCTTTGTACTACATGGATAGGAACCTCTAAGTCAACATTCAAACATTCCAATTCATGAAATATCTTGAATAGAAGGGCTTAGTGGAGTGAACTTTCTTAGTGTACATTTTTGGTGCCCACTAAGGGGTAGAATGTTATTATTTTTCCTCTTAATCAACACATTTTTCTTGCATTTTTTTCGCTTTTTTTTCTTTTGTAGACATGGTTATCGAGCAATACTTTCTTAGTATCATATAATAGTTCTCAGTACTACTATGTGATACTTTCCCAATAAAAATATCACACACCCATATAGAACTCTATCGTACTGGTATCCAAAGTTTTATCACTCGGCTATTGGGAAAAGTATCACACAAAATAGAAATATCATACCATTATATTGAAAATTATTGTACGATATTCTATCAGCATGAAAATATCGCCCAGCCTCAAACTTGTTAAGTTGTTTGGGTTTTTTAATCAATTTTTGGTCTTTGGCATTCTGTTCTTTGGGTATTTTAATGTCTATTACTATCTGATAGAGGTTTTATTTTAGGTTTTCACCTTGCTTTTTAGGTCAACCTTTGTGCATGTAGGTTTTTCCCTAAACACTTGAAAATTTTTCTTAAAAGAATGTATGTTAAAGCTTCACATGCAAAAGGCTACTAACAATTGTTTGCAAGACTGCCTACAAATTAAAAAAAACCAAACACATGCTTTTATTTCTATCATTTTGTGTACGTCAATCAAACTAATTTTTTTTCTTTCATAGGCACATAAGACTTGATTGTGGTTTGTCAATGGTAGGAAAGTATGCTCTTCACCCTTGTGGTGAATCATAAATCTTGAACCACCTTTAGATTTCAAAAGAAAGAGGGTTAGTAGAACTTATTTGATGTGTTTGGAGGAAACAATTGGGATAGGAGAAAATTCTCTTGAATCTCATGATGAATCATCCCCGAAGAGTGGATCCAATATGTTTTAGTCTAGAGTCCTTTAGAGGGCCTACTCTTGAAAACTCAAGAGGAACAATCCAAGTGCAGAAAAGCGATCCCATCTATTCTGACCCATTATAAACTCAAGACTATCAAGGACACAAAACCTTTGTAGATGTTGTACTTGTCTTCTCTTAGTATGAGTACATGTGGGATTGGGACCATAAGGAAAATACTAGAAAAGAACATTTAAGGTGCTCTTGTGGCCACGAGGTCTATTACTTACTGTAAGGCAAGGTGTCTCATAATTGGGTACAAGAGGAGTACTACAAATGGAAGTCCAATCTAAACACCATAGGTTAGTAATACCTTATTTTTCCACTCAGCATATTGGTGCAAGGATCAATCCTAGTGGATTACCTAGATCACCCCAATATTTTACACTCAACATTTGTGTGCCCTTGGCTATGCTAATGGCATTTCCATGAAAAAGCCAATATCTCTTATGGGAAACCACTTTATGTGAGGCATAGAGTAACTTAGTGTGGGCCAATTTGTTGAGTAATGAACCATGACTATTAGGTAGATTTGTCTTGGCATGTGTTCTCGGATGTGCTAGAACTATGTAAATATTCTTACAAATCAAAAATCTCATTAGCATTGGTAGGAATTTTCTTTGATATTATAATTGCGTATTAGAAAGGTTTCGTTGTCCCTTGTCCAACTATTTGAGACATGTGAATTACTCTTACTATTTGCAAACCATGTTGTTCTTTAATGAAAACTAAGGTCCTATACTTTTTGCAAAACACTCTGATCTAAAAACATTTGACAATCAACCTGAAACATAAGTCCTCTTAGCTTAAAATTGCCTTTCTCATAGTTCACTTGCCCTTTATCAATGCACAACCTTTTGAGGAGATTACTTTAGTGGTGAATCTTCTCCATTTGGTGATCCTATCTCATGGGTTGATCATCATTTCAAAAATCAGGCATGTAATGCTAGTCAACCACGTCACCAGATATTTATACAATTTGGGTCCAACTCACATGGTAGTCACCCACTAGTTATCACATGATTTCTCAAAAATATCGGTCCAATCACTAATGTAATATACATTTTGGATACATGTATTTTAAAAAATTTATCATCCTTTGCATGTTGTTTCTTGTTGGACAACATTCTTTTGCCAATACTACAACCAATTAATTTTCCCTTGGGTTGGATGTTGCCTATAATTTTCCCGATGTGTGTCAACCACCAACCCCATTTAGCCAACTATTTTCTATTGTGGGCTTGCATAGTAAGGAGAATTTCACCTACATTTAACATTCTCACCTGTTAATCTTGCATAATTTTCCAACCTACATTGGACTAGAAGATATTATTATTCTACACAATTCTCTCTTTTCTACTCTAGAGACTGGCACTTCTTATTGTTGGCAAAGTTTTAGAGTGTTGAGTGCATTTCCCATTGACTTGTGCACCATGGTTTTTGTATAAGGTAACTAATTTTTAAATTATTTTTTATTTGGTATAGGTACTAGTTATTTTTAACTATCCAGTGTCCACTAGTGATTGGACATCTCACATGGTAAGATAGGTTTGTGAATTTTATTGGGTAGTACCATATACTTTAGTACCTTAGTGGTGTACCCTTTTTGTGAGAATGAATCATATTATTGTTATTATATTTATTCTAAGTAGTCTACTATCACAGTCTTTGACTCATCACTCTTTGAGTTTTTTTTGTTCAACAACTAAGTTGATTTATTTTTTGTAGCCTTTATCGATTTGCAATTTCAAACAAGAGGGGTAATAGGGTTTCAAGTAGGATCCCTAAAAGCCAAGAGAGGCCACCATTAGCAAAACAAAGAACCATATCTACATATTTTGGTAATGGAAATGTTGGCAACCTACAAGATTCAAAAATTAGATCTCTAGTGCTTATTGAAAAAAGAGATTCATCACAAGTTGGAGATCATATTGAAGAAGTTCAAGTTGGTGAATGTAATATCTTAGTAGAGGATGAACTTGAACATGATTTGGGGGCACTTCCCTTGAGTAAGGAGTTAAAAATTGATATTATAGACTTGGAGTCAGTTCTAGACTAGTTGAGTGATAAAACCAAAAGTGATTCCATAAATTATGTTCACATATAGGCAACATGAAGTGTTACTAGCTGTTATCTTACTTGATTAGTGCACGGGCACAAAAAAGAAATCATGAAACAACCATAAAGTAAATTGACTCAACCATAGATGTTTTCAAATCTTAGGAACATAACAAACCATTTGATAAAATTAAAAATGGTCTGATTGGAATTTGAGTAGAAGATATGTTTCTTGTCACCAAATTAGTGTGAGTTACGTGATAATTCAAGGTAGGTAATGTTGTGAGAAAGATTCATGTAAATAGAATGTTCAATTCTTCACAAATATGGTAAATTTAGTGGTCTTCAATGGGTGAGGCCACACCCATTTAAGAGGTGTTGCATGTTGAATAATTAGTTTCATTTGTTTTACCTCAAAAGTGCTGATTGTGATTGTCCATACCCATGTCTTCTTATGTTGTCTCCTCATTCAATCATATGCAGAAGTGAGTTGGCATGTAATCTCTAGCAAGATTATCTTATTAGATTTGTATCTTGGGATCTTTTTTGGGCTTTCAAGATTATCAGCTACCCTAAGATAGGTGAATGTCTTAAATTGAATTTAGTAACCACCAATCTTTGCAATCCTAGAAATTTCTTATAGTGACATCCTTTTAACATAATGATCTTCTATAAATCTGGTGATTGCAAAGATGAATTCATGATTCACCACCCTATATTACACACTCTAGTATGAGAGTTTATTTTTCACTAATTGTTGATACACCACATAGGGCCAAACATTAGCATTGTACATGCTCCCTCTCCTATAGAGGCTTGTGTAATTTGTGGTTCTTTCCACCATTAAGTACATTGTAAGAATTTGGTATAGCTCTAATACCATGTAAGAATTTTCCTAAGGCAATATTTCAACATCAAGATCAAGAAGCTCAATAGATAACACAAGAGAGATTAATGATCATCAAATGAGAATATCAATAATGATCAAGATGATAATGGATATCTGATAATTGGATTAACCAAATAATTCGATGAATACATCATAGAAGTGCTTGTAAATAAAGGAAACTAGAATGAGTAGGAGTCAACAAAGAGATAAGGATCACAATTAAGCACATGTCCACCAAGAGTGGATTATCCTCCATTGAGCACATAAGTTTGTGTGATGATGAGAGGATAAGTTTACATAGGTATATCTCATCAAGAGATGTTGTAGACACCATGTGCTCAAATAAGTTGCTAATTCTTGTGTTGTCAACAAGACAACACATATGACTATGCATATTCCTAAGTAAACTTAAGTAATGTGTAATAATAATTAATTATTTACACTAACACCCCCCCTTAAGTGAAACTTAGGGGAATGCACTTAAGCTCACAAAGCTATATAATAATGCAATATGCAATGTGGGTCCTAGCTACTAGGCCATGTCAAGTACCCATGTACAAATGCAATGCAATGCAATTCGGTGCAATGCAATCTCTTTGAAAATGGAGAAAGAGGGAAAACCACATTGGACAAACCTCCTCCAAAAAGAGAGATGAAGAAATAAAAGATGCATTCAAGGATGGAGTAATCAAGACCCCCCTACTATGACATAAATCATGCATGTACAAGCATATATTCCCCATAAGAAAAAATACATGATGGTATCCCCTCATATTGAATAATCTCTTGGAAGGATGTCATGAAGACAAAAAAATATCCAATGCCTACAAATGAGTTTATTTCCCTTTAGGAAGAAGATACACCAAGTATAGGTGCAAGTATACTTCCCATTATGGATAGGAAGCTGGATGAGGAATCCATATGTAGTATGCTATGGACGCTGCCTCTAAAGTTTGCTCATATGTTGACAAGTCCTCGATGAATGTAGATGTCAAAACCCAATCTAGTGGATGCCCAAAAGAAGGTGGCAAACAAGGTAACATGTCCATGTATGAAAGTGAATCAAACTCCAAAGACAAGGAATCATCCTTGTAAGAAGATATGGAAATAGAAGCAATGTAGCCTCCCTTCAACGATGAATGCACACCCATGAAAGAAGATCCTTGATGACTAAAGAAATTGCACCATGAAAACTGAATGATGTTCCTTCTTGTAGGAAGAAGTGGTGCCATAGGTGTAGTCAAGAATTCTCCCTAACTAGTAGAAAGAATCCACAAAAGATATGATGTCTGAGGAAATTGGAATACAATCTCCAAAGACTAATATGTCTCCTTTGAAGTAAAAGAGTCCTCCTCCAACAACTAAAAATAAGTGTCCACAATCATGTCAGTCTCAAAAGAAAGATCAAGTGGTTGAGGATCAAAGTGTTCCCTCACAACAAGTGAAGAAGAATTTTCCTCACCAAAGAGAAGATGGATGTCATCAATAATGTCTCACACATCTTCAATGTAAGACTCCACAAACAACATTGCAACATTTGGAAGGAAGTCATCCCATGAAGCTAAAATAGGAAGACATGGTGTTTCCTGTTGCACTGAATTCAGAGCATTTGTGATTGGAACTGGATCAATAGAAGCAACATGAGCATCATGAGGTATGATCTCAACATGAGTTGTAGGTACCACAACTAGAGTGACTGGAAGTAGGTAATGAAGGGATTGGTGGATCTCCATATGCTTCCCAAAGACACATCCAAATGCCATGATGACTAATTTCCTTTCTAAGAGGAGCAAAAGATTCCCTACTCATACTGTTATGCATAAAGAAAAGAAGAAGAGAAAGATGTCCCCAATTAATATTAGGAGGAAATATCTTCAAATATAGATAAGGAAACACTTTGTTATGTTCTCTTAGATGATCAATCATTAAAGCACTCCATTTCTGATAGTTCCTTTTTGTCAATTTGAATCTTAAACCCAAGTGACACTTTCTACATGACTCCATGAGATCAAATAATATATGCACCCCAAAAATTTAAAAAATAATAAAAGAAACCCAACCCCCACCCCCCCCCCCCCCCCCCTCCAATGTATTATTTGGCACTTTATATTTAGTGTGGTTACAATGGGCCACTTGTCCAAATGAACTAAAGTGGACTTCTAATTTTTATGATTACAACAAAAAATATGAAGCTATATCAGACTCAACAAGATAAGACACAAGACTTCTCAAGGATCTAATTACAAGTGCCAATATTCCAAAATGAGGCCAAAATTTGAAAGTACTATGTCTACTTAGAATTAATTGATATCAAATCTAGAAAGTAGACAAAAAATCATGCACTTTCAAAAAAAATAGCACCTGAATATGTGTCCATATGAGCCCAAACGAAGCCTTTGAAGTTGCAAAAATTAGGATTTGTGATTTTTAGAAAACTTCAGGAATAGGGATTGTAAAAAGCATGTAGCAATGTGTGGACCACGAAATTCTACCCAAAAACAAAAAAAAAAAATGCTCAAGAAAAGTAGTCTGTATGAGGGAGATATCACTATTTGAAAATCACCTTCATAATTATTTTTCCTCAATCGCCACCATTGCTCCTTCAAAAAAAAAATGACTCTAGATTAATCTCAAATGTCCAATTTTGATGTAACAAAAAATGATTTGGGGTTTTTTTGACCTTTTTAATGTGATACCAATATTTGATTTGTGCCAACAAGCTCCAATCTTGACCTACAAAAAATAAATCTCTCTAATGGCTATTCAATGAAGCTCCTATGGCTTTGATACCATGTAATAATTTGGTATAGCTCTAATACCATGTAAGAATTTTCCTAATGCAATAATTCAACACCATGATCAAGAAGCTCAATAGATAATACAAGAGAGACTAATGATGATCAAATGAGAATCTCAATAATGATCAAGATAATTATGGATATCTGACAACTAGATGAATACATCATATAAGTGCTTGTATATAAAGGCAACTAGAATGAGTAGGAGTCAGCAAAGAGATAAGCATCACAACTAAGCACATGTGCACTAAGAGTGGATTATCCTCCATTGAGCACAGGAGTTTGTGCGATGATGAGAGGATAAGTTTATATAGGTGTATCTCATAAAGAGATGTTGTAGACACCATGTGCTCAAATAAGTTGCTAACTCTTATGTTGTCAACAAGATAACTCATATGACTATGCATATTACTAAGTAAACTTAAGTAAAGTGTAATAATAATTAACTATTTACACTAACATACACCATTTATGATGTCATATAGAATATTTGATTGGCTTTCATGGCTAAGAGTTGCTCATGCAAATTATCACTAAGGATAGTAACCAAATCAATTAGCATCTTTGTTGTCCAAATGGTTTCAATAAAATGGACCATCCAAATGTAAAGGTTTCCTATCACATGAAGTCTCATGACTCTACTCAGTAGTACAATTGCATATCTAATGTCATCCTTCATATGCCCCCTAGTTATGTCCACTTTTCTGACTCTGTGGCCTATTGGTGTTCGATCAATTAGGAAAGAGGATTGAATTATTTTTCTAGCCTCCTTTTCATTCTCTAGATACCATCTTTCTTCTTCATCATAGGCTATCTTCTAATATTGGTCTTCCCTGGGAAGATGGAATACCTTCTCAATGTTCCTAGGTTGGAGGTCAATGACTATTTCTTTTGTGAAACTCTTGATGACCATCTCTTCAGTCACATAGTTTTCTGCAAGAGTCATTATGAGTTATAAGGATTGGCTAGATGTTGGATGTGATGCCACATTAATAAGGCCTAGTCTGATAATTATGGACACCATTATAGATAGTTCTTTAGGTTTGTTACAAATTGTAAGGAACTCGTTCCACTCTATATGCTCGAGTTCTGTGTCTTTGATCTTAGCATGCCCATCTTGAAACTGGGATTTCCTTGGTGCATCTTAGTACTTTAATACTATGGGTTTTAGAGCTATCTTTTCCACTATGGAAGAGGATGACGATGCCATCTTATTTGTAGAAAAAGGTGACATAAGTTCTAAAAGCTAAAATTTAACCTAAAACAAACCCTAATTTACTCTGGCACTGGTCAAAATTAATTTGATTGCAACCAAACCCAATCAATTCACCCAAATTTCATGCTATCCAATTTAGTGCAAATAGCACACCCTTACAAGTGTGTTCATTTAGCCCTAAAATAGCCTTTTCATGCATAGTGCATAATGCATGATAATTGTGGAAAACTTAGGTTTTCATTGGATAATCTTTAGATGTTAAAAGCACAAAGGTGCATACATTTGCACCTTGAGGAGGTTCTTGCATGTTCACACCTTACTCTTCCTTTAGTATCTTGGGTTTTTTGTTTAGGTTTGTTAGAATTTGCAAAATGATTTGGGAAGGTGCACACTTGTGTACCTTGTGGAGTTGTGCATGTGTACCCCTTCATGGTGTTCTAACCTTATGTTTGTATGCATGTAGTTTAGGGAGCAATGGAGTTAGCGCATGTTGAAGGGTGCGGGGGTGTGGTGAGTAGACGGAGCAGAGAGAAAATGAGAGGAAGAAGTGGGTCGAGGGTCTTATATAAACCCTGGGCTCTTAGTATGCATCTCAATGGGTGCACACCTTTATAGGTGCTCACCCTCTAAAGGTGCATACATGCAAATGTGTGCATCTGTCAAAAGAGATGCAATGTGTATTTGTGTATTGTGTGCACATGCACATGTGCACGTGTGTTATTTCCCTTAGTACACACTTAAGCACATGAAACTTCAAAATCTTCACCCTATCTCAAGACTCTGATCCTTCGAACTTCCATGATAGAGACTGGGACTTGATCCAGGCTCCTGGGGGAACTTAAAGATGAGCCAAACTCTAGACTAAGAGTGTGGTAAACAAATATTTACTAGGGGGTTCCCATTTCTAGGGGAAATGGCCTATTTCTATGAGAAATGGGGCATGCATTGTGAGACCAACAGGTGTGAATATAGTAAATTATTTTATCAATGAAAAGTTTTATCTGACTAAGGATATAGAGACCAATGAAGAATTTATGAGATGGTCTAAGAATAATTTTGACTATAAAGTTTTTTCAGAAAGTTTCAACAGAACTTGCAATAAAAAAGGTTAAACTTTCTTACCTTACCATTTAGTTGGAAGGAATTTTGAATATCATTCATTCTTTGTACATGAAGCTTTGTGATGTTGAGTTCTTCACATTGGAGATCCAACATTCTATTGAGATGATTGAGGTATATATGAAGGTATGTGCACATTCACATGGAAAGTATGCAAGTTCAAGATCACCTTCATATAATAATTTGACATTTGATATACAAGTTAATGGCTAGAAATAGTGACAAAAAAAAAACTGATTTCTATACAATTTATGCTACTATCCCACTTGGAGATAATTCGAAAGGAATTGTGTATAGCTCAAAAATTAATGAAGAAAGATACACATCTTTCAACTATAGAGACCTTAATCGATCTAGCTACTCAACTAGAGATTCATATTCATGTCATGGAATCAACAAGAGATAAATAGAATAAAGGTCTTGAAATTTTTGGCCTAGTCATCAAACATTTTTGGATAAATACAAGCTAACCCCTGCAAACCCCAAGTCATAAGTGAGAAAAATAAGGGAGAAATGTTATTCATGACATAAACTCATACATTACAAAAAGGGAAATATTCAAATAAATGGACAAATGACACAAAGGGAAATATAGAAATTAGATACTACATTATTAGATGAGGCAACATCAAATATTAAGTTTTGAAGACCAAGTTACAATCTCAGGGGGAGCATTATTTTTGCATGTAAAGCTAAGTCATGACAAAGTGTTTTTGCCAGTAATGTTAAAGGGGGAGATTGTTGATCTCTAAGCCAATGTTTTCTTTAGTGTATAACACTTAGTCATTTACAAGGAAGTGTTGTACGATCATCACTGCAACTTAGTCATCTAGAGAAGGCTGAGCTACAGAGGACTTGTTTCTATTCTATCTTATGTTGACCAAGCCAAAGGTTGTTAAGCACCCTAGTAGAGAATGAGCCAATATACTTATACTAAGTAACATAGAAGGTGCCAAGCATTTAGAAAGTTAGTTAATGCTGAGTGAGTTAGTATATGTTGAGCATATAAAAGTTGATTGACAACATGAATGTCAGTTGTGATCTAGTGTCAGAATATTAAGTGCCGAGTAAACCAATTTTGGCATATGAGTTTTTATTGAACAAACTCCTATGTAAATCATTTTAGATGACTTCCACATGGAATTTAAAGATTGTAGAGACATTTAAGGAGATGATTAAACATTTTGTCAGAAGGCATTACTCCCAAGAAAAGTAGATTAACCAATTAGAAAATTAGAAGTGTAAATAAAAAAAAGGATGATATATGGATCGTTGATCCTAATCTAGAGCTTTCTATGATTATCTATTTAAGAAGAGTTCTAGCCCTAAATCATTATGAGTGAATTGAAGTGAGTGTGAATGAGCAAACAAGCTAAGGACATAAGTCTGTAAGGAGATCAAGTAGAGAAACTAGAGCAATGAACAAAAAAACATGGATATCAGATAAGGAAATCAAATTAAAATTTTGAAGAGAGGAGATCGATAACTATCTTTAAGAGAAAATTAAAGGATCAGGTACCAAATTAGTTTTAACAGATTGAGTCAGGGAAAATCTCTTAATAGAGCTATTCTAATAGACATATTTAAATCTCCTAATAGAGCCCTTACTATATTGTAAGTGTAAAATCTAATAGTCTTAAATGCTTTTAACAATGTAGACCCCTCAAAGGGTAGATCATCAAACATGGTCAAATTGTAGCCCTAACATGTGAGCTTTGTTGTTACAATAGTATAGATTTGTGGGTTTCATCCCCACCTTAGTTTTACCTTCAAATCAAAGTGTTTTGAGGTTACCAAACTTGCTGTGTTATGTATTGATAATTTTCATGGATGTTATGCTTAGATAGGTTTCATTTCAGCATTATATGTTTATGATCATATGGTATGAGATTTGAGATATTAGATGGATTAGGTGTGAATATAGTACCTTTTCTTATTAGTGAAAAGTTTTATAGATCCTGATTCACCCCCACCCCAATCAATATCTTGTTTCCCATTAATATTTCCAACACTCTTGGCTAATGGTTTCATGTGTGTTTGAAATTTCATGTAGAAGACAACCAAAACATAACAAATTCCAATTTTGCATCTCTAAAAGTAGTTAAATGTGTCGAGGAAATAGAAACAGGCTAAAATGCGAACAATCATCACTATGTAAAAATTGACATAAGGGATTCACAAGATGCAAAGGACATGGGTACTTGAATATAAAATCAAGAAAACCAAATTTAATAATAGGTGAAAGCATTGAAATTTCTTGTAAAGGAGGCCACATCTCTAGTAGGCTAGGTAAACTAGGGTATGCTCTTTTAATTTTTTTACTTTGTATAGGACCTTGGTCTTGAGCAAAGCTGGAGGTTTTCTTCATCCCTTCTTCCCTACCAATGTCAGATTGAATGAAGACTTTGTAATTTTATTTTAATAATATAGTGTACATGGCTTCGGCCTTTTACCGATCCAAAAAATAGAAATAAATTTTAGCAATATTTATTTTGTTTTTTATCATTATATTTTTATTAGACTTTTTTTTCACAAATTCAATATTTATGAAGTTTAATTTTTTTAATATACTATAATAATATAATTTAATATATTCAAATATAATTAAATATACATTACAACATTTTCTAATATAATTTATCACTTACAATTCAAATTATTTTCTACAATATAATTCAAAACTACTTATTAACAATAGATAGAAACCACTAAGTGGCACTTGTTTATTTTAAAAGTAATATTTTTAATCTAGTTATTAGATTGAAAGTATACCTAGCAATGTGTTATGACATTAGATTCTTTTTTAAGAATTAGTGTTTGTAAAAATGTGAATATAAATATCACTCTTCATCCAAATAAAATATATCCACCATTTCATTCAGCATTTCATAGGCAAAGATTTTATTAAATTTGAAAACGAGAAGAAATGCTCTTTTGTATAGTAAAAAAATCATTACCTTTGAAAATATGTACTTCATATTTTGAGTTATATATAGACAATTACTTTAGTAAGTGAAATGAATTTATATATACTTCATATTTTGAGTTATAAATAGACTATTACTTTAGCATGTGAAATGAATTTAATTGTACTTACTATGGACATCTATTACAACCATTCATCTTAAGATTAAAACCTGACTCAATTTTAATATATGAAATAAAAGATATAAACTATTGAATAAATTATTTTCACTTGAGAAAATAATTAATTTATAAATATTTTTATATGATTTTAGAAAGTGATACAAATTCATGTAAACAAAACAAAATAAAACATAACATGTACCATAAATAAATATGTAGACTATAATACATTATTCTAACAAAATTAAAATCTATAGCATCCGCTTTCCTAATAAAATCTAAAACAATGCAATACTTTTGAAATTTATGCAAATTAGAATATTTGTTCCAAAAGCACATTAATAGGATCCCAGAAAGCTTTTTAGAATTATTTGGCTTAAAATGAATTGACAGTTTATATTACATTAGCAACACTGTACTGCATATACAGTTTGTCATACTATTTACAAAATTGTGACTATGATGAAAACGTCACATACTCTTTTGAAAAAATATGATATTTACATCACCTAATCTACAAAATATTCTTAAGGAAAGTTCTCATCATGTCCAAAGCTAGGAATGGATTCCATTTTAAAGTATCCTACAAAATCGGTTAGAAAAAAGTTCAGGTCTTCTGAAAAAAGATCTTCAAAAGTTTTCCCTATAGATAGACTATATGTGGTCTCATCCAGAGAGATGTTATCCGCACTTGGATTTGGTGATCTGCTACTTACTTTGTTCTCTTTCTCACTTCCTGATTGACGAATACTGCCATCATCTAACAATGTACAAGATCCATATATACCACTCATATCACCTAAACTTCTAGATGTTAAATGATTTGGACTCTTCTTTGCTCTTATTATCTGCATAAACACATATGATAAACTATACTTCTTGCTAAAAAGTATTTAATCATTACATTAAACTGTACACCATAAGATTAGAAAAGACTGATACTAAAATTAATTTGTTAACTGATAACATAATATATATTTACTCACATATTTCCTATTGACCTCATCTTTGTAGAGCATGATAAAATCTCCAACTTGAAGACGATGTGCTCTAACAAAATCTCCTGCAAATAAAGATTTATATTCAAACATATAAAAAGGCTCATAACTCGTAGTAATAATAAGCATATAGAGAAAGACTTCTAATCATTATGATAAAATGATATATGTCAATATTAACCTGTGTTTTCCATGACGTACATCCGACTCTTATTGTTTGGCCAAAACCTACAAGTCAAAGAATAAGTAAGGTCTAGATATGTAGTTAAAAAAACTTACAATTTTGTCACCGTATGTCTGAAAATAAATTAACTAAATTTAAATAATTACTAGCTTACTTGTATTTGAAAGTCCACTGTTTATTAGGAAAATGCATATCTTCCATGCATATTTGGATTCCCTCTTTCGCAATCAAAGTTGGCAGCTTTGCTTCTGCTTCTTTCTAAAGAACATATTTCAAAAACATTAGATAGCTGCTTTTCTGATTAATTTGAATCCAAGTATTTTGTCAAAGTTTCGTAGATACACAAATTAGAAGTTGATACCAACCTTAGGAAGAACAATTCTTCCCAAAGACCCTACATCACTATTTCGTAGCTCCTTCTGTAAAAGAAACTTGACATTCTTGATTTGGAGCTCCTGAAAAATGAAAGCCATGAAGAAATTATGAAACCATAATTAATTAGGATTTCATGAAATAAGCTACAATTTCCATTGTGTGTTTTGTTTCAATATTCCCAGTGAATTCGTCCTGTTTGCAATACAATCATAACGAGATCTACCACTATAAACATGTTGCTGCCACATCTAATCTTTATAAAATTTTTGAGGTTCTTTTGAGTTAGAACATTTTGTTAACAAGTTCCAGAGGCATAGTAGTAGGGATGGTATTTCTTAAGAGAAAGTAAAGCTAATTTTGGGAGTTGAGGGTTCACAGCTATAAATCAGGTCCTATTTTTAGAAGATTGGGACCTCTGGTGTATCAGAATGGTAACTATGGTATATAAACTAAAATTAGTATAATTTCTACACATTGGAGCCTTGTAATTCATGGAAACTAAAGCAGGAGTTCAGAGACTCAATTGTTCATATATATATATATATATATATATATATATATATATATATATATATATATATATATATATATATATATATATATATATATATATATATAGTTTTAGATCAGCTTATGAAATCCATCACTGATAAGAGTAATTACAAATTTATTGACATAAATGTATATATAATTGAATTCAGAAATTAATTGTTGATAAATTTGTCTTTCAAAAAGTTAGAAAGCTAAAACAAAGTATCATACATATTGAGTTTGAATCAACACAATTAACATATCAAGTATGCAATAAAGATAATAAAGCAATGTCTATATTTGGTATGTTCAATACAAGGGCATTAGCTGTATTTAAAATGTGCAATTCCATTGATCCTATGGCAGGCCTCTAAGTATTAAGCGGATCAGATTAACAGCTTATATTCTAATCACTGATTGCGAGCGTTCTAGGTTAAACATAAACTGCCCTAACAAATATTAATGCTGGAAAAAGAAAAGAGATTATCTACCATTATACACACATATTTCATGAATGGAAATCAATAGACTTTCCAAAGTGATATTCATCAAGAACTAATGATACAACTACTAACCTTCTTCTGATCTGGGTCTTCAACAGCTGGACGATAAAGACTTTTATGCCTTTTGAAAGGTCTGGATGAACCTGATTCATCACCAATACACCCATTCTTGGCAACAATATTGTCCATTGCATCTGATGCCACTAACATTGGAGAAGTGGGACTCTCAGCAGTTTGAAAACCTGGTTTCCAACTTTGAAAAAAACTTTGGAAAAAACATTGGGTTGAGCTGGAACCACTATTTTTCCTAACCCTAGGCACATTTCTTTTCTTCTTCACAACCCTAGAGCATCCAGCAAAGCCATTATCATAGGTCATAAAACTCAAAGGATTCTCTTTAGATTTAACATCTGCAACAATATTAAGATTTTCCTCAACCTTGACTTGAAAAGGAGGAGGAACCCTATCTTTAACTGGGTACAAATGGGTATTTAGACCATTAGGGTTGGTGAATGACCTCCTGCTATTCCAGTTCCAATTCCAATTGATGTTGTTGAAAAAACTGGTGTCTTGCAAAAAACAACTGTCATCGATGTTAGGGTTGCAAGATATCATGGGATGGTTATATTTTAATGGCTCCACCTGGATTTTCTTCATTGCTTCCCTTGACTCAATACCAAAATCAGGTCCATTGTTAAGATAAAGGCTTGCCTCCATCTCTGAGGATGTACCAAACAAAGAGTCTGTATTCATTATGCTGTTGATACTATTATTAGTATCCATACTGGTCATGTGCTGGCCCATAACTGTCGCCGCATTCATCTGGTTTCCATAACCAAAACCTGCAATAAAAGCAATCGACTCATATATTGAAAACTTCAATCACTATACTCCTCAAAACCCTAAATCCCCATATTGTTATTTGGCCCATTAGAACAGATGGGCATTTTGTCAACGACGAGGTGGAGAAGCTATTCATGATATCTAAACACCATTTCCAAAACCCACTGATATAATCTTATTTCTCTTTAACTAACCCGCATCAAAAGAAACTTGTTATTTTTCCTTTATACCCTAATCTTACCCGGCTAAAACATCACACCTACAACATACCCAGTTAACAAAGTAGAAATTCTAACAAAATATGATCAGAGATTACCTGAAGTTGAATCTGATGGGTGTCTCTGAGGCATTTTCTTCTTCTCCGCGGGCATTTGGGCAGGGAAAAAACCTGGATCATAACCAAAGTTAGTAAGTTCCATATGGCTAAGATCAACTATGGGTTTGTCTTTCAACCACCCAAAAATCTCCCTATGTGGGTCTGCGTCCTTGTCTTCTCCAATATTATTCTCTTCCCGTGGTTCATACATCCACACATCTGCCATGAAGAAAACACTGGAATTCTTGAATGCTTGCCAAGAAGAAAACAAGCCCAAAATATTTCAAAAGAGAGCGAAAGATTTTTCCTGCTTTGCGAAAGGAAAAAAACAAATCCTAAATTATCGGAAACGGAGAGAGCTGTACTTTACTTATCTGTCAGTGCTTTTATATCAACTTCCTGACTTAAAATTCAAATCCTATTATGACGCACTCGGCGGAAAGAGTGGGGGAGTGAGAAGGCGCGGTGTAAGAGTGTAGGGTTTTGTGTAGTCTAACTGATGATTAAATTAAGAGGAATTTGATTTTGTTTTATAATAAAGGGGTTTAGAGTATGGCTCATGTTAAAAAACAAGTTTGTTTTGTTATTAAGATAGATAAGACTACATTAAAAGTCGTCGTTTTGAAATTTTATTTTTCCAAAAAATGAAAGCTCTTGCTCTTAGATAACCAAACCCATACAAGGTCATGTAATGGTATATATGAAAACCCCATTCAATGATGAAATCACGTACTGAATTAAAATTCACGGCATCTTAAAAATATTCTCTTATTAGTTAGATAAACTAACATTAAAAATTTTCTTTTTCAAAAAAGAAGACTCTTTTAACAATTTTCTTTTTCAAAAATGGAAGGCTCTTGCTCCTAGATGAATAGATAAAAATCTTCCATCGCACTGAAAGTGCATCTTAAATGAGAATTCCTCCATCAAAGAATAAGACAAAGTCTTAAGTAGTTTTCTATAAACTTTCACAAAAGTCTCACTACCTAAGACCTACTCTATAAACAACTTATTCATTTTGGTTAATAACATATTACCTATCACCTATTGTATTTTTTTTTTTTCTTAAATTATGTTAATTATAAACAAAATTTTATTTCACAATCTTTTATAATTAATTTAAGCAAGTACCAAGTGACTATGCGGCACTTGATATATTTGTAACCAAAAAAATAGTACATAAATTCAAAGTAACTTTAATTTTATAATAAGAATATTACAATATTATATGTTTATTATTCTTTTATATGATATTTATTTTAAAAAGTATTAATAAATATTAAATAATTCTTTAAAATTATTAATTTGTTATTTAAATGCCAATATTAAATTCTTATGAAGTAGATGATAGTATTGGAATAATATAGTAAATTTGTATAGTTAGTCTAATAGATTATGTTTGAAAATGACATGACACTATTTGAGTGGTAAACATAATTAAATGATTATCTTGGCAGAACTTTAGATTAGATACATGAAAATTGGTAGAGTAAGTTACATATTTTCTTTATTATGTTTTAAAATGACATGACACTATTTGCGTGGTAAATATAATAAAATGATTATTTTGGTAGATCTTTAGATTAGATACATGATAATTGGTAGAGTAAGTTATTCATTTTCTTCAAAAAATAGATTATAGATATAGTTTTTAAATTTTTATATAAATATAGAAGGTGTGATTTTTAAATGGAGTAACATAAATAAGAGTTAATTAGAGAAGTATCTTAAATTATTAGAGCATTTTTAGATATAGTAAATATTTTTCATGAATTGAACACAACATATTTAAGAATCATAAAATTGAAAATACTATATCTTATTATTATTAGTTTCGATTTTAATATGGAGATCTCACATGAATTACCAATAATAGAAAGAAAAATCTTATCTTTCAGTAATAGCTTTTCTTCAATAAGTATGTTTTTGACAAGATTGAAAAATACTCCAATATGTTGAGAAGGTGTTTTCCTTATCACATTAATTAATATAAAAAAACAAAAGACTCCAAACAGTAACTTCATTAATTTTAAATAATTTTGTCTTATAAATTAATATTAAATGCTTAAAATACTTAACTATTTAAAAATAATTTAAAATTTAAAATTTAAAACAATTAGATAACTCCATTATAAAACTATGTTTTACATTACCCAATTTCATAATATTATATTGAGAATTATCAAAATTACTATTATTTAAATTCATATATTATTATCCAATATCTATTTTAAAATAAAACAACCAACTTCCCAATTCTAATCTCAATTTTATAGGCTTCCTACTCATATACTATTTTAAAAATATTTATATATAGCAAAATAACTCAATTCATATGTTTATACCAAGCAAAACATATATAACTCCACTATAATAAGTCTCCCTTGTCTATAAAATTTCTTAACTAGCTTATTCGAAGCTAACTCTCGCTTGTCTATAAAATTTCTTAATTAGCTTATTTAAAACCTTCATGATAATATTTAAATCAAAATATTCTTACCTCAATTTCCTTTAAAAAATTCTTAAAAAAGAAAAAAGTATATATTCCATATAGACATGTGTCCAAAAAAATAGAAATCGGGTTTTTCTTAAATCAAATTTAACCAAATGCATTTACATTCTTTGGACAGAGAAATCTGATATGTCAGCACATTTGTTTCCAAAAAAAGCCTTTGCAACTTATACCATGTTTAAAATTGTCAGAGCCCTCAAGAAAAATCAGCGGCGCTGCAAGCAAAGATTTAAACAACCCTTCCACAAAACCCGTAAAATAACATTGAAAGCTAAACTAGCTGTTATCTTACCTGATTAGTGCAGGAGCACAAAAAAGAAAGCATGAAGCAACCATAAAGTAAACTGACTCCACCATAAATATTTTCGAATCTCAGGAACATAACAGACCGACTGATAAAATAAAAAATAGTCAGATGGGAATTTGAGTAGAAGATACGTTTCTTGTGGGAAAATTAGCGCGAGTTACGCGAGAATCCAAGGCAAGTAATGCTGTGAGAAAGATTCACGGCCAGCTCTTCACAAATATGGTAACTACAGTGATCTTCAAAGGGTGAGGCCACGCCAGTTTAAGAGCTATTGGATATTGAACAATTGGTTCCGTGGGTTGTAAATGATAATCTAGATTTCATGGGTTTTCAGGGATAAAAAGGGTAATTGTAAGAAATTTTAAAGTTTTTAAATAAACGCATTTTCTTAAATGTGAAAAAGAGTTTTTTTAGATTGCTGTTGGTCTATACTTTAACATCAATAAGAAAAAAATAAAATATTGTTAAGTGTTTTCTTGAGTGATAAAGTGTTCTATTTATTGTATGGAATATAGGTCAATGAGTTTGACTCAAAAACTACACAACTAAATCTCGATAGCAATATCAAAAAAAAAAAAAAATTTAAAAAATATAATTAGATAATAAATTTTAATAATCTAATTAATTAATATTTTTAATATAAAATAAAAAATAAGTTATATATAAATTAATAACAAGTTAGACCTCACTACCAAGGTATGGATGAAACATACAAAGGGGACTATACTCATGATTAGACTTTTTGGTATAAAGTATATGGTGACTCAATCTCTTAGCTTCATCTATTTTAGTTCTGGCAAGGTTTGAGCTCATTAAGAAATTTTCAACTTCACTAATTGATCAACAAGCACAAATGTTGAGACCAAAGAATGAGAAATAATTAACTCATAATGAAAATCTTCCTTAACTTGTCTTTGTGAATCTAAAAAAAATCATGATAATACTTGAACTCAAAAGAAATCTAATATATGTTAAATTATTCTTCTTATAAGAAGTTCAATGACAACCTCCATAACTCCTATAAGAAAACCTTCCACATCTTGAAAATAACCAATCAAAAGACACCTTGTTATTTTTAAAATATGTAACCAAAGCTATAATATCTAGAAATTTATTCTCATAGCACTCAAAAGATCCTACATAGAACAATTATTTATTAAACTATAAAATTGAAAGTTCGATATATTATCTTTTATAAAATTTAATTTAATCATCTTAAATAAATAAAATCTTATAATGGATAAAAAACACAATTTATTAAAATTAGGAACTTTCTCTACTCTCCTCTAAAATCGTGATTACCCAAATTAAATAAATTAAATTTCAAATTAGATTGTCTCTTTCAAAATAAATATGCACTTTTAAAAGGAGTAAAAAATCTTATAAAATCTATTAAATATTTTATAAAATTAATTAAAAAAGCCTTGCTACTCTATTTAAAAACTTTAATAATATATTTATTCATAACTCAACAGAATTTGATCAAGTATTGTTCACTATTTTGGCCCTAACAAGTCTTCCTTTGCAAATGTCAATTTATTTGTTGATATAACAAATAAAAGAGATATCAAAAGGACCATCATCCTCTCGCCTTAATGCTCTACCTTGAGTTCTTCAACTAGGATAAATCAGGAGAGCCAAAATAAAAACCATGGTGCAGGATTAGAATGTGATAAATTCTATGGACCAATTTGGTTGGCAGAATATAATTTAGAAATTGGGATTCAAAATTCTAGAATTTGAAATTCAAAATATAGTTTCCAGAATTTGGTTTGGATTGTTTGGTTCACTGATAATTCATAATCAAAATACACATTTTGTTTGCTTCATTGTATATTTCTAGAATTGGAGTGCTAGTCAAAAGAAACATAGATGAAATTTGTTTTTAACATACTATTACAATCACATGACAATAAATGCCACAATGAAAGAAAACCAAAGACTCTATGAAGTTAATGCTCCTACTTCATTAAAAAATTAATGATATTCTTGGTCATGAACATAATTGAGATATCAAAACTTTATCTTCAAAATAATAGACATTGAAAAGCCTTTGTTCATAACCACTAAATTATGATTCACATATTGGTCCACCTTAGAGGAAACAATAAGTTCTTAAACTAATTGCAATTCAAAAGTTGGCCTAACATATAATTTGGTGACTTGTTTATTTTCAATAAAAAAATGATTCATTAAGTTCGCTTAATAGAACCTATTAAATACCCATTAATCATGTTCTTTCAAATGTCATTTTAAATATCTCTATTAGATTATAATGTAAACTATTAAATGTGACCTTGTTAGGGGACTTTAAAACATTCTATTAGAATGTCACCCGATTAAAGGATTTACATAGACTGTTAGGTTCTTATGACTATTAGTTGAACCTTGATTAAAATATTTCAAATATTGTTTACAATGGTTAGAAAGTAACAACATGGTTTGATCTATTAAGTACAACTCACTTTACAAATTTAGACCTATGTTTAGTTCATGTACTAATTCATTGTCTAGCCTCCATTGTCATCTCAACTTTGATTCACTCGCCAACCCTTCAAGCAATCACCCTTCACTTCTTCTCAACTCAAGTCAACCTTCTTCTTAGATTCGCCAGTCAATAACATAAGCAATTGCTCCAACTCTTTGGAACTCTTTCAATGCTTTCCCTTTCTTCTTACCTACACAGACAATAAAATTTTGGCATGATACCTCCTTAAATAGGTAGCTTTGATCATTTTCTCTTAAACACCACCATAGATCTTAGGGTTTGCAATTAGATCCATCACCATTTTTTTCATCCTCTTATTTTCTAGAAGCTTCTCTTGGAATCTCACCATTAAGTTGTTTACCTAATCCTCTCTTGGAATTAAATGATCCAAGTCATCAATATTTATCTTCAACATGCTTTCTATATCCCAAGAAATCAATTTAGTCAGCTGGAAATTACGATTCCTCATAAACAGTTAAAAAGTTGTTCCTTGTGCATCTCTAAATTCTAACACTTGGTCATCATTGAGTTTCTTGGTCTCTATTGAGCTTCTTGTTCGGCACATATTGATGCTCAATCACCACTAACATTTATCACCACTTACTATGGCTCAGTTGACACTAGCATCACTCAGTACATACATCAAACTCCTTTAGTCTTCAACTTCATTTCCCAATCAAGCCTATGCATTTAATCTATCTTTTCTCATACTTTCAAGACGTGAAAATTACTTATTCTCCTCTTACAATATGATTTAAACAATCAATTTATCTTGTCAAAGTCCAACTAATGAAATGTCCATTTGTAGTTCACTTTTCATAACTCAATCTTTTCTCTAGGTATTTTTGTTATGAGCAACTTCTTGAATCCTCTTCATCAATTCAATATATATGTTGGTTAGGTTAGATAGAAATTATCTCACCAATAGATTTGACACCAATGAAAACACCTCTTTGGCTTTGATGGCAACACCTCCAAAATATTTCAAGAGTACTTCAAGTTACCATATAATCCAAAACTTGTATATTCTTGAGCAAGATCCTCAATGTATTAGGCATTTAGTAATATCTTTAGTTTCATTCTAATTCATATCTCTAACAACACTATAATTAAATATTATGATCTCCCTTCAAGTAATCGCTTTCTCTTACTTATCATGTCTTCATCACCTTTGAATTTCTCCCTCATTCATTATGATCTGTATCTATAACTATTTGATAATCTCTCCCTCTTGGTTTCTTAGATATTCTCTCCCTCTTTAAATTTTAGATATTCTCTCTTGCACTGACAAAAATGCCAAAGGCATCTTTAACTTCTAACTCATTCATCTTTCTCATGTAGTTACCTTCTTGTTAGATATGGATTCTTCATCTATCATCTTCATTTTTTAAAATATAGGATAGCATAGGTTACTAAGAAGAGAGGGATTAATCAGAAACCAATAAAACTTAATATTATTTCACCAATTAATCCTTTCTATATATTCTAATCTAATTGCATACATGAATAACTAAAAGCATTAAAACATTTATAGCACTTTGACGCAAGATATGGTGACCCAAAACCTTTCAAATAGAAAGTAAAACTAGTGTAGCAATGATAAGCTTTAGTATTGCAGCATAAAGTTGGCTAGTTAAAGCTTACAATTGATCACTTCTAATGATCTACCCTATTAGGAGCAATAAGGACTACCAGGTCCACCTTGCTAAAGGATTTACAAAACATATAATGAAGTATGCACTTTGTAAAGAGATTTGTAAAAGACTATTAAGTCTACAACTTGTGAAAGAATTTAACTTCTTCACATGTTAGGATGAACCAGTGGCTAATCTTTGATCTGCAACTCTGATTTGTTGGTTGAGATTCTTTTGGAGTGTAATGATCAACTTGTTGTGATAGATAAATATTTTCTGCTCCTTATATTGCTTGTAGCCTTCATAATTCACAGTTTTGCTCTAATTTTATCTTAGACATTTTTATACATCTTCTTTTGGATGTGATATAGTACATTAAATATATACCAATTCAAATTATAATTCAACAAAGTTGACTATGATACAAGTTTCACCAAAATACACAAAGTAAGCTCAAATATTGGTACTCGGGTTGTCAAGACAAAATCGGTGAGGTTCTAATACTCAACAACCATTGTCAACGCTTAGCATCATCATGTTCTCAGCAGACTAGAAGGTTTGTTCATACTAATCACTTCCGAGTAGTCTGAACTCAGTCAACACTAGTGATTCGGTGAATACTGTGAAACTAGGCATATAAATTGAATCACTTGGTTGATGCTTCCTAGTTTGATCAACACTTGATTCACATCACTAATGTTGTGAACTTGGTAAACACTATGAAGCTCTATTTGCAATGATAATCAACAACTTGGTAGATATTGCTTTGTCCATACTAACTAATAATTTTGGAACTCGGTAGTAGTTGTAGAACTCAGCAAAACCTGAATTACTTATTTACCACTGTAATTTACAAGATAAACTTGTCAACTACTAACCATTTCAACTAAGTGTGAGTCACTAATGAAAATACTTGATCATAATGTCTGCATTCCCCCCCTTTGGCATTAGTGACAAAAAAACTTATCAATCAAAATTTGAATTCTCAAAATTTCAAGTTCAAAACAATCTTTAGTCTCCATGCTGTGTCTTTAACTTGATAACTAATGTAGATACAGCTCTGATACCACTTGATGGAGGTACGCTCTGATACCACTAATGAAGGGCCACACCACTCTACCCACTCACAATCAAGAATGAAACAATATGAAGATAGAGATGACAAAAATGCTTCATAAAGCATCCATTAATACTTGAAAATTCACTACAAGAGCTTACACTTGAAGAGCTTCTATTTTCCGAACTTGATTACAAATGATAATAAGCCTTCCTTAAATAGGCACTTTTAACCCAAGACATTACAAACACAACCAATGTGGGATAAAAGGTAAATACAAATACCTTTAAATAAATATTAAATTCCCACCCAAATACAACTAAGAACCCAACAAATATTAAATACATGATTTATCCAAAACTTTCTAGAATTTCCACCTACACACCTCGATTAATGGAATGACAACTATTTTTATTATTTTCTATTTACGCCACCCATGCACCTTGAAAATAGCAATTCCTCTTTTCTCCTTTTTCCCATATTTTATTTTTAAATTATTTTTCCTTCTATTTTCGTCACTTTCTCTCTCCTCCACAAATTTTTTTTTTTCAACTTTTTTTTTTTTTCTTATAATTTTCCATGCAAGATGCTCCTGCATCAATAACATACTCTATTTTTGAGATTTTCCACAATTGCTTTTGTAAGAGATGTTTTTTGATTAACTGTACACGAATATTGTTCTACTCCCCCATACATACATCATATATCATATATCATACTTTACAGACTATATATGTATATCTCATATCTATTTCTTTTCCCCTTTACATATCACATCTTGTATCACATCTTCTCCCTCTTTTTGACATAAATGCCAAAGGTGTATGCTACATGGTAATGCCAAAATGTGACAAGAATTGAGAATGTATCTTCAAAATCAATGTCATTGTCTTATCCCAATTTTCCTCAAACACCTTGCTTGCATGTAATACAATCAGCACTTCTATTGATAACTCCATTATGTGATCGGCTATGGAGAATTTATTATAATGGATGAGAGTTTTGGCATGTGCAATGTGTTTCTGCAATGCATCCATGTTGGGGAGAATCATCTCCTAGATGTCTACAAGTGTGGCCCTTTGGGGACATTTATTTATTTCCCTTTTTTCATTCATATAAATTTTATACTCCTCCCCTCTAATTAGAGTTTATTCAATATATATATATATAGTAAGAGTCATGTCTTCTCACAATAATATAATTATATTAATTATATTAATATAGATATATATTATTTAAATATCTAATATATATGTATGATAATATATATGATATTTATATTTTAAATTTATATACTTTATTAATCATTTTAATATTATAAACTTTATATATTATACTTATTAGTATTAAATTATGTGCATCAAAATTGGAATATCATAGTCCTCCCCTCTCGAATTTGCTTTTCCTCAAGCAAAATCATTCATACACAAAATCCTTCATAGATACAAACATATTTGCATACAAAAGGCCTAAAAGATTAATGAAAGTGAAAACACAAAGAAAACATGGTATAGACAGATGAAGACATGAAGCAAACATGATGCAGATGGATGAAGACACAAAGCAAACATGATGTAGAAAAATAAAGACATGAAGCAAACACAATGCAAATAGATGAAGACATGAAGCAAACACGATGCAAACAAATAAAGACACGAAGCAAACATAATGTAGATAGATGAAGACACATGTTATGCAATTCCTTAATTGCGAACCCACAACCACAAAAAAATATTAATAGATATTTATATATAAATTTTCCCTTTTAGGATTTCCTTATACCAATCCCCTAGCAAGGTATTTATAGTCTCCATTTAGAGAAATTTAATCTTATAGTAACTTGTCAATCAAAAGTATTAAATCATCATTTCTTGAGTATGGGAGGAGAAACTATAATAGGGTGCCTTGTTACCCAATCATGGGCCTCATCATTCTCCCTCATTATTATTATCTTGCTTTGATCATCATCTCCAAGATAGTGCCTTTTAATTATGTACCTTGGGGTATTCGCTCCACCGTAGGTCTTACCTAGTACTCTTGGATGATGCAGCCCAATGCCCAGCTCACTGCAAGCCTTACCTAGTACCTCTGAATGGTGTCACCAAGCCCATTCCACTGCAGGCCTTATCTTATCTTGGAAGATGATGATTTAATGTAATAAAAGTATATATATTCATGTAGTGTTCTCACTAGTTAAAATTTTACTAATAGTAAGGTAATCTCCATGCTTAGAACTACTCATAATTTTTTTCTCAAATTCCCAATATGATCAATATGTAAAATATTATATTCTTTATAAACATTATTGGCATATTATATATTAATATGAAAATAAAAATTTGAAATAATATGCCATACACATACCTTTATTGAATCAATGTCAAATGCTTTTACCTCTTTGTAGCACTATGACTTAATTCTTGCATTATAAACTTTGTTTGTACTTCTTCCTTGTCCTTATCATAGATGGTATAACTTTCTTCATTTATTCCAAATAGTGGCACCCATCTTTGACTTATTTTATCCAGCCACATCACCTTCCATAAACCCATTTGCATACTTTCGTACCATTGAAATAATGCACATATACTTCACTAGGTATTTTTATTTGTGACTTGTGCACTCGTGGATCTCTATTCTTAAGACTGACCTAGATTTGAATTGTGTTATCCTATGCATTCCATATCCATTTGCATTCTTGACAGAATAGACAAACTTGTGATTCATCTATTTTTGTTCTTTCATAAATCTCCATCGCTGTATTACAATTCCACTTCTAATCGGCATCACTACCTTATGCAAATTGTTCAATTTGAATGCTTTTGATTTTTCTCCATTTGAACTTTTTTGGTTCCCAATATTGCATGTCTCTTTACTATCATCATATATATCTATCCAAATGTACATATGCAAAGACAACATCTTCTTAGCAGACTTCTTGTAATGCTATAGTCCCCTTTCAGTTTGCATCATTTCTAGTCATTGAATGGATGTTGGATTGGATATCGATGATCTCGAGAAAAGTGTATTGCTACATTCTGCCCATGGTCTTTAATACATGCAAATTTTTGATTAGACAGATCTTTATAAACCTTGTCTCAAAGTGATCACACTTAAAATCTCTTAAACTTGATGCATATCAAATGCTATTATGACATCTCTGAAATTTTGTGGTTTTAGTTTGGAGGACCATTCTTTACGTGTGATTTTGTTCAATTTTCTAAGACATTACTTTATAGTTCCACATATCTTCAATGATGGACACATTTTTTATTTTTTTTATTTATCCCTTTTTTCTCCTATGTATTTTATATTTTCCATCTATCATAAGGGTCTTTACATTTTTAAAATCCACATAAAGTATAGACTTTTATTTGATTAAAACTCTTGACAATGATATTAGGTAAAGTTCATTTCAAAATCACTCATCATAGTGGTTTTTTCTAAGTTTGTGGATTATTACATGAATCTTCGGATTGATTTGCACTAATTTTTCATTTCCTTTCCATCATCTCGATATAATGTGCATTATTTTCCTACTTCATCACTAATTATGTTGCGTTTGTGAGAACAAATTCAAGGACTTGACTTAACTATTAATCTTATATTGTACATGAGGCCCATGCCACTATTCCACCTGATGCCTTGTTTGACATGGCCTTTACATTTGTGTTTGTAAATTCAAAACAAATCCTTTCAAATATGTATGCCCCTTGAATAGGTTATAGAATAATACACATGCCTCCTGAATAGGTTATTGAATAAATGTCACATACTATGCAATAGATGAATGTCTCATGCCAATACAATATTTTCACAGTAGTTATAATGAAAATACATTTCATTGTACCCTTTTTTCTCCTTGTTGCTCCTAAAAAAAATGTTGTAAAAAAATCTATATGTAAAGAAACCCACTACATACATGTATTATATCTTTAATTTTGTCTTCACTTTTTGATCAGACCACACCTGATCACTAGGAACAATCCAAAACTTTTGAGTGTCTATGAACCATGACTCATTGTAAAGAACAACCAATCCAAATAGCTCAGCTGACCAAAAATATAAGCATTTCCAAGCAAACTCTTTAAACTCTCCATTTATTTCTTCCACCTCTTTTGTCCACGTTGATTTGAACCTTCAAAAGGATCCAGTAGAACCAGTTTACCAATTCTTTGGAACAATATCCACTGACTTGCATCTCAGATAAACATAAAACTTGATACCATGAAAATCATATCCTCAATAAGGAGCACGTTGAAAATCTTCCAGATAATTCAAGGGTAAGTCAAGTTTTCTTGGTTAAGATTCTAATATGATGACCCCTCGTCAGGAATTTCTTGTATTTTTCCCTTTTTAATCAACTTGATTAATCAATATATCCTCATTTTTTCTTTCATAGATTGGTAGGACATTGATCTCTAATATCACTTGTAATGTCCCCTTTTAGCACATTTATTTATTTCCCCTTTTTCATCTGTATAAATTTTATAATCCTCCCCTCTGATCAAAGTTTATTCAACACACACACACACACACACATTTAATAAACTCTGTATATTGTAAGAGTCATGTCTTCTCACAATAATATAATTATATTAATTATATTAATATAGATATATTATTTATATAAGTTTAATAACATATATAATATCTATAGTGATAATATTAGTGTTATAAATATTATTTATTCATTAATCTTATATACCATAGTATTGATATATATATATATATATATATAATATAGCTACACATATATATTATTTTCAATAGTATATTATTTAAATATCTAATATATATGTATATATATTATATATGTATGATAATATATATCATATTTATATTTTTAATTTTTATACTTTATTAATCATTTTAATATTATAAACTTTATATATTATACTTATTAATATTAAATTATATACATGAAAATGGGAATATCATAGGCTTCTTCCCATAGTAATTCTACTTGTATATTAGTAAGAAATCCGATCTTTGAGTAGTGAGCAAAACTATAGGTTGGGTCAAGTGATAACTGTTGTGCACTTGGCTTCAAGCTTCATCTATATTAGATAGTTTATTTTTGATTTCTCGAGTGAAGATAGATGTATCACATAACTTGTTGAATAATGAAGTAACATTATTTTTAGAGGTTTCCAATGAACAGAGAATAGTAGACAAGTCTACTTAATATATTGCAATTTTCTGTGCAACATGTTCTAATACTTTTTTTTCAAATTTCCTCTTTGCTCTTTGTAACAATTTTTCTTACCCATTCAAATCTTCATTGAATTTTTGAACAATTTCTTTTAATTGAACCAAAATTGGTTGAGTAATATCAACCTTGGTACTTAGCACATCTAAAAATATATTCTTTACATCTTCAAGAACTTGATTTTCTCCACTCTTCTCTTCTCTATCTTAGCTTTCTTCTACAATAGTTCACCTACAATGTTCATTTGATCAAGATTCAGAGTAGAGATATCCCAATTCAAGAT
Organism: Cupressus sempervirens; assembly: GCA_028749045.1. NCBI lineage: Eukaryota > Viridiplantae > Streptophyta > Pinopsida > Cupressales > Cupressaceae > Cupressus > Cupressus sempervirens. The sequence goes on from CM053789.1 coordinate 203,837,655, forward strand.
AACTCTATCCTCGTCAAGATCAATGTCCTCTTCTTTACCTTTTATCTTTTCTTGAAACTTTAGTACTCGGTGGAGGCTTGCTCTCAACTATCTTTGAACTTACTATTTGCATACAAGAAATAGTAACAATAGTAGAAATAGAAGGAATAGCAATCAAAGTGGATATTACATTGATAGTAGAAATACCTAGTTGTTGTGTAGCTAAATCTGATGATGAAAGAAGCACTAGTTCTTCGGTAAATGGAGTACTGATCACTTTAGTCAATATAGTACTCAACTAAAAAGGTTTAGAGATTAGTTGGGTGCATGGTGTTGTAGTGGTTGCCACAACCAACTTGGTCAAAGCTTTCTCTAAGCACAATGGCATTAATGCTTTTCTTAGAGAGTGAGGACATGAGGCCATAAATATGGCTGCAATTTTATCTAGGTCAATTTTCGCAATGCTTTGAATCTCAGGGAGACTCTCCTCGGTAGCTTCCTATTCTGGTTCCACATCATCTAGATTTACATCATATGCTTCTATATTTTCTTCATCATTGTCTTCATCTTCATCGTTTTCATCTTCATCATCTATATCACTAATATGAACAAAAAAATCACTCTTCTGATGAAGTTTGTAAATATTCTTCCATGTAGTTGTATCTTTCTTCACCACATGTACAATGTCATTAACCAATATCATGCAAGTGTTGAATTTTAGAGTAAGTTTTTCTTCATTTTTCTTCAAGGATTCTTTCACCTCTTTATCACTAAGACTTGGCATGAGCTACCTCAAAGTTTGTTCAAATATATCTTTTGTAGTTTTCCTAGTATTTTCCCATCTAGTTTTGATTATTTCAATAAGCTCACTAGGAATTTGCTATACAAGTTGATTAGGGGAGTATTTCCATTTACCTAGTTTTGAAATTATCATGTCTTCAACTCATTTCTTCTCATCTACATTCCTAGTCTTGTATATGAGAGATTTGAAGTTTTCCATGCTAGCTTTTGTGTCAATCTCTTTCAATTTCTCTTGAAATGTAGGTGGAAGTCTCTTGAAAATAATATCATCTACATCTTCTTCACCAAATTTCAATTTCCTTCTAGATATAGATGCTCTCCTTGTGAATATTATAGCAGATGACTTGGTAGGTTTGGTTATGATAACCTTATACCTCTTCCTGATTAGGACTTTTTCTTTAGATTTTGTTTTTTCTACCTCATCTTTTGCATCATCTTCTTCCACATCATCTCCTTTAACTTCTATCAATAGGAGAGTAGTGTTGGATACCATTTTCTAATTGTGTTTTGTCCTTGATGTTACACAAATGTCGTATCAGTTGACAGTCAGTGTTTACTAAGCTCGGTTGGTTAGCAAAGCAATCTTTTGTGTCTATCAAGCATTCTTGGACATTACTCTACATAGACAGTGTCTACCAAGCTCACTTAGGCTTCAAAGGAAAATGTGATAAAAAGTAGTGTGAACTGAGCTTGCATGGTTAATGAAGGGAAGTTAGTGTTTACCGAGTTCACTCGATCTCCAAAGGATTTTTGCAGGTTCATAGTGTTAACCAAGCTTTTTTGGTTAACATAGGAAATCATTTTAGGAATAGCGTTTACAGAGTAGGGTTTGCAAATGAAGGATTTTATTAATTTGAGATTATAAAGTTTAATCAATTCAAGTATTGTTTTTAGTTGATTGAGGTAATGATTATTGGTAATTGTAAGTTGTAAATGAGCTAAATTTATGATTTGAATGGTATATATGAAAGGTCAAGTTGAGAATTCTAAAGTATGAGCAAGTATGCAAGTGTATTGATTGTTTGAAGAGGAAAGTGTGAGAAAATTTGAAGGATGGTCAGATATCCTTGAGGAGCAACAAATTTGTATTCAATCATAAATGATATAGTGTGAAGCAGAATGGAGATCTATATCAGCAATTCAGTTGCATCTCATTCATGTCATTTCATTGTTACTTTCTTAACATTGTAGCAGTGATTCCAAAATCTCTTAATAGAATTGGTTTAACAACCATTTGTAAATCCTCTAACAAGGTGACAGTTCCATTGAATTGTTCTAAAGACCTCTTGCAAGGCCACTCCTCACAGGGTGATTAAATCCTCTAACAAGGTCACACCTAATAGTGTGTTTTGTAACTTTTAACCATGTTGGCTCCTAACAAAGCTCACTTCAAAAGAGTGAAAATCAGTAGCTAGTTACTTGGTGGTTTTTCCCATATTAGATTTCCACGTTAAATCTGGTGTCTCATGTTTTTATGTTATTTCTTTTATGCTTACATGTTAATGACTATGAATTTTTAAGATCAGTTAAAGATAACATATGTTAGGATAAACCACGGACATAAATAAAAACTACATGCAAATATAACCAATAACAGAAAATAATAGAACACACAGAAATGAACACAAGGCACCAAGATTTACCGTGGTTCACCCAATCCCTGGGCTACATCCACCAAATAGCAAGTCCGATCTTATTACAATCCAGTGATTACAACCTGATTACAATCCGTAATCCCTTACAGCTCAATACCGCTGCAAGAACCAATTTTGTATCACCACATATATAAAAAATACCCAACCCTAAGCCCATTTTATACAAGTATTAAATCACTTTAGGGTTATAACATGTCGGCCATAATATGTCGGCTACCATGTCGGCTACTTCCCAAAATTTTTTTTGAAGTATGTACAGTACTTTCCTGATCAGTCACCACAATCTAACAACATACACTACATTTACCGAGTTACAACAAATTTTTATATGTTTACCAAGTGACAACAGAAACTAGTTTTATTAGACATCTAAGGGATCTATGGATTTGTTCTTGTGGTAACTAATTCACCCCCCCTCTCAGATACTCTATCTATATTTTCAAAAATTTGTATCAGAGCTTTTAGTGCTTGCAAGAAAGGTTTCAAGGACCTATGCTAAAGATCAAGATGTCTTACAAGAGAGATATTCCAAGGCTTAACATAGATAAATTTTTAGCATGGCAAGGACTGATAAGACTTCATCTAGCTTCCATTGGATATACATAATTGAAATACCTTGGTGCAAAATATTAAACTCCTTCTGGTACATTATCTATTAATAACATTACTGAGAAGAAGACTCATAACACCATGATGATATATATTGCATCTGCTCTTAGCTATGAAGAATTTGATGATATCAAGGACTAAAAAATTGTCTTTAAAATGTGGAACAAGTGAAAAGATATCTATGGAGGTGATGAAAATGTGAGGAGAGAAAAAGCAAAATGTCTTAGAGGACAATTTGATTAGATGTAAATGAGAGAGGATGAAAACATTGTCAAATATATTGAAAGGATCAAAGAAAGTGTCAGTTCTATCAAAGATTCTAGAGGAGATATCAAGGAGGAAATAGTTATAAGTAAAGTTCTTAGAACATTGCTTCCCATTTATGTAATCAGATTATCTTCAATTCAAGAAAGAATATGTGGAGTGAATCATACGATAACTTTGGATGCCATAGTAGGACGATTGACAGCCTTTGAGCTAGATAACTATGACAATTATGTTCTAGCTTCCAAGAATGTTGAATTAGCATTTGAGGCCAAGCTTTCACTTAAGGAAAAAGGCAAGAAAATAAAGGACACTTAGTCAGAAAGTGAAGAAGACTAAGAGGAAATTTTTGATAGTGATATTGAAGTTGTTGAAGCTCTACTTGTAAGGAAATATTCTAGAGGTAGAAGAAAATACAAAGGTAAAGTTCCCTTAATCTATTTTTCATATGAAGAAATTGGTCATATTGTTGCCAGGTGCCCAAACAAGCAAAGAAAGGATGAGAAGAAAGGTCACAAGTGCAATGGAAAGAAAGATTTCAAATCATTCAAGAAAAAAGATAAGAAAACATGTTTTATGGCTAAGGATTCTGACAATAGTGAAGATGAAATTGTTTACATTGCTATGAAAGATGAATCTAATGATGATGAGGAAGATAAGATGGCATGTATCTCTCAAAATGATACATGGATAATAGATAGTGGATGTTCACATCATATGACTAGTGACAAAAAAAGTTTGAACACTTTGAAGACTATGATGGTGGTAGTGTAAGATTTGAAAACAATGAACCTTGCTGCACAAAAGGAAGAGGTCGAATCTCATTAACCAAAGAACTTGTATGTGATAGTGCCTATTGGGTTTAAGGACTAAAACATAATCTGTTGAGTGTGGCACAGCTAATCAATATTGGATTCAAGGTGTAATTCATGCATGACAAGACAAGACTACTAGATGACAAAGGAAAACTGATTGGATCAGACAAACAAACAAAAGGTAACTTATTTTATCTTGATCTTGGTGAATGCTCATGTTTTATTGCTCAAGTTGAAGAAAGTTGATTATGGCACAGAAGGTTATGTCATGTAAATTTTGATAACATGGTGAAAATAAGAAAATTTGTGAATGTAAGAGGCATTCCTAGTTTGAAGAAACCTGATGTTGGTCTATACAAGAATTGTCAGATTGGTAAAATGGGAAAGAATAGATTTAAAAGTAAAAATTATTAGTTTGAAGATATTTTGGAAATTATGCATACTAATTTATGTGGACCTATTGAAATTGAGAGCTATAGTGGAGAAAAATTCTTTATTCTATTTGTTGATGACTACTCTAGAATGATGGTTTTTATGTATATAAGAGAGGAGTCAGAAGCATTTGAGAAGTTTAAATGGTATTTAGCTAGAGTAGAGAAGGAAATAGGGAATGATGATTAGTGCAAAGAATTTTCAGAACAAATGAACAAAGAATTTGAAATGTCTATGTTTGGTGAGATTAAGTTCTTTGTTGGTCTTTAGATACATCAGAGAAAGAATGGTATCTACATTACTCAGTCTAAGTATATCAAGGAGATACTCAAAAGGTTTGACATGGAAGATTGTAAACCAGTTGGAACCCCAATGTGTACTAGATTAAAGCTTACTAAAGATGATGAATAAAAAGAGGTAGAACATACCTTATATAGATCAATGATTGAAAAATTGTAGTATGTAGTTCATACAAGGCTTGATATTTCTCTTGAAGTTGATATAGTGACAAGATTCATGGCAAAACCCAAAGAAAATAAGCTAATGATAGGGTATGTGCAGGATCATGGTCTACCAAACTATGCCCTTAAGTGGCATTGAAAAATTAGCAAATCAGGGTTATGTCAACTTGACACATAATTTTAAAGTGGTTATGGACTTTATATCAAAAAGTTGTAACAAAATAATCTATAGGAAATTGAATGTAGTTTCTAAACTACTAGGCCTTATCTGGAGAAACAAATAATTGATTGGTAAAAAGTTTGAATTTTAATGTAGTACTACGAAAATTTCAAGGCAAAAATAAAAAGTAGGTGTATATCTGACCACCATAATCAAAATGAAATGATAATATTTTTTTAATATAATTATAGATATAAAAAATAGACTCATGCCCAGATGTGACGCATATTTTTGGGTATTCTTATTCCAAATAAATAATTAAATATGAATTTTCTACTAAAACATTTTCAAAAAAAAAAAACTCTTGTGTCTGAGCACCTTAACTAATTGAAAATTTTACCAAATTTAGTTTTTATTTTATTTTTCTTATACTAGGTGAAGCATAGAATGTGACAACTTTTGGATTTAAAAAATGTTATACTGTTTGAAAGTTGTATCTATTTTTCAATCATTATGTCAATCAACACTTTATAATAATCTTCATTGCAAATTAACTAACAAATACTTATCGAACTTAGAATTTGACATAAATTATATCGATGGAATCTTGAGAGTGATATAAAAAACCCTTTTCATTTAATTCAATTTTGATCAAAATAACACTGTCAGATGGCTACCTGAAGTCTAAGTGTCAGTAAAACACTTCTCAAACATGTTTTTTGGGTTGATTGAATAGGCTTGATAAATACTAGGCCTAATCGGATATCCGATCATGTCCAGATATTTTTCACACCAATTTGGAGGGAAATTTGAGAGGGCATATTTTTTTCAATTTTAAATTCGGAGGGAAGGAAATTTGAGAGGAAATAAATTTAGTAGGGAAATTTTAGACTGTTTTAGATGGAAATTTATTTTGGGAATGTGTGGACATTGATATTATTATTATTATTATATTATAGTAATATGTATGATTATTATTATTAAATATATATAGTAATATTATCTGAATAAATTATTATATATAATTTATTATATATAATAATTTATTTGGTTATTATTATTAAGTCTATAATCTAGTAACATATATGAGTATTATTGTTATATAATCTAATAATATATTATTATTATATTAAAATATATAATATTATATAATTATAAAATATAATATTGTCATAAATGCACCATGTCGACACATTTCATGATAACGCATGTCCCTAGGGCCCCTAGTGACCCCTTTCAATGCATTCTCAATGGGTCCCTAGGGGTCCTAGGGATATACATTGTCATGAAATGTGTCAAAACTATAAAAGACTCTAATATGTCCCTAGGGGTCCCAGGACCTATAGGGACATATGTTGTCATGAAATGCATTGAAATGGGTCATAGGTTATCTTATGACCCCCTTCGACCTATATAAATGACTCTAATATGTTCATAGGGGTCATAGGACCCCTAGGGACATATGTCATCATGGAATGCATCGAAAAGGGTCATAGGTCATCTTATGACCCCCTTTGACCAATATAAATGACTCTAATATGTCCCTAGGGGTCCTAGGACCCATAGGGACATATGTCATCATGGAATGTGTCGAAAGGTGTCATAGGTCATCCTGTGACCTCCTTTGACCCATATAAACGACTCTAATATACTTGTATGTCATCATGGAATGGGTTGAAAGGGGTCATAGGTCATCTTGAGACCCCCTTTGACGCATATAAATGAATTTAATATGTCCCTAGGTGTCCTAAGACCCATAGGGACATATGTCATCATGGCATGCATCGAAAAGGGTCATAAGTAATCCTATTACCCCTTTCGACCCATATAAATGACTCTAATATGTCCGTAGGGAACCTAGGGCTCTTAGGGACATATGTCATCATAAAATGGGTTGAAAAGAGTCATAGGTCATCCTATGACCCCCTTTGATCCATTCAAATGACTGTAATGTGTCCTTAGGGGTCCTAGGACCCCTAGGGACATACGTCATCATAGAATTGGTCAAAAGGGGTCATAGGTCATCCTATGACCTCTTTCGACCCATATAAATAATTCTAATATGTCCATAGGGGTCCTAGGACCCCTAGGAACATATGTCATCATAGAATGGGCCAAAAGGGGTTTTAGGTCACCCTGTGACCCCCTTCGACCCATATAAATGACTTTAATATGTCCTTGGGGGTCCTAAGACCCCAAGAGACATATGTAATTATGGAATGTGTCAAAAGGGGTCATAGGTCATCATGTGACACCCTTTGACCCATATAAATGACTATAATATGTGCTTAGGGGTCTTAGGACCCTTATGGACATATGTCATCATGAAATGGGATGAAAAAGGTCATAGGTCATCCTATGACCCCCTTCAATCCATATAAACAATTTTAATATGTCCTTGAATGTGTTGAAAGGGGTCATAGCTCATTTTGTGACCCCCTTCGACCCATATAAATAATTTTAATATGTCCTTAGGGGTCCTAGGACCCCTATGGTCAGATGTTGTTATATAATGTGTCAAAAGGGATCATAGGTCATCCCGTGACCCCCTTCAAGCCATTTAAATAGTTTTAATATGTCCTTAGGAATCCTAAGACCCCTATGGATATATGTGGTCATGGAATGTGTTGAAAGGGGTCATAGGTCATCCTATGACCCCCTTTGACCCATATAAATGATTATAATATGCCCCTAGGACCCCTAGGAACATATGTATTCATGAAATGTGTCGAAAGGGGTCATAGGTTATCTTGTAGCCCTTTTCGACCCATTTAAATGACTCTAATATGTCCTTAGGGGTCCTAGGATCCCTATGGACATATGTCATTATGGAATGTGTTGAAAGGGGTCATAGGTCATCTTGTGACCCTGTTCGACTCATATAAACAATTCTAATATGTTCGTAGGGGTCCTAGGACCCCTATGGACATATGTCATCATGGAATGTGTTGAAAGGGACTTATGACCCCCTTCAACCCATGTAAACAATTCTAATATGTCCCTAAGGGTCCTAGGACCCCTATGAACATATGTCATCATGAAATGTGTCAAAAGGGACCTATGACCCCCTTTGACTCATATAAATGATTATAATATGTCCCTAAGGGTCCTAAGACCCCTAGGGACATATGTCATCATAGAATGTTTTGAAAGGACCTATGACCAACTTCGATCCATATAAACGATTCTAATATGTCCCTAGGGATCTTAGGTTCCCTAGGGACATATTTCATCATGAAATATTTTGAAAAGGGTCATATGTCATCCTATGATCCCATTCGACTAAAATTAACAATTCTAATATGTCCCTAGGGGTCCTAGGAGCCCTAGGGACACATGTTGTCATGGAATGTGTTGAAAAGGGTCATAGGTCATCCTGTGACTCCTTTTGATCCATATAAATGATTATAATATGTCCCTAGGGGTCCTAGGACCCCTAGCGACATATGTCATCATGGAATGTGTCAAAATGGGTCATAGGCCATCCTATTACCTCCTTTGACCCATATAAACTATTCTAATATGTCCCTAGGGTTCTTAAGACCTCTATGGATATTTGTCATCATGGAATGTGTCGAAAGGGCTCATAAGATGACCTATGACTCCCTTCGACCTATATAAAAAATTATATTATGTCCCTAGGGGTCATAGGACCCCTAGAGACATATTTCATCATGGAATGTGTTGAAAGGGGTCATAGATCATCTTGTGATCCCATTCGACCCATATAAAAAATTATAATATGTCCCTAGGGGTCCTAGGACCCCTATGGACATATGTTGTCATGGAATGTGTCGAATGACCTATGACCTCGTTCGACCCATGTAAACGATTCTAGTATGTCACTAGGGGTTCTAGGACCCCTAAGGACATATGTCATCATGGAATGTGTTCAAAAGGCTCATAGGTCATCCTATGACCCCCTTCGACCGATATAAACAATCCATCCTAATAGAAATAATATAGTAAAAATAAAATAATATATTAATAATAATAATAATAATAATATATATCAATAACATATATATATATGTATAATATATATATATAGATATATATATATATATATTACGTTATTATATTTAATAGAAATATAGTAAAAATAATAATAATATAATATAATAATATATATTATATTTATAGATTATAATAATAATAACATATGTAATATATTGTTATATATTAATAGTTACGTTATTATATTAAATAATAATAATAATTTAATTTAATTTAATTTCATATATATATATATATATATAGATTAATCATAACTCAAATTAGTCATATAACTCACAAATTCATTTTTCTCTCTAAAATTTGTTATTCCCTCCAATGTGTTTGTGTCGCCAGTATTAGATATTCGATATGACATTGGATATTCGATATTAGATCATATATCTAAACATGAGATTGGATATCTGATATCAAATTAGATATCCAATCTCATATTGAATATCTAATAAGGCTTCAGAATTACGTGCTAGGTTTGGTACTTGGATAGCTGAAAAAAAGTCAGAGCAAATTTTGAAGCACTTTTAGACATCTTCAAACTCTTTTTTTTTCACATTGCCACTTTTTGGCACACCATGATCCTACACATACTCGACAATCAAAAGAATCTTGAGATACTTGAAAGGCACTAAAGATTATGGATTGTGGTATAAACTTGGAGGAAATCTACACTTAAAAGTGTTCATTGATGCTGATTGGGCTAGAAATTTGGATGAAAGAAAGAGTACAAGTGGAGGAGCATTCTTTCTTGGAAAAAGGTTCATATCTTGGACAAGTAAAAAGAAAAAGTGCACATCCCAATCTATAGCTGAAATAGAGTATGCTGTAGCATCAGTGAATTGTTCTAATATTATTTTGTTTAAATAGTTGTTAGAAGGCATGAAGGTTGAGATCAAAAAACCAATTGTTATGTTTTGTAATAATACAAGTGCAATTAACATATCTAAGAATCTAGTGATGCATTTCAAAACCAAGCACATTTCTATAAAATAACACTTTGTCAGAGAATTGGTGTAGGATAAGGAAATCAGTTTGAAATATGTCCATACAAAAGAATAGATTGCACACATAGTAACCAAGCCATTACCTAAGGATGAATTCTTGTATCCAAGAGGTAAGTTAGGGATCATTCCCCTATTTGGAGCTCACTAAAATAAAGTTTTAGTGATGCATTAATAGGAACCAATTTGAAAATCTATTAGTTGATGCAGCATAATCAAGAGAACATTGCATATGAATTAGTACTCAAGGTACATTGATACTCATTTGGTATGTGTTTTCTTTAGCATGTGTTTTCAAAGAGCGCGAGTTTACTATCATATCTTTTTGAAATTTTTTTGAGGGGGAGTTTACTATTTGGAGAAGAAGCTAGGTAATTCCTTCACAGAGGGAGATTATTGCATTAGAGAAGTTTGTGGCTTAAAATCTGAAGAAATTTTCTGTCAGAAAAAGACTTGTTTTCAAATCTCATTGTGCTATGACATATTGTATTTCCATCAATTCCAAAGAGGGGTATTGTTGGATACAATTGTCTAATTGCATGTTGTCTTTGATGTTACACAAATGTCATATCAGTTGGCAGTTAGTGTCCACTGAGCTCAGTTGGTCAGCAAAGTGATTTTCTGTGTATACCAAGCATTCCTGGACATTACTCTTTATAGATACTCTCTACCAAGCTCACTTGGGCATCAAAGGAAAATGTGATAGAAAGTAGTGTTAACCAAGCTCACATGATTAATGAAGGGAAGTTAGTGTTTATCGAGCTCAATCGATCTCCAAAGGATTTTTGCAGTTACGAAGTGTTAACTATGTTTTTTTTGTTTAACATTCGAAATCATTTTAGGAATAGTATTTACCGAGTAGGGTCAACCAATGAAAGATTTTATTGATTTTGGATTATAAAGATTAATCAATTCAAGTATTGTTTCTAGCTGATTGAGGTAATGATTATTGGTAATTATAAGTTTTAAATGAGCTGACTTTTATAATTTGAATGGTATATATGAAAGGTCAAGCTAAGAATTCTAAAGCATGAGCAAGTGTGCAAGTGTATTGATTGTTTGAAAAGGAAAGTGTGAGCAAATTTGAAGGATGGTCAGATATCCTTGAGGAGCAGCAAAGTTGTATTCAATCAGAAAGGTTCTAGTGTGAAGCAAAATAGAGATCTGTATCAACAATTCAATTATATCTCATTTAGGTCATTTCATTTTTACTTTCTTACTATTGTAGCAGTGATTCCAAAATCTTTTAATAGAGTTGGTTTAACAACCATTTTTAAATCCTCTAACAAGGTGATAGTTCAATTGAATTGTTCTAAAGACCTCTTGTAAGGCCACTCCTTATAGGGTGATTAAATCCTCTAACAAGGTCACACCTAATAGTGTGTTTTGTAACCTTTAACCAGGTTGGCTCCTAATAGAGCTCACTTCAAAAGAGTGAAAATTAGTAGCTAGTTACTTGGTGGTTTTTCCCATATTGGGTTTCCACGTTAATTCTGGTGTCTCATGTGTTCATGTTATTTCTTTCATGCTTACATGTTAATCACTATGAATGTTTAAGATTAGTTAAAGATAACATACATTGCATTTCCTGAGTGACAATAGTAACTAGTTTTATTAGACATCTAAGAGATTTGTAGACTTGTTTTTGTGGTAATTGATTCACCCCCCCTCTCAGCTAAGCCATCTATATTTCCAATAGAGTAGAACTTGCTTTCCTTAGTTTTGCTATGCTATTCTATCCTTTGTTGACTACTCCAAGAAGCTTAATTTCAAACTTTATTCTTGCCTTGGCTTCATACAAAGTACCAAAATAGGTGGCCTTGGGATCCGTAGGTTCATTCAATATTGCTTCAATGATATCCTTAGTGTCATCAATGTTAAGCTCATAGGATAGAGTCTTAACCCACACCTATCTAGGTTTGACTAGTTAAGTGTATGCTTTGTCCAAGTTTACCATGAAACAAACATCATCCTTGTAATCTTCTACAAGTTTCTTAGGAATTCTGAATCTGTTATTCATCTTTTCCTTGAATGAATCAAAGTAATTTTCCAAGATACTCACAAAGTTCTCACTCAATTCTGCTATATATTCATTAATCTAATAAGTACTAGTACATCTTTTCTCCATATGATTGAACCTTTTGAAGGGAAATTTTTTTTCCTAAAGATATATAAGAAAATCAAGAGTGAACCAAACTTACATTGGTTATTCTTCGAAGTCCTCATGCTCTCCATGTTCTTGTTGAATTGATTTAGCATTAGCTTAACAAGGTCGAAGGACATGTTGTTCTTCACCATCTCTAGAGCTAGATCAACTACCTCACATGATACATTGTTGAGAGGACTGAAACTATAAAATTTATGAGCTATTACATGAATTTAAAATTTCAGCTCCATGTCAGCTACATTGTTGATCATCATGCCTCTTCCATCCCACTCGACAAGAGTTTTGCTTTCTAGTTCTACCCTACTTAGGGTTTTGGTAGACTTTTCCTTGTTCAACATTGGGAGCCCTATGATTTGATGAATAAATTTCTTTGTAATTTGAATAGATTTCTCCAACTATAGCTTCTCATTGTGTACATGGCTAAGGATGAACCTTATCCATTTTATCTAAAAGTCGTAGGGCATATGCGAAATGTGTGTTGAACCCTTCATGATGAATGAGCATCAAGCTTGGATTTTTGTGGATTTATGCTTTTCATGGTTAGGGATGTGTTGGAAATACATTAGAGAATATTTCCTCATGATTGTATAGAGATTGGATGGATTGAGTTGAAGTTTGAACCATTTTTTGTTGTTGCTAGAATTGTGTTTTCTAGTTTTTGGGTTCCTGTTGCGAGCCATTTAACTAATGTTTTGCAATGAGTTAGAGGCTGTGAAGTATAAGGATCAAAGAGGGCCTAGAGTACTATCTTTGGTTAAGGTCTCTAGTTCTAATTCATTATAAGTTAAGATATTTGGAAATTCTCTTGGAGTATCAATTTCTAGTAGTTTGTACTATAGGTTTCTTTGCATGACTTCCAACATGAATTTGAAGATATCCTTAATGAATTAGAATTAGAAATCTTAAGGGCCTATAGAAGAATTAAATTAAAACCTTCAATTCAAAGAAAAATTTTTAATTCAATCAGGTCTATGAGGTATCACAATTTTTCTTGGGTATCAATTTTTGGACATTTAATTTCTGTTGGAGGCCAACTTGTGGCTCTTAAAGAATTTAATGTTAGTTTTTGACATTCTGGGCTCACTTATGGCTTAGATTGGTATAAGTAATGATTGTGGTGGAGTCTTTTATTGATTCATTCAATGATGGAGTTATGATTCATTTAGAGGAGGAGGAGTAAGTGTGGAGTGTAGCTAAAAGGCAAGTTTTCTCAAGTTTGTGGATAGAGAGCTGAATGTGAGGCAGTTTATAATAGGATTGTGATGAAATTGTGAATGTGTGCATAGAGCATTGAATGTTAGGTAGTTTACACTTGGATCTTGGATAAAGTTTGAGAATGGCTAGTAGCTATGGCTTGGAAAACAAGGAAATTGCTTGGTGAGCTTGTGAGCACAAGTTGAGATCTTCCTTGGAGGTTTCTACAAGAGTGTGGATTTTGACTAGCTAGTTTTTCAGGTGGATCTTGAGGGATCTTGTAGAACTTACCTGCTTTATATTTGGTCATAATAGAGAAATCCTTACAGCCCAACACATTGCATGTAACAATTATTTTATGAATAAATTATTATAATTTGGTATCACATCTTGCATTGTTATTGTGTTTCCACTATGTGGTTATTTGCTGGGGGCTAGGACATCTCTTTTGGGGTTTCTACTCCCTTATATTATGTCAAGTGGTATCAAAGCTCAGTTGTTCCTGAGTGTATAAGCAGATCACCAAAGTGTGAGATAGTTTGTATAGGACCTTGGTTGGGTGAAGCTTATCAGATCTCAGTTGTTCCTGAGTGTACAAGATGATAGCCAAAGTATGAGATAGTTTGTACGAGAACAGTAGTTGGGTGAAGTTTATCAAAGTGGAGGTTGTTCTTGAGTGCATAAACAGATTGTTGAAGTTGTGGTAGTTTACACTAGGACTTGGGTTAGAGAAATATATCTAAGTTGATCTTGATCTTATGGTGGATTTTCTTTCTAGAGTCCTAGATCTCTTGATTGCGAGGAGGTAGATCATGCTTTTGGCTTGCAATTGCAGAGGGCTTGCAGATGGATTGATGGATGCAAAGATGGAAGACTAATCTTGTTGAGGCATGATCATAGAGATTTTTTAGATTGAAAATTTGTGGTCCTAGACTTGTGATGTGGTTCTTGATTGTTCATGGAAGGTGTCAAGTTGTGATCTAACTTGCAAACAATTTGAGGTTGTGACAAGGAGCGTGGGAATGATTTCTTGCAAAGAGTTAACAAAGATCTTGGAAGATGGCTCCAAGAGGATTGGATCTTGAGATGATTGTAAATCTCCATGATGTGGTGGAGAGGAATTTTTCTAAGATCAATACTTAGTTTGAAGCTAGTTTGGTTGATTGAACTAAGGAGGAGGTTTCTCAATTTGAAACTAGTTTAGTTAATCAAGAGAATGATAGGATGAGGAAGGCATTCCATAGATGTTTGTGGAGTTGGAGTCTACCGATCTGGAAGAGAGTTGTCAAGATGGTTGCAAGACTTGTTTATGAGAGAAGATGGCATGGCAAGGTTGAGGTGGAAGAGTTTGGTTTTGTTGATTAGATTGTTGAGTCTGATACAAAACTTGTAGAGTAGCTAGACATTGTTACTAAAGATATTCCTATCCCTTTTGATGTTGGGATAGAGGTTGATTTTAATGATTAGTTGATTGAGTCTAACATAGAGATTGTAGAGCACTTGGTCATGGATGATTTGATTCCTATTTGTGGTGAGTTGTATGTTGTACAGAATCTTATTGTGATTAATGAGATTGCTGGTGTTGTGAGTTTGGCATGTGTTGATGGAGATCTAAATATTGCTACTAATATGGAGTTTGTTGTTACTGATGTGAATTCACTAATTTCTTATGTGGATGAGGGTTTACTGATGAAGCATAGATGGTTGATTTTCATGGTTTTTCTATTGACTTTGATGAAGTGGAAGCATGTGGTGAAGATGAAGAAGGTTGCAGATTTTTCTTTGGGCATCAAAGTATGGGACACACTCTTCTATTTACTTGGGGAGTTTGATGCATGACCATCAAGCTTGGATTTTGGTGGAGTTATTATTTTCATGGTTAGATATGTTTTGAAGAAAAATTGGAGAACCTTTTCTCATGATTGTATAGAGATTATATGGATTGAGTTGAAGTTCGAGTCATTTTTCCTTACTACTGGAACTATGTTTTTTGGTTTCTAGGTGCCTATTGTGAGCCATGTAACTAATTTTCTACAAGAAGTTAGTGGTTTTTATGTTTAGGGATTGAAGAGAGCCTAGAGTAATATCCTTGGTTAAGGTTTCTAGTCCTATTTCATTATCATTTGGAAGATATTTCTATTCTATTGGAGAATCAATTTCTAGCAGTTTACACAATGTGTTTGTATGCACAAATTCTGAGATAAATCTGAAGATATCCTTAATGAATAAGCCTTATTGAGCTTAAGATGTTGTAGAGGACCTAAATTAATACCCTTGGTTCAAAGAACATGTTCTAATTCAATTTATTCTATGAGATGTCATGATTTTTTTTGGGTATCAATTTTTTGACATTTAATTTCTGTTGGAGGCCAAGTTGTGGGTCTTCAATTATTTAATGTTATTTTTTTGGCATTTTGGGCTAGCTTGTGGCTTATATTGGTATAATTAAGGGTTGTGGTGGAATCTTCTATTGATTCATTCATTGATGGAGGTATGATTCATTCATTTGGAGGAGCACTGAGTGTGGAGAGTAGTTGAAAGGAGAGTTTTCCTAGGTTTGTAGATAGAGTGCCAAATGTAAGGTAGTTTACACTTAGATCTTGCATCAAGTTTGAGAAATTCTAGTAGTTGCATCTTGAAAAAGAAGGAGATTGCTTGGTGAGCTTGTGAACAAAAATTGAGATCTTCCTTGGAGGTTTATACAAGAGTGTGAATTTGGAATAGCAAGTGTTTGGGTTGGAGCATGAAGGATCTTGCAGAACTATTACTTTCTTTGTATTTGGGAATAACTGGGAAGGCCTTACAGCCTAACACATTGCATGTAATAGTTATTTTATGAATAAATTATTATAATTTGGTATTAGATCTTGCATTGTTATTGTGCTTCTACTGTGTAGTTATTTTCTTGGGGCTAGGAAATCTCCTTTGGGGATTCTTTTTCCTTGTACTACATCACTTGGTCCAAATGTTGATGCTCGGGTTTTAACACACCATTCACACATAACTTTTCCAGAGTTTCATCCATCTCTAGGGTTTTGATATCTTGAATCAAATAGTGAAAATGTGAACGAATATCGCTAACAAGTGATAACTTTGGTAGAATCTACTATTGAGCTCTAATTGGATTAAATGCTTCTGTAATTTCCAGACTCAATTTGAAGTCTAGTGCCTTCCAATCGACTCCTTGAACCAACATCTTGGATCCTTTCTTGCTTTTGTTGTTGGAGGATGCCATGCTCTGTAGGGTTTATGAAAACATAAAAATCTCTTAATAAAAAATGCACACATTTCTTAGAAGCACATAAGTCACTCTTTGTAAATAGCCCTTCAAAAAATTCGTGGTTGTAAATGAATCTGATTCCCTTTCTTTTAACAAATTTTCACTTTCCAATCACCATCAATGCATGGTACGATTTCTTGTTTGGTGATAGACTATCTTCCACTTAGTTTAACCTTAGTACTTAATAGAGTCATTCATAACTCAATGTCCACATAATGTTTTATTGTATCCCAACTTTTATTGGTATAGTCTTGCAACCTGACCTAGCTCGGTAAGGTCTATATTATCTTTAGATACTCAGTGATCCCTTTGCATCTTGAATGCTAATATGGATCTTTTATTTTAGTAGGCTGTCTAATGTAGGATGTCTTCTTCAAAGTCCTATTTCTAGTCATCCCTATAGGAGTTCAAGTAGAAATGCTTGAGTCAACCAATTCTTGAGTGACATGTGCTTCATGGCTCATACTTGCATTCTGAAAGGATTTTAGAATCCATTGCTACATCATCTTCTTTCTGATGTTTTTAGCTTTCACTTTCCTTTCATCTTCTATCCTTCCAATGTTCATACAATTCTTGGCAATATGTCCAAGTTCTATATAAATAAAACATTTTCTAGTAGTGTCCCTTGTCCTCATATGCCCCAAATTATCCATAGTAGTGACATCTACACCATGTGTTGTAGTCCCAACCAAATATAGCTTTCACAATCTATTCTATTCAGTTCAATATCTTTTTTTTTTTCATTTAGAAGATTTGTGCCCATGCTTCTTGCATTTGTGACATTTTCCTTCAAGTTTAGGTTTCTCTTTACATTCATTAGCTCTATGACAATGCTTATTGAAATTGTAACATTTTCCATTGAATTTCTCTTTATAGTTCCTCCAACAATTGTTTAATGTATGACCTAACTTATCACAATGATTACAAGTAGGAATTTTATTCTTTTGAGCTCCTTGCTTGGATGATTCACCTCCTTCTATGTATCCTATTCCCACTTTCCCTTTTTTCTATGTTGACTTTTCTCATTCAACTGATTCGTGTCTATTTGAGATTTCATGATACTCTCATTGGTTTTCTTCTTAGTATTTAGATCATTTTGCAATCTTTCATTTTCTGATCTAAGATTCATGATTTCTTCATTTACATTAGTAAGCTGATCAATGAAGTCTACATGTTGAAGGGATAGATGCTAAATTTCATTGTTCTTTCCTTCTATCTCTTCTTTGGCTTTGTCTTTTTCTTCCACATGACTTAACACAATCTTACTGACTCAATTTCTTATTTTCTTTTCACTTTTCTAATTTCTTCTTGAAGATTACAATTCTTTTCTAATAGGTCTCTAATCACCTCATTTAGTTCAACTAAATTTCATTTTGGATAGATATGTTCAATTCTTTCTTTAGTGTAGAGTTTCTCATTTATATGTACTACAAGATCTTTTATTCTTTTCAACAATTGAGAAATTTTCTCTTTTGCTTTCTTAAGTTGCCCAATAGCCAATTCGAAATCTAGCCTTTTGTTGTCAATAGCCTTATCTAGCCTAAATACTACCATTTCTTCTAATCTTGGCTCAAGCTGTTAAATTTCTTTGAGAAGCATGAATCTCTAATACCAATTGTTGGAAATATAGGATAGGCTAGGTTACTAAGAGGGAAGGGTTGAGTTAGGAACCAATAAAACATAATCTTATTCTGCCAATTAGTCCATTATATATATTCTAATCTAATTACATGCATGAATAACTAAAAGCATTAAAACATTCATAACACTTTGACACAAGATGTGTTGAGCCATAATCCTTCCAAATAGAAAGTAAAATTGGGGTGGGGATGATACCCACAAGCTTTAGTACTACAATATAAAGTTGGTTAGTTAAGGCTTATAATTGATCACTTCTAATGATCTTCCCTGCTAGGGGCAATAAGGACTACTAGGCCCACCTTTCTAAAGGATTTAAAAAATATACATTGAAGTGTGCACTCAATAAAGAGATTTGTAAAATACTATTAATTCTACCTTGTGAAAGGATTTAACTATTCCACCTGTTAGGATGAATCAGTGGCTGATCTCTAATCTATAACTCTAATTTGTTGGTTGACATTCTTTTGGAGTGTAATGATCACCTTGTTGTGATAGATAAATCTTTGCTACTCCTTATATTGCTTGTAGCCTTCTTAATTTGCACTTTTTCTCTTATTTTATCTTACACATTTTTATACATATTCTTTTGGATGTGTTATAGTACATTACATATATACCAATCCAAATTATAATTGATTAAAGTTAGCTACAATACAAGTTTCACAAAAATACACAAAGTTGGCTCAACTACCAGTACTCAGGTTCTGAAGACAAACTTGATGAGGTTTGATACTTAGAAAGCATTGTCAACACTTGACATCATGATGCTCTTAGTAGATGTAGAAGCTCAGTTCATACTAATCACTTTCAAGTAGTCTAAACTAGGTCAACACTAGTAATTCAATGAATACTGCAAAAGTTGACATATAAACTGAATTACTTGGTTGATGCTTCCTAACTTGGTCAACACTTGGTTCACATCATTTATGCTAGGAACTCAATAAAAACTATGAAGCTTGGTTTGCACTAATATTCAAAAGCTTGGTAGATACTTCTCAGTAAGAACTAAATACCGATTCTTGAGATTAGACAAGTGTTTGGTTGGATAAGGCACAATGAGCTAGAAAAGAGATTTCTATTGGTAAAGAGATTATAGTGAACAATTTTAAAGAATAGTATAGAGGCTAGTTGGATGGTGAGTTTAGTGGTCTTTCCCCTAAAGCTATTTAGATAGTGGGTCCTTTTGCCTTCCACAACTCCCAGAATAGGGTTTGTATAACTACTAATAGGGTAAAAATCTCCTCATTGGGATTCAAAGTGTCCTAATGGGGACTAATATGTACTAAATGTATTTTGTTGGCTCCTAATAGGGTCAATCCTCTTACAAGGAACTTATATATTAGTACATCATTTTGTGGGTACCATTCCCAGTGGGGTTTTCCATCTGATCAAGGGTTTCCCTAGTTACCAAATATGGTGTTATTGTGTATGGTTATATTCTTTGGGTTATTACACTTGTTGATTACATATTTCAGAATTAATAAGATTAAAAAGATTTATTTTAATTGGATAATTGATTCACCCAAGCTTTCATAGTTATCTTGGCCAGATTTACTTTCTAACATTCTCATCTAAAAGTTGAACTAAAGTAAGTGAGAGGGATCTCGTAAATATTGTCATCATTGTTAAAATTTTTCTAAGGGAGTCAAACATGTAAGCCTCATATATTTATAGTTGACCCATGCTAAGGTGTAGATGAAGAAGGTGTTAACATGAATGATGATGGAATTCTTATGGAGGAGTATATTTTTGTTAATGGAGATATGATTGAGTGGTTATTATAATCACCTAGAAATGGCCATCTATACTATTAACCCCCTTCTCAGCATTTTGGCTAAATTAATTATCACTTCTCTAGGCCAAGTTGCCAAAAATCAATTAATTCAATTTTAACCTATAGTTTGACTATATTATCTTAAGTCCATATTTGATAAAAAATCCCCTTTTAGTTAAATAAAAGACCCCATTCTTCTAACCCACTCAATATGCACACATAAAGTCCTTTAGCTATTTACAAATTAGAAGATAAGGCTTTTGTCTCACATGACAAGTCAACTCATTTTCTTTGGTTGATTTTCTCTTACACATGGAACATACCAAAAGTCAACCCCCACCCTCAATTGTCCGCTTCCTTGATCTTGATCTCAACTATCTATCTACCTTTAAAAGAGAGAGCCCTCTCCTTCTCAAAGGATAAATGTTGATAATTATTATGTTGCAGGGTTCTCAATAGATCTTCTTAGAGCCGTTGGAGAACTTATCACTTCTTGTCTACTTCTCTATTTATCACTTTCATATTATCTTAGATTTATTTGCATGTAGTTTAGTTCATTTTACAATAGCTTAAATCACCTAGTTTAATTAGAATGAATTTTGTGACACTCTCATTTGCTTAATCTAGTTGCATTGTATATCTCATTTTACCATAAATCATATTTCTATTGCATACTTCAAGAATCATTTTGGAAACTTACATTTATTCTTGTCTAAGGAACCTCCCATTGCATAGTTTACTAGCAAGGAATGTGTCTCTAAGAGTTAGCTAAGAGTTTCTCATATGCACAAACACACATCTTTGTACTACATGGATAGGAAGCTCTAAGTCAACATTCAAACATTCCAATTCATGAAATATCTTGAATAGAAGGGTTTAGTGGAGTGAACTTTCTTAGTGTACATTTTTGGTGCCCACTATGGGGTAGAATGTTATTAGGTTTCCTCTTAATCAACACATTTTTCTTGCATTTTTTTCGCTTTTTTTCTTTTGTAGACATGGTTATCGAGCAATACTTTCTTAGTATCATATAATAGTTCTCAGTACTGCTATGTGATACTTTTCCAATAAAAATATCACACACCCATATAGAACTCTATCGTACTAGTATCCAAAGTTTTATCAGTCGGCTATTGGGAAAAGTATCACACAAAATAGAAATATCATACCACTATATTGAAAATTATTGTATGATATTCTATCAGCAGGAAAATATTGCCCAACCTCAAACTTGTTAAGTTGTTTGGGTTTTTTAATCAATTTTTGGTCTTTGGCATTCTATTCTTTGGGTATTTTAAGGTCTATTACTATCTGATAGAGGTTTTATTTTAGGTTTTCACCTTGCTTTTTAGGTCAACCTTTGTGCATGTAGGTTTTTCCCTAAACACTTGAAAATTTTCCTTAAAAGAATGTATGTTAAAGCTTCACATGCAAAAGGCTACTAACAATTGTTTGCAAGACTGCCTACAAATTAAAAAAAACCAAACACATGCTTTTATTTCTATCATTTTGTGTACGTCAATCAAACTAATTTTTTTTCTTTCATAGGCACATAAGACTTGATTGTGGTTTGTCAATGGTAGGAAAGTATGCTCTTCACCCTTGTGGTGAATCATAAATCTTGAACCACCTTTAGATTTCAAAAGAAAGAGGGTTAGTAGAACTTATTTGATGTGTTTGGGGGAAACAATTGGGATAGGAGAAAATTCTCTTGAATCTCATGATGAATCGTCCCCGAAGAGTGGATCCAATATGTTTTAGTCTAGAGTCCTTTAGAGGGCCTACTCTTGAAAACTCAAGAGGAACAATCCAAGTGCAGAAAAGTGATCCCATCTATTCTGACCCATTATAAACTCAAGACTATCAAGGACACAAAACCTTTGTAGATGTTGTACTTGTATTCGCTTAGTATGAGTACATGTGGGATTGGGACTATGAGGAAAATACTAGGAAAGAACATTTAAGGTGCTCTTGTGGCCACGAGGTCTATTACTTACTATAAGGCAAGGTGTCTCATAATTGGGTACAAGAGGAGTACTACAAATGGAAGTCCAATCTAAACACCATAGGTTAGTAATACCTTATTTTTCCACTTAGCATATTGGTGCAAGGATCAATCCTAGTGGATTACCTAGATCACCCCAATATTTTACACTCAACATTTGTGTGCCCTTGGCTATGCTAATGGCATTTCTATGAAAAAGCCAATATCTCTTATGGGAAACCACTTTATGTGAGGCATAGAGTAACTTAGTGTGGGCCAAGTTGTTGAGTAATGAACCATGACTATTAGGTAGATTTGTCTTGGCATGTGTTCTCGGATGTGCTAGAACTATGTAAATATTCTTGCAAATCAAAAATCTCATTAGCATTGGTAGGAATTTTCTTTGATATTATAATTGCGTATTAGAAAGGTTTCGTTGTCCCTTGTCCAACTATTTGAGACATGTGAATTACTCTTACTATTTGCAAACCATGTTGTTCTTTAATGAAAACTAAGGTCCTATACTTTTTGCAAAACACTCTGATCTAAAAACATTTGACAATCAACCTGAAACATAAGTCCTCTTAGCTTAAAATTGCCTTTCTCATAGTTCACTTGCCCTTTATCAATGCACAACCTTTTGAGGAGATTAATTTAGTGGTGAATCTTCTCCATTTGGTGATCCTATCTCATGGGTTGATCATCATTTCAAAACTCACGCATGTAATGCTGGTCAACCACGTCACCAGATATTTATACAATTTGGGTCCAACTCACATGGTAGTCACCCACTAGTTATCACATGATTGCTCAAAAATATCGGTCCAATCACCAATGTAATATACATTTTGGATACATGTATTTTAAAAAATTTATCATCCTTTGCATGTTGTTTCTTGTTGGACAACATTCTTTTGCTAATACTACAACCAATTAATTTTCCCTTGGGTTGGATGTTGCCTACAATTTTCCCGATGTGTGTCAAACACCAACCCCATTTAGCCAACTATTTTCTATTGTGGGCTTGCATAGTAAGGAGAATTTCACCTACATTTAACATTCTCACCTGTTAATCTTGCATAATTTTCCAACCTACATTGGACTAGAAGATATTATTATTCTACACAATTCTCTCTTTTCTACTCTAGAGACTGGCACTTCTTATTGCTGGCAAAGTTTTAGAGTGTTGAGTGCATTTCCCATTGACTCGTGCACCATGGTTTTTGTATAAGGTAACTAATTTTTAAATTATTTTTTATTTGGTATAGGTACTAGTTATTTTTAACTATCCAGTGTCCACTAGTGATTGGACATCTCACATGGTAAGATAGGTTTGTGAATTTTATTGGGTAGTACCATATACTTTAGTACCTTAGTGGTAGTACCCTTTTTGTGAGAATGAATCATATTATTGTTATTATATTTATTCTAAGTAGTTTACTATCACAGTCTTTGACTCATCACTCTTTGAGTTTTTTTTGTTCAACAACTAAGTTGATTTATTTTTTGTAGCCTTTATCGATTTGCAATTTCAAACAAGAGGGGTAATAGGGTTTCAAGTAGGATCCCTGAAAGCCAAGAGAGGCCACCATTAGCAAAACAAAGAACCATATCTACATATTTTGGTAATGGAAATGTTGGCAACCTACAAGATTCAAAAATTAGATCTCTAGTGCTTATTGAAAAAAGAGATTCATCACAAGTTGGAGATCATATTGAAGAAGTTCAAGTTGGTGAACGTAATATCTTAGTAGAGGATGAACTTGAACATGATTTGGAGGCACTTCCCTTGAGTAAGGAGTTAAAAATTGATATTATAGACTTGGAGTCAGTTCTAGACTAGTTGAGTGATAAAACCAAAAGTGATTCCATAAATTATGTTCACATATAGGCAACATGAAGTGTTACTAGCTGTTATCTTACTTGATTAGTGCACGGGCACAAAAAAGAAATCATGAAACAACCATTAAGTAAATTGACTCAACCATAGATGTTTTCAAATCTTAGGAATATAACAAACCATTTGATAAAATTAAAAATGGTCTGATTGGAATTTGAGTAGAAGATACGTTTCTTGTCACCAAATTAGTGTGAGTTACATGATAATTCAAGGTAGGTAATGTTGTGAGAAAGATTCATGTAAATAGAATGTTCAATTCTTTACAAATATGGTAAATGTAGTGGTCTTCAATGGGTGAGCCCACACCCTTTTAAGAGGTGTTGCATGTTGAATAATTAGTTTCATCGGTTGTAAATAATCACTAGATTTCATTAATTTTTAGTGATAACAAGGGTAACTATAAGAAATTTTAAAGTTTTTAAATAAAGTCATTTTCTTAAATGTGATTTTTTATATAGATTGGGGTTGGTCTATAGTTTAATATCAATAAGTACAAAATAAAATATTTTTAAGTGTTTCAAGGAGTGCTAAGTGTTCTATTCATTGTATGAGAGACCAGTTTGTGTAAATCACTATTCATGAAATATAGGTCAATGAGTTTGACTAAAAAAATACACAGTTAAATCTGAAATCCCAATAGCAATAACAAAAAAAAAGGATTTAAAAAAAATTCTAATTAGATAATAAATTTTAATAATCTAATCAGTTAATATTTGTAACGTAAAATTAAAATTAAGATATATAGAAATTAATAACAAGTTAGACCTCACTACCAAGGTATGGATGAAACATACAAAGAGGAGTATTGAATAGAAATGGTCTATTCTAATGATTAGACTTTTTGGTATAAAGTTTATGGAGACTCAATCTCTTAGTTTAATCTATTTTAGTTCCAGCAAGATTTGAGCTCATTAAGAAATTTTCAACTTCACTATTTGATCAACAAGCACAAATGTTCAGACTAAAGAATGATAAATAATGAACTCATTATGAAAATCTTCCTTAAATTCCTTGTCTTTATGAATCTAAATAAAATCATGATAATACTTGAACTCAGAAGAAATCTAATATATGTTAAATTATTCTTCTTATAAGAAGCCCAACGAAAACCTCCATAGCTCCTATAAGAAAACCTTCCACATCTTGAAAATAACCAATCAAGAGCTAATATCTTATTTTTAAAAATATGTAACAAAAGCTATAATATCTAGAAATTTATTCTTATAGCATTCAAAAGATCCTACATAGAACAATTATTTAATAAACTATAAAATTGAAAGTTTCATATATTATCTTTTATAAAATTTAATTTAATCATCTTAAATAAATAAATCCTTATAATTGATAAAAAAATAGAATTTAATAAACTTAAGAACTTGCTTTCTTGTCATGTAAAATCGTGATTACCCAAGTTAAATAAATTAAATTTGAAATTAGATCGTCTCTTTCAAAATAAATATGCAATTTTAAAAATAGAAAAAACCATTATAAAATCTATCAAATATTTTTAAAAATTAATTAAAAAAACCTTGCTACTCTATTTAAAAAATTTAATAATATATTTATTCATAACTCAATAGAATTGCATCGAGTATTGTCGACTACTCATGCCCTAACAACTCTTCCTTTGCAGATGCCAATTTATTTGTTGATATAACAAATAAAAGAGATATTAAAAGGATTGTCATCCTCTAGCCTTAATGCTCTACCTCATGTTCTTTAACTATGATAAATTGGGAGAGCCAAAATAAAAACCATGGTGCATGATTAGAATGTGATAAACTATATGGACCAGTTTGGTTGTTGGAATATAAATTAGAAATTGGGATATGGAATTATAAAATTTGAAATTTGTATTAAAGTTTCTAGAATTTGGTTTGGATTGTTTGGTTCACCAATAATTCAAAATCGAAATACACATTTTGTTCATTTCGTTGTATATTTCTAGAATTGGAATGCCAATCTAAAGAAATCTAGATCAAATTTTAACATAGTGTTACAATCACATGGAAATAAATGCCAGAATGAAGGAAAACCAAAGAATCTATGAAGCTAACATTCCTACTTCATTAAAAAATTATGATATTCTTGGTTGTGAACAAAATTGTGATATGAAAACTTTATCTTCAAAATAATAGACATTGAAAAGCCATTGTACATAACCACTAAATTATGATTCATATTTTGGTCCACCTTAGAGGAAACAATAAGTTCTTATACTAATTGGAATTGAAAAGTTGGCCTAACATATAATTTGGTGACTCATTTACTTTCAATAAAAAATGATTCATTGAGATCACTTAATAGAACCTATGAAGTACCCATTAATCATGTTCTTTCAAATTCCATTATAAATATCCCTATTAGGTTATAATACACACTATTAAATGTGACCTTGTTAAATGATTTAATCACCCTATCAGGAGTGGCCTTGTTAGGAGACTTTGGAACATTCTATTACAATGTCACCCAGTTAAAGGATTTATATAAACTATTAGGTCTATATGACTGTTAGGTGAACCTTGATTAAAAAATTTCAAATATTGTTTACAATGGTTATAAAATAGCAACATGGTTTGATCTATTAAGTACAACTCACATTGAAAATTTAGATCTATGTTTAGTTCATGTGCTAATTCATTGTTTAGCCTCCATTTCCATCTTAACTTTGATTCTCTTGGCAACCCTTCAAGCAATCACCCTTCACTTCTTCTCAACTTGATTCTGCCTTCTTACATTCACTAGTCAATAACATAAGTAATTGTTCCAACTCTCTAAAATTCTTTCAATGCTTTCCCTTGCTTCTTACCTACATAGACAATAAAATTTTAGCATGGTACCTCCTTAAATAGGTAGCTTTGATCCTTTTTCTCTTAAACACCACCATAGATATCAAAGTTTGCAATTAGATCCATCACAAATAATGATTCTAATCACCTTTTTGTTCATCCTCTTATTTTCCAGAAACTTCTCTTGGAATCTGAACATTAAGTTGTTTACCTAATCCTCTCTTGGAATTAAATGATCCAACTTGTTGATATTTATCTTTAACATGCTTTCTATATCCCAAGAAATCAATTTAGTCAGCTAGAAATTATGATTCCTCATAAATAGTTAAAATTTTATTCCTTGGGCATCTCTAAATTCTAACACTTCATCATCACTGAGTTGCCTGGTCACTACTAAGTTTCTTTCTTAGCGCATACTCTATGACTTAGTTGATACAGATGCTCAATCACCACTAACTTTTATAGCCACTTATTGTGTCTTAGTTGACACTAGCATTACTCAGCATATACGTCAAACACCTTTAGTCTTCAACTCTATTTCTCATTCAATCTTATGCATTTGATCTATCTTTTCTCATACTTTCAAGACTTGAACATTCCTATCTTCTTGTCTTACAATATGATTTTAACAATCAATCTATCTTGTCAAAGTCCAACTAAAGAAATGCCCATTTGTAGTTCACTTTTCATAAATCAACCTTTCCTCTATGTATATTTGTTATGAGCAACTTCTTGAATCCTCTTCATCAATTAAATATATATCATATTTAGGTTAGATAGAAAATTACCTCACTAATATATTTGACATAAATGACAACACCTCTTTGGCTTTGATGGCAACACCTCCAAAATATTTTAGGAGTACTTCAAGTTACCATATAATCCAAAACTTGTACATTCTTGAGCAAGACCCTCAATGTATTAGGCATTCAATATTATCCATAGTTTCATTCTAATTCATATCTGTAACAACACCATAATTAAATCTTATGATCTCCCTTGAAGTAATCACCCCCCCTTACTTATCATGTCTCTACCACCTTTCAATTTCTCCCTCTTTCATTGTAATCTATATATACAACCCTTTGATAATCTCTCCCTCTTGGTATCTTAGATATTCTCTTCCTCTTTATATTTTAGATATTCTCTCACTCATTGACAACAATGCCAAAAACATTTTTAACATATAACTCATTCATCTTTCTCATGTAGTTACCTTCTTATCAGATATGGATTCCTCATCTATCATCTTCATTGTTGGAAATATAGGATAGGCCAGGTTACTGAGAGGGGAGGGGTGAATCAAAAACCAATAAAACTTAATCTTTATTTCACCAATTAATCCTTTATATATATCTTGATCTAATTGCATACATGAATAACTAAAAGTATTAAAACATTCATAACACTTTTACACAAGATATGATGACCCAAAAGCTTCCAAATAGAAAGTAAAACTGGGGTAGGGATGATAGCCACAAGCCTTAGTATTGTAGCATAAAGTTGGTTGTTTAATGCTTACAATTGATCACTTCTGATGATCTACCCTGCGAGGAGCAATAAGGACTTGTAGGTCCACCTTGATAAAGGATTTACAAAACATACAATAAAGTACACACTCAGTAAAGAGATTTATAAAAGACTATTAAGTTTGTACCTTATGAAAGAATTTAACTATTCCACTTGTTATGATGAACTAGTCACTGATCTTTGAACTACAACTCTAGTTTGTTGGTTGAGATTATTTTGGAGTGTAATGATCACCTTGTTGTGATAGATAAATCTTTGTTGCTCCTTATACTACTTGTAGCCTTCTTAATTCACATGTCTGCTCTTATTTTATCTTACACATTTTTATACATCTTCTTTTGGATGTGATACATTACATTACATGTATAACAATCCAAATTATAATTCATCAAAGTCGGCTACAATACAAGTTTCACCAAAATACACAAAGTTAGCTCAGCTACTAGTACTCAGGTTGTGAAGACAAACTTGGTGAGGTTTTGATACTCAACAACCATTGTCAATGCTCATCATCATCATGTTCTTGGTAGACATAGAAGCTTTGTTCATGCTAATCACTTCCAAGTAGTCTAAACTTAGTCAACACTAGTGACTTGGTGAATACTATGAGACTAGGCATATAGATTGAATCACTTGGTTGATGCTTCCTAGCTTGACCAAAAATTGATTCACATCACTACTGCAACAAACTAGGTAAAGACTATGAAGCTCAGTTTGCACTGATATTCAACAACTCGATAGATATTTCTTTGTATATACTGGATAATAATGCTAGAGCTTAGTAGAACTTGAATTACTTAGTTATCACTATAATTTGCAAGATAAACTTGCTAGTTGCTAACCATTTATGAATAAGTGTTAGTCACTAATAAAAAAACTTGACCATAATGTCAATAATCCACCCTTTTGGGATTAGTTACAAAAAATAAAAAATAGAATTATCAAAATTTCAAGTTCAAAATAATCTTTATTCTCCATCCCATGTCTACCTCAATAACATATTCTATTTTTGAGATTTTTCACAATTGCTTTTGTAAGAAATGTTTTTTGATTAATTGCACACGAATATTATGCTACTCCCGCATGCATATACCATATATCATATATCATAATTGATTGACCATATACAAAAATCTCATATCTTTATCTTCTTCCCTTTATATATCACATCTTATATTACATCTTCTCCCCCTTTTTGACATAAATGCCAAAGGTGTATGCTACATGGTAATGCCAAATTATGATAAGAGTGAGAATGTACCTTCAAAATCACTACCATTGTCTTGTCCTAATTTTCTTGGAACACCTTGCTTGCATGCAATGCAATTTGTACTTTTGCTGATAGCTCCATCATGTGATCATCTATGGAGAAGTTATTATAATGGATAAGAGTTTTGGCATGTGCAATGTGTTTCTACAATGCATCCATGTTTGGAATAATCATGTCTTGGATGTCTACAAGTTTGGCCTTGATGCTGGCTTCTTCGCTTAGTAATTCTGCTTGCATATTAGTCAAAAATCCGATCTTTGAGTAGTGAGTAGAATTGTAGCTTGGGTCAAGTGACAACTGGTGTGCACTTGGCTTCAAGTCTTCATCTATCTTAGATAGTTTATCTTCGATTTCCTAAGTGAATATAGATGTATCACATAACCTTTTAAATAATAAAGTAGCATTATTTGTAGAGGTTTCCAATGAACTAAGAACAGTAGACAAGTCTACTTAATATATTGCAATTTGTTGGTGTAAATAAGTATTTACTTATTAAACTTACTTAAGTTTACTTAGGTTTATGGATTATTTAATTATTTTTATTCGTGAGACACTTAGGAGTTTGCACACCTTTTTAGTTGTCATGTAGACAACACATGAGTACACAACTCTATTTTAGCACATGGTGCCTACAACATTGTTTTGTGTGTCACACCCTTGTAGGCTTATCCTCACATCATCACACATACTTTCGTGCTTAATGGAGGATAACCCATATCTGGTGGATATGTGCTTGGTTGTATGACATATCATGATGCTGATTATGAGACATTTTAGATGTATCTTAGAGGCCTTTATATACAGGCACTCCTAGTGTAGTTTTACATTGCACATTGCATTAATAATGGCATATTGACTATATTGTCATTTTGATCATACTCTCTCTCTTTGGTCTACTGTGTGCTCGTGTTTGAGTTCTTGGTTCCTAGGTGAATTTTTCCCTTAAAAAAATTCTTACATGGTATCAGAGAAACTTGGAGACTTTCTCATCACGTAGACATTTGAGACCATGCTTGCTTCATCATCTCAGTTTGAATCTGGAATCCTACAAAAATTTGGAGGTCTAGAGTCAGATCTGACCTCGCCATTATGTCTGAAATGTTGAACCAGTGAAAATCGACTATAAACATGCCTAGCTTGGCCCAAAGTCGACTGTCAGGCAAAATATTTTTGCAAATCAGAACCTAGAGGCCCCGATTTACAGTATGGGTATGGTCGTTTTATTTGATCTATGAATTTCAATTTTGGATTTGCAATTCATTTTTCGGATCAGTTTAATTTTGTGATTTATTTTTCTTTGTATTTTTCAGAGATATAAATATAGAGATATTTTATTTTTGAAATTTTTTACCTATTTGGCGTACAGAGGAAAAATTATTACAGTGTACGGGCTAGCAACCTGCACACTGAATTATACGTGTGAAATATTCTTTTCCACATAGGATATTATCCTAAGAGGAGGCTACATTTTTTGCTCACAATTTCGACCAGTCCCTCAACGACCGGTGGCAACACTCTTCGAACGGATCTACCTTCGATAAAGGCTTGGCAGCTTCCATATTTTAAATAGCACCCAAACACCAAGCAAGGTCAATTTGGGATTAATCTATGAAGATCTGGCATTTGCAACAGGGTAAAAGCATAGATCCGTGTCACCATTTGTGATACAAAAACCTATTTTGGTCAAATCTCATTTCTCTATCAAAACTCAATTTAAAAAAAAAACTAAAAATACCCTTTTATAGATTTTAGATTCAATATCATCATTATATAAATTTTTGAGTATTTTGATTAGTTATAATATGTTATAATCTAAAAATATTATAAGTTGATATTTCAACATTTCAGAAGATGCTCTCTCAAAAAATGAAAAAAAATAGTAAATCATATCAAAAAAATAAAAAAAATATATTTATCACTAGAGGAGAGAATCCTCTTCATGAATATGTAATTTTTTTTCAAGAAGGTATAGATTTGATAGGGAAGTTTTGATGGGAGGAAAAAACTATTGGATTCTGACAAGGTCGAACTTGAGTACTTATAACAAAGAAAATATACATCAAATTTTTTTAATTTTTTTTGTGAACTAGCTATACATGTCATCTATAAAATATTTTCAAATCATAACAAAAAAAGATGATTTGCACATACTTGTTTGACGGGAACTACATCCTATATTTTTTATAGTTAAAAAAGGGACTACAAAATAAAATAAAATGAATAAATTCTTAGTCAAAAAAATAATAAAAATTATAGGCATAAAATTCATACAATTCTGCACATTTCATCAGTTTACATCATCTTCATATTTTAAACACAAATACCATTTTTTTTGTCATTAATGTTGAACTGTCACATTCTGATATCACTTTTCTTTATAAAATGTGACACAGGTTTGTGCTTTTACCCAACACAATCCAACAATTGCAGGTTTTGCTCTGGCAACCGCAGGTCTCTTCCCACCCACACATCAAGGTTTTCCTTCTCCCGGCACCCACTGTCTGTCCTTCTATGCTTTCGACAACGTGCATATTTGAAAATTTGGAATTTGGCATCCTTAGGCATATACCGACAGCGAGATTTACGTGCACATTGAGTTGTTTTTAGGTCGCAATAGACTTTCTTCTCGTCCACTGCTACGTTCCTGGCAAGGCACTATCTCCAGCTATGGTACTATGTTTTTAATCTTGTGTAGCATTTGTCATTTCTAGATCTTTCATCACTTGCTCTGCCGGTAGACTATTTCAAAATCTAGTGGCAACTAGAGTTTTTTTGACAATGACACATTAGCTAGGGAAGACAAGTGGATAGCTACTATTTTTCCACACAGACCTTTTGACTGGGACATGGGAACTGTGAGGATCCACCACGTGGACAATAAGACCCATCTAGTACTACCATTTTTTCCATGTGGAAACTGGTCTACCTGCTATGTCATCTATTCCATATAGAACAAATAGCTAATCCAGCTGCCACGTCATCCGAGGGTGCAAATTTTTTGCTAACATTAGTAGAACACTGTTAAAATTGACAGTCATTTGACTGTCATTCCCAGGTGATTTACAACTATAGTGAGGACTATTTGACCATCAAATTTAGACTCGTAGTTTTCCTTCCAGACCCCTCTCTAGATTTCTTTTTAGTTTAGTAGCCTAACTTTGTAAGCTCGTATCTTGGACATCCAGACTCCAATTCAGGTGCAATTTTTTTAAAAATTGGGTAAAATTTCCTAAATTTTCTAGTGGTAGTGTTTTTTTCTGGTTTTGGTTCATAGATTTTGTAGAAATTGCATTTTTCGGTGACTGTACCTACATAATCCTACATTTTGCAACTTCAGAAGCTCTGTACAGGTACATGTGGTCACTTTTTCATGTTCTATTTTTTTTGAAAGTGCATTTTTTTTGTCTACTTTCTAGATCTGAAGTTAGATTCTAGGATTGTGTGGACCAATTTAGGTCTTCTTTGGCATTGTAAAGCTTTGATTCTTTTTTAGAATTGTTGTAAAACTAAGCTATAGTACTTAAGTGATAGATTTAAGCCTCATCAGGCAGTTGTAAAAGCCAAATTAGAAAGTCCACTTTGTTCATTTTAACAAGTGGCCCATTGTAAATGCACCACTTATAAAGTGCCAACAACATCTTTTTTGGGGGGGTCTTTTGATTGAGTGAAAAGGGGGGCTGTGTATTGTGTTTTTTGTGTCTCTCTATTGTGCTCTTTTCATTTCTGCATCATGGGTTTTAAATGTCCTCCTTTAACTTCACACAACTATTCTACATGGAAAGATATTGCATGGAGTAGATTAATGGAAAAATGATATAGTCTTTATGTTGATGGTACAATTACCAAACCTATTGATGCTAAAGAACTTATTGATTGGCAAAGACAAGACCAAAAGGCTTTAGGTGTTATCAGGAGTTGTCTACATGGGGATCTTCTCTTCTGCATTAAAAATTGTTCACAATCTGAAGAAGCTTGGGATAAACTTGAACATTTGTATGGTAAACTAGATGAAGAAAAGGGATTTCATATTGAAGATGATCTACTTCTCTTGGATCCTAAGAATTATGACACAATTTAGGATTACATCATTAAAGTCAATGAATATAGGGCACTTTTGAAAGATTGTGGAAATCCCATGAAAGATGATAAGTTGATTCATCACATCCTAAAGAGGCTACCTTCTGAGTACGCCAAATTTGTTTCAAGTTTTAATACTCACAATTTAACCATGGGATCTTCTTACCAAAAGCCTTCTTTTGATGGATTTACAGACATGTTGATTGTTGAACAATCTCAGTTGGTGGATTTTGGACTTCTCAAGTCATCTAAGAACAAAGCCTTTGTGGCTAGTGATGATCACAAATCAAGTCAAGGGGGGAAAAGCAACAAGAAGAAGAAGTAGTGGAAGCAGAAAACACAATCTGAGACACAAAAATCCTCTTCTCAACAAGGCAGTTCTTAGAAAGAAGGGAAGTAATGAAAAGAAGACAAACTCTTTTGTGCATACTACAAAAAGCCAAATCATGATAAGCATCATTGCAAGACAAAAGGAATCAATGAGTTAGAAAATCTACTCAAGAAGAACAAGATTCAAGTGCTAGGTACTTCCAAGGATTCTACTCCAACCTCTTCAAAAGGTAAAGGTCAAGCACTTATGGCAAACACAAGTTCTTCAAAATGGATACTTGACTCAGGTGCCTCCTACTACATGGGTTCTATTACATATTGTACCCCCCCACCAAATATTTGAATTTTAAATACTGCCCACCCAACGGTCACTTCTTGATTTAATGTTATTTTAAATGCCCCAAGAATATCAAAAAAATTAAATGATCAAACCTTATGATTTGTTTTTGTGGGCTTGCAAGTTCCTCATTGTTGGATCAATCTAAATCAATGGTTGGTGCTATGTCGCTATGGAAAGTTGCACATTTTTTTGCATTAGCAACATAGCACCTTTTCACCATGTATCAGGTGGCTCCTCCTTTCCTTGATTCTTTGATCCAAAGTTTTGATAGATCCATGGTGGGTGATATGGCACTATCAAAAAATCTCTATTCCTTGCCATTAGTGACATAGCGCCCAGACAAAAAATGATACGTAAGTGACATCAGAAGGAAGGTGGGTCCTAGGTATGCCCTATTAGATATCAGTAATGAGGATTTGTCAGATAGGTTAACGCATGGCCAGTTTCTATTTGTTGGTACACTGATAGGTCAAATCCATCTTGCTCGCTGTCGAATTAAAGGAGATCAATGGTGGGAACTATCTCGCTATGGAAAGATGCGAGGATATTAACCATGGTGACATAGTGCCTTGACGACACATGGCACAGATGATGTAATGGGCCCACCTTTCTCCAAAGTGTTATTATGGCTCATCCTCGGTGCAATTGTCAGGTGAGTCATAGTATGATGGTGATATTTCATTGGTCCATTCATCCAACTTAGTGTATGGTTGTAAAAATTTTTTGATCACCGTAGATCTAAAAAAAATCCACGACAGATGCTATCTTGCTATGGAAAGCTGCGAGAAAATTATCCATAGCGACATAGCACCCTTGTGCCACATGGATCAGTGGGGCCAAATCTTTCCAAGATGAGGATGCCAAGTTGTGCCAGGTGGTCGCCAAGTGGATTCATGGACCAGAAACTTATGTCGCCAAGCACAGTATTATGAAAATCTTCCACGATCATTGATCTCATGGAGATCAATGGTGGATGTTATCTCACTATGGAAAGCTATGATAACATTACTCATAGTGACATAGCACCTTAAAACACATAGCAAGGTGGGGTCATGTGTTATGAAATTGCAAGGATGGTAGTAGTTCAGGCTGAGTCAGATGCTAGGTGGTTGCCAAGTGTTTTGTGGGCCCAAAAATTTAGGGAAATAGCATAGTATATGGTGAGTCTTCACGATCGTCAGATCAAGGAAGATCAACGGTTGGTGCTATCTTGCTATAGAAAGTTGCACATTGTTTTTCCATAGTGACATAGTGCCTAGGTGACACATGTCTTCACGGGCCCAACCAAGATTGACAGTTAAGGGCTGGCAATTATGTTGTAGCCATCGCGGCCAGGGTTTTAAGAGATGGCGCAATTAGTAATGAATGATGTGGTCAAACTTGTGAAGACCCACAAGGTGGCATAAAGAAATAAACTCATTGGTCTACGTGGCTCATCCTACTTGCAGAGTTTAATTGACTTGCTGACTCTATTGATTCAGGTGCTCAGGAATGAAGAAAGCGAAGATTTTTTATGTGATCTTATCTCTGTAATCAATCCCAACCACTAGAAGTGAATGTGAGACAAGGAAGAACACTACACTTCCAATCCAATCCATCTATCTGGTCAGAGTGGCTTAATGGCACCGTTTCTATCTTCTCAAGGCATTATTTGACATAGAGGATTAGATATCATTGCATCTGGATCTGTACCTAGATTAGATTTTCTCCATGATTGTTCCTTGTAGGACTTAATGGCAGGTAGTTACAAAGTGACTACAATTAGAGGACATCTCAGTTATGCCTGCACTATAAAGGAAAATTTTGAAAAGTTTGAAAAGGTTGATCATTCTTTGTTGTTCTCTACTATTGCTCTGTAATTCCAGTGTAAAATTCCCTTTGCCTTTGAACTGCATGATTCCTACCTTATCTCCTTTAGCCATTGGTGTGAAGTGCAAGAATTATTTGCCTCTCATTGGTATTTTGTAGAGATCTATGATCTGCATGACTGTATCTCCTTTGTCAATAAATGATAATATAAGTGAATCTCTCTTTCCTTGTGTCATTCATCTTGGTCTTCTAATCTACATGTGATTATTAGATTAAATCAAGTCTAAATGTGTATGTCCTTAGTTTCATTTTGGTTCAATAGTGCATATATGGGCAGAAATTGGTCTGAACACTCTATTTTGGTGCATCACCTCTTTAGATTAGATTAGGTAGATCTACTTTCATGATCTCCTTCTCCCTTTTCCTATCCAAGAGTAGTTAGGTGCATCCTGATAATAAGAGGAAGCTGACCTTCTCTGGAGACTCAACCTCAAAGTTCAAGTCCCATAGCTTGGAGGTTGTTTCCATGTTTCACTAGGTTGTCCTCATGTATAGGCTTTGAACAAGGGTGCAAACCTAAGTGACAATAGGTTCTTCAAAGCAAGACTTTTCTTCATTAAAGTAGTCAAAGGTACCACACATCTTCATGGGAGATGAGACTAAGATGGAAGTTGAAGGGAAAGGACATGTGAAAATGGAAGATGGGGAATTCAAGGATGTTCTCTACATTCCAAATCTAAGCTCCAATCTCCTATTAGTTTACCAAATCACTCACCTTGGAGATGGTCATAAAGTTGAGTTTCTTCTAGATTCAATGATGGTGCAGAGTCTCAAAGATGATTCATTGGTAGCAGTGGGGAAAGTCAATGATGACAAGATGCTTTATTCCTTCTCCCACTTTGTTCCTAAGAGTCCTTAGTAAGTCTTGTTAATTCACTCTACTTCAAACATCAATTTATGGCATGAGCGGTTTGGTTACCTTGACTTTCGCTCTCTTTAGCAAATTTTCTCAAAATGCATGGTCAAAGGTCTACCTAATATCAAATTTTCTGAGGGGGAATATTCATCTTGTTTAGTGAATATGAATCTCAAGGAGAAGTATGATAAAGGGAAGTCTTCTCGAGCTCCAGTTGTTCTTCAGCTAGTTTACATGGTATTAGCAGGACCCTTTGTAGTGACTTTAGTCAGCCAAGGCCACTACATGCTCGAATTTTTTGATGACTTATTGAGATTCTCTTGGGTCTTCTTCCTTCATCATAAGAATGAACTGGTTCATAAGCTTCAAGACTTCAAGACTCATGTTGAACAAAAGTCGAGGAAAGCCATCAAAGTAGTAAGGGTGGACAATGAGAACAGATATGTTGATAGAAGACTTAAGAACTTTTGTAGAATTGAGGGGATTGATCTTCAGAACTCACTAACATTTAGTCTGCACAAGACATATGTTGCAGCTATGAGGATTAGGACTTTCAAGACAATGGCAACTTGCATGATAAAGGCCAAGTCTCTCAATCCTACACTTGAAGTTGAAGCCATTAGCAGTGCTACTCATATACTTAACAGGTCTCCTCATCCAGCCTTAGATGGCAAGACTCCTTTTGAGGCATGGTGTGGTAGAAAACTGATTGTGAGTCACCTTAGAGTCTTTGACTATCCATCATGGGCTAACCTATCTTCCAGGAGTTGTAAGGCACCAGCACCTAGGCCTTATACTTTCATCAATTATGAAGACAATGCAAAGGCTTATAGACTGATGGATCCGAAGACTATGAGATTTTTGTGGAGAAGGATGTTCACTTTGAGGAAATTTCACCAAACTTATCCTCTAATCCTCTTCGCACATCATACATAGTGGAAATTGATAGTGACACTAGCGATAGTGCTTCAACAGGTTCAAACACATGGGGTTCTATCGACAGTTGTAGTGAGAGGTCACATCAGTCCCATCCACATGCTTATATTGCCATAGTGAAAGGTCCAACACATCATGGTACATCTTATCTTCTAGCTCCAGCTTCACCTGACTTGGGAGACAGACTTGAGGACTTAAATCTTCTCATTGATGAAGGTGATTCTTCTACAGTTGTTACAAGGGCTCACTCTGACCCTCATGTCCATTCTCTACATGATCTATCTATATAGGTTGGTATGATTGTGGATCCTTATGAACAAAAATTAGTGGAGGCCTATTTGTTAGTTTAGGAGATAGATGGTTCAGTGGAATAGGTTGAATAGACATCCTTGACAGATCTGCATTCATTCTTTTCAACACAGTTGGAAGGGGTGAAATTCAACATCAGTACAAGGATACTTGAGCAGGTTTTAGGGCCATCATACATCTTCAGGGTTGTACCTTTATTTCTTCCTAAGGGGAGGAACACCATTCTACATTCATGGACCAGCTTCTTCATCGGAGTGACTTTCACTTGTTGGCATTCTTCTTTTGGGGGGGGGGGGAGAGCCTATTGTGTCTCTCTTCCTTCTCTCATTCTCTTATGTATATGTTGGATGTATGTCATAATGGGGGGGTCTTGATTACTCCATCCATCGATGCATCCTTACTTATCTCTCTTTTTGGGGGAAGGATTTTTCCATGAGGTTTTCCCTTTTTCCCCGCTTTATGAGAGAATGCATTTTCATTATGTAGATGGGTACCTAATATGGCCTAGTAGCTAGGACCCATTTTGCATCTTCATCCTAGTTTGTAAGCTTAAAGGCATTCCCCTAAGTTGCACTTAAGGGGGGGTGTTGGTGTAAATAAGTATTTATGTATTACACTTACTTAAGTTTACTTAGGTTTATGCATTATTTAATTATTTTTATTTGTGAGACACTTAGGAGTTTGCACACCTTTTGAGTTGTCATGTAGACAACACAGGAGTATGCAACTTTGTTTTAGCACATGGTGTCTAAAACACTATTTTGTGTGTCACACCCTTGTAGGCTTATCCTCACATTATCGCACATACTTTCATGCGTAATGGAGGATAACCCATATCTCATGGACATGTGCTTGGTTGTATGACATATCATGATGCTGATTATGAGGCATTCTAGATGTATCTTAGAGGCCTTTATATACATGCACTCCTAGTGTACTTTTACATTACACATTGCATTAATAATGGCATATTGACTACATTATCATTATGATCATACTCTCTCTCTTTGGTCTACTATGTGCTTGTGTTTGAGTTCTTAGTTCTTGGGTGAATTTTTCCCTTAGGCAAATTTTTACACAATTTGCTATGCTACTTGTTCTAATACTTTGTTTTCAAATCCCCTCTCTACTCTTTGT